>JAESUZ010002844.1:0-359094 GCA_017311185.1 Proteles cristata cristata
TTTATTTCTAGGAGAGAGAGAGAGAGAGAGCGTGAGCAGGGGAGGGTCAGAGAGAGAGGGAGTCACAGACTGAAACAGGCTCCAGGCTCTGAGCTGGCAGTCAGCACAGAGCCCGATGCGGGGCTCGAACCCACGAACGTGAGATCATGACCTAAGCGAAAGTCGGACGCTTAACCGACTAAGCCACCCAGGCGCCCCTCATTGGGAGCTTTTATTGATGTTCCTAAGGGATGAGGCCACAGAGGGACCGAGGTAGGATGAGCTCAACCAGCTCCAAGTATGGAGGGCCCGGAGGGTGGCTTTCTGGTAAAGAGCAAGCAGTCTGACAAGGCGGACTTAGAGGCACACAAACAAGATGGGGAGGCCCCTGGTCTCTGGTCACAAAAACCTAGGAAAAATGAATCTCCCACCCCACCACCATTGGTTCCTCCATGTGCACTTCTCCCCTTCTCTGCCCTCTTCCCTCCATCCGCCTAGAATCGCAACTTGTGTGTGAGAAGCCCAAAGGGGAGGGACTCTGCCAGTCCAGGAAGGAATGCCCAGCCTCTCCTGGGAGCTGCCTGGGACCTGCAGACCGCCTTCTTGGATTATGGAGGGCTGCCCCACTGCAGGGAGGTAGTTCCAGTGAGACTGTTGACATGGAGACTCAGCCCACCGGACTTAGGAAGGCAGTACCTGTGACCATCCTGTTGAAGCAGAGATGATAGATACAGGTAGTCATTACATTTCTGGGAAATGCTGCTAGCTGCAGTGTATAGAAGATTTGCTAAGAAGTGAGTTAAGATATACATCACAGGTAGCCCATACCTGCCGGTTGGGTTCTGATTAGTGAGAGCGAGCTGCGCTCAGGCGAGGCTGCTTCCTGTGTTAGTACAGCTGGGGTTCGTTCTTCAGCTGGGGGTGGAGCAGCACTGCCTCAGGGGACTGAGGTAAATGGACTCAGAGGCTTGGTAGTGGCAGTTGCCCAAATTCTCTCATGACACGTTGCTGTCTTGTTGTAAATCTGCATGTAATATTACCTGTCTAGTTGGCAACTGGCCTAATTGGTAGGTAATTGTCACAGCAGTGTATTTCCCAGACCACTTTTTCTTGTGGCAGTAGGGATTAGGTGCCCTTCTTGCAGTCTGTCATTTTACTGTAAAAACGGAGGGCTAAAATTTTAGGTTCCCCACAATTTCTCAAGTGAGTTTGTACAACAGTCAGATGCTTGTATTTGAGACAGGGTGTATTTCCTTTAAATAGTTGTGTGGTCACTCAGTCCCATGAGACTGATCCATAAAGAAACCGGAGGGATTGATTTTATATGTTAGGTTGTCTGTGTTTGATTTCCTATTTGACAGGAATATTGTCTGGCAGAATTTTGCCTTTGACTCAAGATCATTAGCAAGTAAAATGTGGTCTGTGTACTTTTCTTCCTCAAGGTCGTTGGTCACTCAAGTCCTGTCAGTGAAGCCGGTTGTCAGCACCTCTCCTGGGTTTGAGTGGAGACCCCAACTTGAGTTACCTGTGGGATTTGGTTGTGATTCTTGTCTTCAGGAATGGCAAAAAAGGAGGGTTCGGGCTGGCTCTTGGAATCTAGGAAAATCCTTAGTGTCCTGAGGATCTTCCGGCTGAAGAGTCAGAGGAGAGGAGGGAGGGTATGAGATGAAGTGAGGAGAGCAGTTCTCTGCCATCTGTCGAAGCACTTTCTAATGGAGCCTTGACACAAGGGACTCAGTGCTGTTCCAGCACACGTTGAGTGGGTACAGGAGCTGTCTGCAAGAATCCACACATGTATGAGTTTCTCACCCATGCTATTCTCAAATCAGATGTTTTCTTGGTATTGGGATGGTTGTCCAGAGCCCTTCCCTCCATAATGAGAGACCAGCATTTGTGAGAGGATTAGCAGGGTGGGGCAGTCTCTGTGCCAAGCCACCTGGCCCACGGTGGGGGGGAAGGGGGGGCGGGTAAACCCATGACTGATGGCTCTGTGCTCTGACCACTGAGCAGTTGGTAGAGGTGCCCACCCACAGGCTTTCCAGTGCAAGTTTTATCAGCATCTCATTGAGCAGAGTCTCTTAGGGTATGACCTTTCCCCAAACTACTCTGCATCTTCATGTTTGATTCTCAAATGGTTTAGGTTATTTTTATCTTTCATCTTCCACTTATAGACAGTTTAAATAAGTTATAAACACTGCCTTAATAGATTATATATACAAGTCCAAATTCTGTTTATTTCAGTGAGTATTTATTGAGCACCTTCTGTGTGCCAGCCACCAATTTATGGATGCAGAGCCGAATGAGGGAGTCTCCGTCCTTAGGGAATTAACGCTAACAAGTAGTGTATTCCAGGAGAGGCAGGACGGTCACTGAGCCTGTATAGATAGCGCTTCAGCATTCATACACACTTCCACATCTCTTATCTCATTTGTTCAGTGTGTTAGGGAGGGTGTCACTTTGTCCCCATTTTATTGATGAGGAAAATAAAAGCCCAGGAAGGTTAAATGATTTGCTCAAAAAGATTCATGGTAGAGCTGGGATAACACCATGTCATCTCTTAATAACATTTCTTAATATACCCAATGTTTGCTTTATTTTTTTCCCAGCATTTTACAGGTAATTAGGTTTAAACTGTCATGTCCTTGAGGTTATAGATATTGTAGACTCAATGGACACTATGAAAAATGTATACTAATTCCCTGAAAATATGTGAAATAAGTTTTTTTTTTTTAATGGAAGTATGTGACCATTGACATACAGTTGTTGGAGAAAATAGGGCAAGATTTTATACCAATTTATTTAAAAACTAAGAGTTATGGAATTATGCAGTACAGAGAATAGAGTGTGAACTTTGGGATCCAACAAATCTGGGGTCACTTTCTTTCCTTTTTTAGATCTTTGACCTTGGTCAAATTACTTAACGACCCTGAGCCTCCGTTTCTCTATCTGTTAATGGGCTAAAATGATGCCTACCTGCTGGGGTGAGGTGAGAATTTAATTTTTCTTTGTAAGTACATAAGGTTCATGTTCTGGTTTTCAGTGAACCATCCAGGTGTTAAAGCAGTGTGTGCTTAGGATGAGCTGACGTGAAAGGTAAGCTGTGCAGTGTGTTAGACATTCATTTGGTGCACAGTGAGGTGCAGCCACGTGCCACCAGTGCTGATACCTAGTGAATGAAGACTGGGAGAGACCTGGCCTGAGTGTAACAGATCCCATGGGCAGGACACAAGCTCAAGGGTCAAAACTGAGCACCAAGTCAAAAGTTGCCTAGGCAGACACTCTGACTTGCAGCTGCTGGTTTGTGATACAGCTGCTTCTCACATGGGCAACTCTGTGGAGCTTACTCAGGGAACCAACCTCAGGGATTTTATTTATCAAAGGTTAATGATGGCCCTGGCAGGTCTGCAGTAGCCATTTCGAGAGACAGGAAATATGATGGTACTTGGCAACCCCATTCCTCTCCGTTTGGACTACATTGGATTCTGGGCCCCTTGGTGACCTGGACCATTTCAAGTGTAGAGTCTACCCTCAGAAACTTACTGTCTATCAGGATTCAGCTTCAGAGCTTGCAGGAAAATCTTTTCTGTCTCATCCGGCTCATCTCATTTACTTCCTTTGGTCCCAGCTGACCCTGAACTCTTTCTCTTACTTGTCTGTTATAGACATACTCTCCAGGCCAGAATTCCCACCTTATTCCTTGTGTTCCTGGATACCCTCTTGTGTGACTTGTCTTTCAGGAATGAGCTTGTCCACACCTCTGCTTTAAGAGAAGTTCTGACACTCTATCCATCTTTTCATTCATTGATCATGTATTTGCTGAGCGCCTGTTATATGCCAGAAAGTGTGCTAGGTACTAGGGACAGAGTAGTGAACAAAGCCAGCACAAGCAGGCATGGCCACACAGTCTACTTTCTGATGGTGTGCTAGGACCTAATACATATATAGATATCTATAGATATCTACTCATAGATATCTACAGATATATAACTGTATAGGAAGATAGAGCCAGGTGAGGGGGATCTGGAGTCTGGGGGCAAGGATGCAGTCCGTAAAATTTGTTGTGAGCGCTGAATTACCAAATACTGAGCCATCGCTCCTAAGGGAGAAATAAGGTCAGGTTCCTATGAGCCTTTTAATCACAACATTTGACAGTCAGTCAATACATAACCTTGTTTTAATGTGCGTTTCTCTTTAAAGACGCTTGATATATATTGTTGATTCATTAACATTGAACTCCTGGCTAACAGCTCTATAACTTATGCCTGAGTGAATCTTACTTAACATACATCTTTTCTCTGTAAAGCAGAACACAGCCTTCTTGTGCTTAGGAACACTAGACACACTGAAGCCCTATACTTGGAGGTAAATCACCAACAAGAAGCACAGAAGTGCAAAAACCGTGCCGCTAGACAGATTGCAAAAATGACTGCTGTTTACCATTTGAGCTGAAATAAGATGTCATTGTCACCTTCTTCTACCTCAGCTGGACATGCGGCATTGGGTAGCTCACACTACTTGCTGCTCTGAGCTTGTCTGAGAACAGTGGCAGAAATTCCTCCAAGTATTTATTTTGGGGTTACAAATTTTAGTGAGTAAGCAGATTTACAAATATGTAATCAGCAAATTATAGGACCAACTGTAAATGGAGTGATGAGGGTGGGCCTCAGTGGGAAGGTGACATTTGATGAAGACATGGAGGAGAGGATGTGAGTCTTGTGAGTGTCTGGAGAAGGGTTCCAGGAAGAGGGTGCATCCAGTGCAAAGGCCCTGGGCAGGAAGTGTGCGTGAAGTGTGCAAGGAATGATAAGGAGGCCAGTGTGGCTACAGTAGAGTGTGGGGTGATCAGAGGAGAGTGGTGGGAGGTGGGAGTGGGAGGGATGGCAGGTCACATAAGGGCTTTGTAAGCCGTTGTGCATTCTTTGTTTGTTTGTTTATTTTGAGAGAGAGCATGTATGCATGTGAGTGACAGAGGGCCAGAGAGAGAGGGAGTGAGTGAATCTTGAGCAGGCTCCATGCTCAGCACAGGCTTAATCTCATGAACTGTGAGATCGTGACCTGAGTCACAATCAAGAGTGATGCTCAACTGAGTGAGCCCCCAAGGAGTCTCAGGTAATAGAGTTAACCAACTGACCCAGTGGTATAATTCGGTCTGAGTCAGAAGGCCTGAGACCAGGAAGCGGATGGTAAGTCCCAGTCCAAAGGCCCAAGAATTGAGACTATGTCCCAGGGCAAGAGAAGATGGATGTACCAGTTCAAGCAGAGCATATGTGTCCTTCCTCTGCCTTTTCATTCTAATCGAGCCCTCTGTGGACTGGATGGTACCCACCTCACGTTGGTGAGGGCCACCTTCTTCACTCACTTTAGCAATTCAAGTGCTGATCTCTTCTGGAAACACCTTTACAGGCACATCCTGAAATAATGTTTTTTCAGCTTTCTGGGCATCTCTTGAAGCCAAATTGACACATAAAATTAATCACTATATTTAATATTCACAAATCAACATGGTATGCCACATTAATAAAAGAAAGGATAAGAATCATATCATCCTCTCATATTAATGCAGAAAACATTCACAATGTACAATATCCATTTATGATAAAAACCCCTCCATACAGTTGGGATGAGCATTGGGTGTTATATGGAAGCCAACTTGACAATAAACTAAGGGAAAAAAAAAACCCTCCATACAGTTAGGTTTAGAGGGAACATACTTCAACATCACAAAGGCCATATATGAAAAATCGACCACTAATTTCATTATAAATGGGGAAAAACCGCTTTTTTTTCCTGTGGTCATGAATAAGATGAGGATATCTACTCTCACCAATTTTACTCAACATAGTACTGGAAGTCCTAGCCACAGCAATCAGATGACAAAAAGAAAGGCATCCAAATCAGCAAGGAAGAAGTAAAGATTTTGACTATTTGCAGATGACATGATGCTCTATATAGAAACCTTGAAAGACTTCACCAAAAAGTGGCTAGAACTGATAAAATTAGTGAAGTCCCAGGATACAAAATCAATGTACAGAAAGCTGTTGCATTTCTTTTTTTGAAAAAAATTTTTTAAGAATTTATTTTATATATATATTTTTACAAATAGTTTATTGTCAAGTTGGTTTCCATATAACATCCAGTGCTCATCCCCACAAGTGCCCCTCTCCGTGCCCATCCCCCCTCCACCCCCCCACATCCATCAGTCCTCAGTTTTTGTCAGCATTCAAGAGTCTCTCGCGGTTTGCCTCTCCCCCTTTCCCCCACTATTTCCCCCCTTCTTCTCCCCCATGGTCTTCTGTTAAGTTCCTCCTAATCCTCCTATACGTGCAAACATGTGGTATTTGTCCTTCTCTGCCTGACTTATTTCGCTCAAGCTGTTGCATTTCTATACACCAATAATGAGAGAGCAGAAAGAGAAATGAAAACAATCCCATTTATAATTTCACAAAAAACAATAAGATACCTAGGAATAAACCTAACCAAAGCAGTGAAAGATCCTTACTCTGAAAATTATAAAACACTGATGAAAGAAACTGAAGGTGACACAAAGAAATGGAAAGATAGTCCATGATCATGGATTGGAAGAACAAATATTCTTAAATGTTGGTACTACCCAAAGCAGTCTACACATTTAATGCCGTCCCTATCGAAGTACCACCATCATTTTTCACAGAGCTAGAACCAACCATCCTAAAATTTGTATGGAACCACAAGAGATCCTGAATATCCAAAGCAACCTTGAAAAGCAAAGCTGGAAGCATCACAATTCCAAACTTTGTTATAAAGCGATAGTAATCAAAACAGTATGGTACTGGCACAGAAATAGATACATCAATGGAACAGAATAAAAAAATCCAGAAATCAACCCACAATTATATGGTCAGTTAATCTTTGACAAAGAAGGAAAGGATGTCCAATGGTAAAAAGAATGTCTCTTCAACAAATGGTGTTGGGAAAACTGGATTGCTTTCTTATACACAAAAATACATTCAAAATTGATGAAACCCCTAAATGTGAGACATGAAACCATAAAAATCCTAGGAAAGAACATAGCAGTAGCTTCTTTGACATCAGCCATAGCAACTTTTTTTTCTAGACCAGTCCCCTGAGGCAAGGTAAACAAAATTAAAAGCTTCTGCCCAGTGAAAGAAACAAAACTAAAAGGCAGCCTACAGAATGGGAGAAGACCTTTGTAAATGACCTGTCTAATAAAGGGTTAGTGTCCAAAATATAGGAAGAACTTACAAAACTCAACACCCAAAAAACAAAGAATCCAATTAAAAAAATAAGCAGAAGACATGAGCAGGCATTTCTCCAAAGAAAACATCCAGATGGCCAACAGACACATGAAAAGATGGTCACCATCACCTACCATGAGGGGAATGCAAATCAAAAGTACAGTGAGCTATCAGTGGCTAAAATCAACAGCACAAAATGGGGCACTTGGGTGGCTCAGTTAAATGTTTGTCTCTCAACTTTAAATCAGGTCTTGATTTTGCGGTTTAGGAGTTCGAGACCCTCATTAGGCTCTGCACTGACAGCGTGGGGCCTGCTTGGGATTCTTTCTTTCTCTCCCTCCCTCCCTCACATGTGTGCTCTTTCTTTCTCAAAAATATACAAACTTAAAAACATTTTTAAAATCAACACAAGAAACAGCAGTGTTGGACAGGAAGTGGAGAAAAGGAAACTTCTTACACTGTTGGTAGTTCCTGAAAAAGTTAAAAATAGGACTACCTTATCATCCAGCAATTGCACTACCAGGTATTTACCCAGAGAATATGAAAATACTAATTCAGAGCATACATGCATTCCAGTGCTTATAGCAGCATTATCTACAACAGCCAAATTATGTAAACAGCTCAAATGTCCATTGGTTGATGAATGCATAAAGAAAATGTGTGTGTGTGTGCGTGCACACACACTAGAATATTACTCAGCCTTGAAAAGAATTAAATTTTGCCATTAACAATGACATGGATGGAGCTAGAGAGTAGTATGCTAAGTAAAATAAGTCAGAGAAAGATAAATCCCATATGATTTCACTCACGTGGAATTTAAGGAACAAGACAAATGAGCAAAGAAAAGAGAGAGACAGATGGGCAAACCAAGAAACAGACTCTTAACTATAGAGAACCAATCGATGGTTCCCAGAAGGGAGGTGGGTGGGGGGATGGGTGAAATAGGTGATGGAGTATAAGGAGTGCGCTTGTGATGAGCACTGGGTGATGTGTGAAGTGTTGAGTCATTATATTATGCATCTGAAACTAATATAACACTGTATGTTAACTAACTGGAATTGAAATAGAAGCTTAAAAAAATTAACCACCATAGATGGGGAGACATGGAAGGGCTTTGAGTTGAAAAGTGACACTGTAGTGTGTTATGAAAGTAGTCTTTAGGGTCAAGGATAGAAGCAGGTAGTCAGTTAAAGGCATATCACAGTAATCTAGAGCTAAGCCTCGATGCAGTCATTTGCTGACAACTCAAAAGAACTTTCTGAAACTTCCCTTCCCCCTAAAACACTTACATTTCACAAATGGAGCACAGCGTCTGGGATTTGCTGTTTTGTTTCTGCTTTTCAAAGAGAGCTAAACCTCGAGACTACAGGACTCAGTGGTACTGGTGCCTATCTGAAGATGTGCCCCAGCGTGAAATCAAACTAATTGGAGTGCTGGTTTCTATTAAGCAGTTTGTCATTCTACAATATTAGTCTTGAACATTCAGATTATTTTAAATATAGGGTGCCGGTAATTAGGAAAATACTTCATTGTTTTCTGAATAGAAGGTATGAATATTGCCCAAGTTTTGACTATGCTTTTTATAACCACGGTCATAGCCCTTGAGAGCCACATCTCCTTCACCTTGACTGGGAAGGGGAAAAGTGGCTAAACAGATTGCCTGCATGAAGATATTTGTATCTGAGGTAGAGCATAGAAATAATTCATGGCACGTCGCTGCACTGCTTTAATGAATACAGAAAACACTTTAGGTAATGCATTATTAAAGGCATGCACGGTAGAGCTTCCTTGTATACAATTTAAGCATGAACTTATTTGCATTTCAGGTTGCTGCTACTTTTAGATTTAATTAGATTTCAGGCTTCAATCGATTTATTAAATGAATTTCTCACTGCTTAAAAGGTGTAATATGCTCATGACAGTAGCTTTTCCCCATCATTCTCTTCTCATTTCCTCATCACCCAAGATCTCAGCTTCTATCTTGGATTCAAAGCAAGAGGTTATTCTCCAGAGTGCCGTGCTGTATAATGTAGCTGATTTTGTGGTTGGAGATACGAGAGCCATGGAGAGGGTTATTTGGTTTTTTATCCATACTGTCTCACGTGAATGTACCTCTTGTAGCTTTACCACCAGTAAATGTAACTAATGCACAATAAAGCACTATCTTCTGTTTGGGTGGCCCGTTACCACTGTGAATCTGTCTATTGTTATTTTGGCACAACATCCACAAACCTTTATTTCTACTGCAATGAAGAGAGCACTGGGACTCTTCAAATGGTGGAAAATTAAATGTAATGAATCAAACCATATTAGTGATTCTCAAGATGAGCTGGAGAGTTAGGCCATAAAGTGCATTAATTTAGTGATGTTCCACGTTTGTTTGAAAGAGTAGAGGGAATGCTGTTCTAAGCCGCTGGAGGATCTTAATCCCTATTATTGTCGCCTACCTGCATGAATTTAAGTCAATTGTTGGACCACTGGGCTGTGATGGCCTCGTCAGGGCTCCTGATACCTTGTTATCTTAAGGCAGGGGATAAGTCTGTTTAATTTCTAATGGCTTCTTCTAGCTTCAAGCTAGGTGTGTGTCTGCGCATGTGTGGGGCAAAGGGAAGTGGTGGGAACAATAAATAGATCTGTTTCTGATTGTGGTTACCACCATGGTCTAGATAATGGCCATAATACAAAGTGGAAGAAGTGATATTACTGGATGTATTTTTACTTTCTAAGTTAACTTAGAGTAAGTCCGTTATGGCCAGCTCCCTGAAGGGAGTTATTTTTATTATATGTACTATACATTCCAAATGTACTGCATTGTGAAAGTTCAGTTAAAAGGGGATTAAAGACATAGTAACCAAAATAGGATAATACAAATATAAATCCATTCTATAATATAAATCTATTTCTATAGTAGAAGGATAAATCCATTTCCCCGCAGAGCAAAAGCTGTGTTCAGAATGCTGTGAATTTACAGTTTAGAAAAAAACTATTGAGCAAAGCCTGGTGGCAAAATGGGATTGTGGCTGAACGGCAGGCTCATCTTTGAGGAGAGGGCTAATTATTTTTGTAAGACTCAGCATGAACTAGGTTATGTCAGAGGTCTGTGAATTTAAAAATTCTGATTTTCTACCTGTATGTTATTCATTCGAGGAATGATAAACCCTATTATTAACCCAGGCCTGATTTCTCTCAAAGGAGAGAATGGAAAAGTGCTTGACTGCTCTGGAGTCACCTTTAATCTGGAACATTCTCACAGCCTTTCTGTGTATTTTATGACCCTGAAGAGTATAGTTCTCCCTTAGTTAATAGAACATTCTGCATTTTTACTTTGATGTTTCCTTGTGATTAGATTTAGATCATGTGTTTCAGGTAGAACTACATAAGAAATGTTGTGTCCTTTTTAGGATATCATGTCTGAAAGCACACCATGTCCAACTATTCTTGTTAGGCTAATTTTCATCATTCTGAAAGGGTGTTGCTGATTCATCTACTCTATAGTTACATTTTTTTTTTCTTGCAACTAATAAGGATTCTGTGGGAAGCATTCTAAGACCATGAAAATATCCTGCTCTTTTTCAACGTTTCCACCTCGATTTAGCGTTTTTGGATGATCCTTCTCTGAGCCAGTCTTTACTGCTGATGGTTCCAAATGAGGATTTTCCAATTTTGGCACTTGGCATTCTGTAAATAAGAGCCTTGCCCCCATTTAAAAAATCTGTTTATTATCTGTATGGTTGTACCACTTCCTATCTTTCAGAAGTTTTCTAATTCATAACTGTGCTTAAGTGTTTAGTGCCCAGGTTGCTCCAGTCTTAGCCAAGGGAGGCCCCATCAACCTGACTTGGACATGCTCAAATGGTATTTGGGCATCTGTGTAGATCCTGTACTGCCAGTGGCTCTTCTCTGTGACCCCTGAAGTGTCTCTAAACAAGTTCAGGGTCTTGGCTGGCTATGTGAAAAATACCACTAATATGAGGTTTTTGGAGCTTCTTTGTTCCTCATTGAGCCCAAGCTTGTACCTCAGTATATTGCCTCGTGTCCAGTGCCTACCAGGGGAAGGAGAAGACAGTACATGAGGATGTGGATGAGGAAGGAGAAAGAAAAAAGAAGCCAAACTTCCTTCTGTGCAAGCGTGGGCCCAAGACCTAGTGGGAGTGAGAATGGAGAACATGGGATGTAGAGTCGCAAAATCTGACCACTCCAAGGCAGTCCTTCTCTCTGTGGGCTGAGGATCAGGCTCCAAAGACTTGTTCACTAGTCTACTTTTGGTCAGAGCTATGGCCTCATCCTTGTCATTGTAGAACAAGGCCCATTTCATTTCGCCCTTGGGTGCTCCCAGCAGAACTGACACGCGGATCTCCTCCACCAGCAATGCTTTGGGTTCCAGGGCCATTTGGCCCATGGGAGCTCACACTGCAAGGCCTGTGTCATCTTGTATCTCTGGAGAACATTTGATAAGCTGTACTATTGTGGCTCAGTTTCCTTTAATGCTAAATGAAGGAATAGGATTTGGATCTTTTTAAGATCCTCTTCAGCTTCAAAATTCTCTAGTTCTGAAAATTGAGGTAGGAATTTTATGTGCATGAATTAATTTTCTCTCTCACATATTTGTCCTTCCCCATCAACCCTACGTATTCTACTTTTGTGTCAAGCAAAATAGCCACTTTATATGGATTATCTTCTTTAATGATTTTTTTATCACCCCAAATTATCCCTAATGATAGAAGTATAATCAGGATGTTAGTTAATACATTTGCTAGCTATAACATAGGGGTGTGTAGATACAGAGTATTCTCACAATAGAGGAAATGAATTTCTATAATTGCCTATTAAAGACCATATTTCTGAGTTCTTCCTAGGATTACATTAAGTTAATGGTTACCCATAATGAGATGTTGAAAGTGCTAGTCACATCATTAATAATTAGAGCTTTTATCAAGAGACTAGGTGCTTTTCTAAGTGCTCTATCTGTGGCCCAGTGTTCTATCTGCTAGACAGTGGTAAGGCCAGGTGTGCATCTGTTTTACTGTTTACCCAGACCTTCATGATGGGGCAAGAACAGTGTTTTCTATAAAATCACACCAACTACTGAGTTATTGATTATAGATAATTTGCCCCCAGTATTTATAATTTATTTCTCACAGTACTTTTTCTGTAGTTTGTGTACTTAGAAAGTTAGGGGCTTCTACAAAGTCAAAAGTCCAGGGCATTCAGCTTAGAAATCACTGTCTGAGGTCAAGCCTCTTGGTTGTCTTCCTGCTGGCTTTGGCCACAGGCAGACAAGTGTTCCCTCTCCCGTGTCATTAAATCCTGCACAGGCTGCTAGCCTAAAGGAAAGCTTGATTTGCTAATTACACTATAGTTTAAAAGCCTCTTCCGCCTTATTCCAAAAGGAGGGAAAAGTTTGCCTCTGGAGAATGTGAAAAAGAGATGTAATGAAGTCCCCAGTCTATATTAACCTAATGCCATATCATTATTTTGAGTTGTTTTCACTGGCTATTCTTCATACCTGTGGTGTAGCTTTTTGAGTTTCACTCCTAGGAAGTGCATATTCTTGGTGTAGAGGGGCAGGATGTGGAAGAGGATGGAATGAGCCTGCCGTGCCCTACATCTGTATGGCTGGGAAATAGCTTGGGGGTTAGCTCAGATGGCAAAGCAGAAGGTTTGTGGGTAGATAGAGGGGCTCAGGACCAAGGGAGAGAAAAAGGGAATTATGTAACTTTGAGGATGTGGTAAGGGAGGCTATGCCCAGAATTAGTTAATACTTAAAAATAATGAAAAGCAACCAAGAGGGCTTTTTTAGCAATGGAAGTGGATGAGCATGGTTTTCTGCAGAGCCACGTGGCATCTGTTTTAGCTTTTTCCTGGGGTATCCAGTTGAAAAACAAGGATCAGGAGTGTTCAAAGGGAGGTTCATGGTGGTTGCCCTAGAGCACTGTCCTCTTCCACTTTCATTTTGACAGGAAGGACATGTGTCCTGAGTGCTGACCTGAGTGATAGATAGTGGATAGTGAATGGCCTGTAAAAGAGGTCCAGAATTGCTGGAGAACCTGACAGAAGTACATAGTAGTTCATGATACAGAAGGGACATATATGAAGGTTGTCTGGCTCTTCCTTTCTTTCTTTTGGGTGAATGCCCTTCTCTCACATGTCTGTATCACAAATTCCTCTTCTCTTTCAAGTATTGACTCAGTTGTCCCCTTCAAAATGGGGCTTACTCTAACCTGCTTTAAAAAAAATTTTTTTTTAATGTTTTATTTCTGAGAGAGAGAGAGTGTGAGCAGGGAAGGGGCAGAGAGAGAGAGAGAGAGGGAGACACAGAATCTGAAGCAGGCTCCAGGCTCTGAGCTGGCTGTCAGCACAGAGCCCGATGCAGGGCTTGAACCCACGAACTGCAAGATCATGACCGGAGCCGAAGTCGGACGCTTAACTGACTGAGCCACCCAGGTGCCCCTCTTGCTTAAAATGGTAGCCCACGTCCCACCCATCCCCCCTTAGCCTGCTCTACTTTTTCTTCTTTCTCTAGTACTTATGCCCTAATATACTCTATGGCCTACTTACCGATAATGTGTGTATGGTTTCCTTCACTCTCTGTTGGAATGGAAGCTCCATGTTTGTCTATTTTATTCACTGGTGTATTCTGAGCACCAAAACAATGTGTGGCACATGGTAGATGTTCAGTTATTATTTGTTCAATGAATGAATGAAATGAGTAAAGTATAAAACATTTACAGATAGCAAATAAGCCAAAGTGGGGTCTTGGAGGAATTCCATTATCATTTGGTATAAGAGAAAGAGGAAATTTCCATACCCAAGTGGACAACTGAAGCAATTCTTTCCTGAATGGTTTATGATTAATTTTGTCAACTGGAAAATCCTAAGTAATGGGTTTTTCACCAGTGCTTGTTCTTTGAAGATTCAATCTCTTCAGTAAAAGTCGTTATTATGATATTACTCACTTTTGGTACAATGAGATTTGAATGCTGTGTAGGTTACTTAAAATGTGATGGTTTTGCAAAAGGTTGTGTTATTGTTGCTGGATAGTTTCTGCTGGCTTTGAGGAGCTGAGTGGGAAGTAGGGAGGTTAGCCAAGCAGAGGGCAGGGAGTGAAAGAGGAGAAGAAAATAAACCCTGGGGCAGGGCTAAACTGGGCTTCTTTAGGAGGAATGACTGAAAAGTCACTCGGAGGGCCTGTCAGTTTAACTACATAATTGCTCTACATAATTAAATACATAAATGTTGAGGAAACACTGATTAAAGCATCCCTGAGAGAGAAGCAGGTCTAATTGAAGGATCTTATTTTGTGCACCATGACTCACTATGTTTTTAACTATCCTCACATCATTATTTTGTGCTTTAGCCTCCTCCAAGTGTTTTCTCAGTTTCTCTTGACCAGGGCCTCTTTCTTTAATGTTCTTTTTCTACTCCATAGCAACTGACATTCAGTGTAGTCTTGGTAACTATCAAGCCCCGTGTTTCCATTTCTTATATGGAGCTTATAAAGCTGAGATTTTAGGTCAGGCTGCCTACATGCCGATTGTCTATAAACCCAGGAAAACTGCCCATAACCATATGAAGCATGGCACACATCCTGAATGCATGTCCTTAGTTAAAGAGGAGCTGAGCAGAAAGTTATGCACGCTCCTCTCATGTTACTTCCAAGTCTTCTTCCCCAGGGGTTTATGATGCCACTCTTTGGAGAAGAGTGTTACCTCACTTACTGTTACTTCAAATTAGCTAAGGGGTCTTATCTGTAGGGGGGATGGTCCTTAAAGATTTTTGTTTTAACACAGAGCCTCTACTAATGACTGAGATATAGAAGGATGCAAAGAACATTATGAGTCCATTTTAGAAAAGACCGTAATCTACAGAAGTCCACTATATATCTGAAACGCACTGTTTTGAGATCAGGTACCCAGTACCATGGCTCCACAGTCAGCTCGGATTTGGCACCTGAGCTTTGCTCCCTGGTGTCTGATGAAGGGCTCTGTACTCTGGGCACACAGCCTTCAAGTTATATTGGGCCTGAAAAGGGTGGTGGAACTAGTAATGGCTTAGGAGAGAGAGACTTGTTAAAACCAGGGAACACTCTTGCCTTTAACACATTTGATAGAAAAAAAAGGCACTTCTAGGCATCTCAAAGAAATTCCAGTCCCCAGCAGGTACTCTGCCAGATATAACAATCACAGGATTAAATGAATAGAAACATGTCTCTCCTGGTGCCCTTGGACATCCCCATTTGGAGTTGAAACACTCTTTCACAGACTTGGTTCTCAGGAGAATTCTCTAGGGGAGGGCCCTCTGGATGTTAAAACTGACCCTCAAATATCAAACTTAAGAATTTTCATATTCACCCAAGAGATGGTATTCTGGCCAAATCAAACACCTCAAGAAATTTCCCAAGTTTGACATCCGGGCATGTCCTCAGACAAAAATCCTTAATGAGACTCTTAGAACTTATTCTCACAAAAGGCATGAAACAAGGGCTCAGCGACCTCATGGTGGCATTACACTAGAAATTTAAATTGAGGTCTATGGTATTTAACCTGAGTGTCCTGTCTTAATTTTTGTCAGGGGTAATCTCAGTAATGGAGAAAGATTATGGCCAATTCATCTAATAAAAATACTCCATCATAGAGAATTTTACTTTCAACCTAGAAAAATACTTAAAATGTGAAATTACAGAACTAATTTTTTCATACCAAAAGACAAAGATAACACATTGTAAAGATCACCAGGCCAAAAAGAAAAAAAAAAAAATAGTGCTTCATGTAGAAAAAATTGAAAGCTCAGACATGTGTTTGAGCTTCTTCATTATGCAGCCATCTCATAAAACCTGCCAGGCACAATTAAGAGAAAGTTTTATTTATTTTGAGAGAGAGCGTGCGTGAGCAAGCGCACATGTGTAAGCCAGGGAAGGGCAGAGAGAGAAAGAATTCCAAGCAGGCTCCATCCACACTGTCAGCACAGAGCCTGACACGAGGCTTGATCTCATGAACCATGAGATCATGACCTGAGCCAAAATCGAGAGTCAAACGCTTAACCAGCTGAGCCACCCAGGCGCCTAAAATACACCATTTTTATGGGGTTAAATATAATTCTTGATTGAAAGTGGGAAGAAATGGGAAGGAGCAACGACTTTCTATGCATCAAGTGTTCTGTGACCGCAGTCCATGCTGGCTCAAGCCTGGTTCAGGTCGATCTCAGAAGAACTGCCAGCATCTCCTAGAACTGGCCTCCCGCCCTACTCTTCTTCCTTCATCCTCCTTACCTTAGGCAAGAGTGGGATTTTTCTGGAAGGCAAATCTCTATCCATCATTCCTTTGCTGAAAACTGTTTGATGGCTCTCTGGTGCCCTTAGGATAGACTACGAACTCCTGTGATAGACGAGCACGCTCAGAGAGACCGCATGGAGGCAGTGCTTCCACTGTGGGCTCGGCGTCTCGCCTCCTGGTTTAGAATGTTACCTCAGCTACTTACCAGCTGAGAACCCTCAGGCAAGTTACTTACGTCTTTGGGCTTTAGCTGTCTCAACTGTAAAATGGAGAAGATGATGATAGTAACATCCTGATGGGGCTGTTGTGAGGATTGAATGAGTTCTAATACTAAATATTCATTACTATTATGATTATTTATTTTCTGCTCTCCATTTGCTTCTGCCTCTGTACCCTTGCCCTATGTCATACCAAAGTATCTGAGGATACCTTCCCCACCTCCTTTCTCCTAATGGGACATATTATCTCCTTTTTCTCTTTCTTTCTTTTTTTAACATTCATTTTTGAAAGACAGAGCAGCAGTAGGGGAGGGGCAGGGAGAGAGGGAGGCACAGAATCCAAAGCAGATTCCAGGCTTTGAGCTGTCAGCACACAGCCCGACGCAGGGCTCAGAGTCACAGATTGTGAGATTGTGACCTGAGCCGAAGTTGGACACTTAACCGACTGAGCCACCCAAGCACCCTTTCTTTTGTCTTTATTTCTTATAAACTGTTTCCTTTGCCTGGAATGCCCTTTCCCTCTTTCCTTCCCCCTCTCTCCCTCCCCTGACTATCTGTATCGTCTATATTCACCTAGTACATCCTCTGGTTAACTCTTCCTCAAATATCAAAGCTCAGGTCAGGGCTCCTTTATCCTGAGCAGCCTACCCAGATATCACTCTGTACTGTACAAGCTCCCAGAACTCCTGTTCTTCCTTCTATCCTGTCATTTATCACACAGTACATTAGGTCTTTCCTTATGCTCCTTACCCCTGTGAAAGAGGGATTATACCTTGGTCATTGCTACATAATCATTGCTTTTTTACTGTGTGCTTATGAATGGATGGATAGATAGGTGGATGAAGATCACTGAGACAAGTCAGTGTGATCTAGTGACAGGGAACCTCCCAAGGAAGTCTATTTGGTCATAATCACAGTTGCACTAAATCTACCTGAACATACAATCACTCCGTCATGTTTTCTGCTCCGTCACTTGTCCATATTAAATTAATCTAGTTCCCAGTATTATTCCCTCCTCATCTTGGTTTGTACTGTCTAAGCTTGCTCCTCTTTGTCCATCTTTCTTTAAAGCAGGCACTTGAAATTGAGAATGACCCTCTGATGTGGTCTAGTAAGCACAGAGATACATTATTAATTCTTTGGTTTCTCTGCTAAAGCAGACAGATGCTAGATTTGGTTTGTTTGGTTGTTCCGTCCCACAATTGTGTTGGTTCTGGAGCTCAAGGTCTAGGATGACTGCAGGGTTTTTGGCCTGAGGGGCTGGAAGCATGGAGTTCCCCTCAATGGAAGGGGAAGGCTATGGAAGGCCAGATACAAGGGGCCATCAGGACTTTAAGTTTGGATGTGCTGAGTTTGAATTGCTCTTAGACATCCAAGTGGGGATATTTAAAAAAATTTTTTTTAATGTTTTACTTATTTCTGAGAGACAGGGACAGCATGAGCAGGGGAGGGTCAGAGAGAAAGAGAGACAGTCAGAAGCAGGCCCCAGGCCCTGAGCCAGCTGTCAGCACAGAGCCTGACGCGGGGCTCGAACCCATAAACCGTGAGATCATGACCTGACCCGAAGTCGGATGCTTAACCGACTGAGCCACGCAGGCGCCCCCAAGTTGGGATATTTAAAAAGGCAAGGAGATACATGGGTCTGGAGTACAGGAGTGAGGTCCAAATTGGAAATACCAATTGGGAGTTTTAAGCCTATCGATAGAGACTTGGCGGTGAGACCACAGTAATGAGCATATAGAGACGAGGATCCAGGACTAAGGAGCCTTGGCACTCTGACAGTGACAGTTTGGAATCAGCAAAGGCATCCAAGAAGGAGTAGCCAGTGAAGTCTGAGGAAAAGTAGGAGAGTGTGATGTCCTGAATGACTAAGTGAAAATCCAGGATGATACTTACATAATAGATTACAAACTTAAAATGTTACCTATTACACATATTTATAGTAAGGTAAATGTGTACTAAATATTTAATATACATCTGTCTTTATATAGGAATATAATGAGACATTTCTATAATGGATTGTATCTGGGCAAATACCAGGAGTTAGAAGGCCTGGGTGCTGGGCTCAATTCTGTTGTTCTTAGTTCTTCAACTTAAGGCAAATTAAATAGGCTTTTTTGAGCATCTTATTTTACTCATCTGGAAAGTGGGATCTTAGTCCTTGCCTTACTCTGAGTTATGTGAGAATCAGTTGAAATAATAGATATGGATATAGTTTGTTAGTACATACTCTTTATCTCTGTCTGTGTATATAAATCTTCACAAGTGTGTATGTATATACATATGTGTATACATGTATATACATGGGAGTCAAGATATTTTATTAATATATATTATATTATAATTAATAATATATATTAATATATATGATATATTATTAATGCCTACTGAGTCATTTAGGTTATGACATGTTGGTAGGTCATACTCATTTTAGTGAGTTGCAAACAGCTTTATGAAAAATGGAGAAGAGAAAATACCACTGTGAATTGCTCAGAGTAAATGTAAGGAAGGCTTCTTAAAACTTTTTGCTTCTATTATATACCAGTAGAAGTTATCTACTTCTGTGTAGCAATTACCCCCAAAACTCAACAGTTTAAAAAAACCAAGCATCTTTTATTTCTGGGGGTCAGGGGCTGCCGAGCTGGTTAGTTTGACTCAGGTTGAAGACAGGCTGGCCACCAGGGCTGTAGTCACTGGGACCTGCTTCCAAGTCTCCTGTGGCTGTTGGCAGGAGGCTCAGCTCCTGGCCACATGGGTCTTTCTTGTGTTGCTCATGACATCATAGCAGGCTTTCACCACAGTACATGGTCAGAGAAAGAGAACAAGAGAGTGTCCTGCCAGATTTTACACAGACAAATCTTGGTATGATGGGAACCACACCTAGGTGTGAATGCCAGGAAGTGGGGACCATTGAGGGCCATCTTGGAGCCTGGCTACCACAGTCTTTCTATATTTGTGAATGCTGGGTTGAGATATGAGTTATATTTTTAAATGTGGGTCATATAGGAAAAATGTTTAAGAAACACTGCTCTACAGTGTCTAATCCTGGGCCCCGTGGGGCAGGGGTGTCCATTAGCTGGTGGAAGCCTATTTAAGCAGCTTTGCTATTGATACTTTCTACTCCTGTGGTTAATTACCACTGATTCTCAGATCATGGATGTCGACACCAGTGAGTTTTACAATGAAATGGTACCATGGAAGTCTAAATGGGCTGTGTGGGGACTGCTTATCCCTAAATAAAATGATCCTGCTTTAGTGTCCTTTCATGGTTCCCTTGTCTGGTTTTCGTGGCTCTGTATCTTTGACCTATCTGGTCATCAGACAAGTCTGTCTTCTGTTTGTCAGTTCCCACTTCAGATCTGTGGCCATGTATTCTGCTCAACTGTGTTGTTTGACTCAAGTGTCTCATAGTATATAGTACATAGGCTTCTGATAGTAGTTATACTTCCTGCCCCCCCTCCCCCCACCACTTGTTTATTGGCCTGTAACTGTGGACTAGGTAATGAACTTGTGGAAAATTGAAACCTTTGTTTTGTAAAGAGGAAAATTACAAATATAAAGGTGTACCTACTTAAAGGAATCTTATAGAATAATTACCGACATGACTTTTTACGTAATTTGATATACCCTGCTATGAAAAAGAAATGTTTTAGCTCTTCCAGCTGGTATTATTTGGGGTTTTTTTTTTTTTTTAGAAGCATAAGTGACTGAGAAAGAACAAACTATCTTTGGGGGTACTAACAGGCTCTAAGCAGGCTAGAAGTTTCTAGTTAAATAGTTAAGAGACCAGTAGAAAGCACAGCACGGAGTAGAAACGTAAGGCAACTGGTTTTTAACTTCAAACTGCGGGAGTTTCAAAATGGAGTTGCTTCTTGGGATGAAGTGGCTGCTACCAAATTATTGGAAGCCTCCTGGCTTGGTGTTTATTATTTGTGCTTCAGAATGCTCATGCATGTCAGCCCTGCAGCCTTAGGTCTATTCTGACTAGTTAAGATCTTGGTGACTGAGGGCTCTTCCTCATCTGCCGGTCTCGGGAGGACAGGAGGACTGTCACTCAGTAGGCTCCTGGGGCTAGAGGACCTTTTGTTCTCAAAGAGGCACTCCCATAGCATGTTGTGCTTACTGTAGTTTTTAATTTATGTATCTGTTGTCCCCCTAAGCTGGAAGCTCATGCAGGCAGAGACTGTTCACAGCACCTGACAGTATCTAGCCCAAGGTAAATATGATACTTATTTGTTGAGAGGAGGAAGTTAAATTCTTTATTCTCATGAATAGGCTTATGTTCAGAAGAACAAGGTGTAATATGTATACGATGCTACTTTTAGTAGCATCTATGTTCCTATTAAAGGTTGTTTATTTTAATTTTTCTTAAGATTTGTCAACTTTAAAATGTTGGAGACTATTTACAATGTAATTCCTGTTTTTTTGAAATAAGATCTTTTTTGCCTTTGAAGCCCATCTCATTTTTGGTAACATCCGAAAGGAGAGTGGTCTAATTTTCATAACACAGATGCTCACCGCTGCTGGCAAGAGCCTGAGTGAGCAGTTTGAGGACTGCTGAGCTTCAGACCTTTGAAGATCCCTTTAGGTCCCAACCTGTACACGCACGCCTCTGCAGGCTAGATTCATGGTAGACCAAGCCAAACTGTCAGTCATAAAATGACTTCTTCCCTGTCCAGAATGTTCTCTGAATAAAGAACCTCTAGTGAGATTGCTCTAGGCTTGGCCTCTTGCTCTGGCTTTTGTATTATAAATATGAAAAACAAAAGCAAATGTTTCCCTGGTGGTTTATGAGAAGCCAAGAGCTTTTGAGTGTGTGTGTGTGTGTGTGTGTGTAAGGTCTCTTCCTTGCAGTCGCTTGATTTTTCTTTGCTGGCTCTGCTGTGCTGATCACACTTATACAGTATGCCCTGTTCAGCTCTGGTAAGAGTGTTTGTGTCCTGCTGCTTCAAGCCTTGAGCCTTGTATGGTGACACAGCCCCCAGAACTCCATCCCCATCTGTGTCCCTGCGGTCTCTGCACCTGCATTGTGCTCCTGCCTTGTGATAGGGGTTATTCTCCCACTGACAGATTGTTGCTATATGACCACCTTTGTTTTGTTCTTCTGGATTTCGGTAAAGAGAGCTTAAAGAAAAGATAGTCATGTGCACTTTGATTAGCTAGTGTCATCTAGGTGAAAGAGATGCTCAAGGAGAGACTAAGAAGTTTTGCTAGTAATCAGTGAGTGTAGGAGAGGCTGCAGACATTTGTAGACATGGTTGTTTTAAACTCTGGAATCTGATTATGTCCTGGAGAGTCAAGTAGAGTGTAAATACAAAAGGGCATTCTTATCAAGGCTCCGAAATACAATGGGTGTGAAAATAAAACTGAGGAGGGAAAGGATATAATTTAGTGAGAATGATGCTAATACTGAATTTATTTTAAAATGTATTACTAAGTATCACTTAAATTTTTTTTAATGTTTATTTTTGAGAGAGAGAGAGACAGAGCATAAGCAGGGGAGGGGCAGAGAGAGAGGGAGACATAGAATCCAAAGCAGGCTCCATGCTCTGAGCTGTCAGCACAGAGACCAATGCTGGGCTCGAACTCATGCACTGTGAGATCATGACCTGAGCTGAAGTTGGATGCCCAACCCACTGAGCCACAAGCTTCCCATTGAGTATCATTTTTAGATATAATGGCCATTTTTTTTTGAATTCCAGTTATAGTAAAGAGTTTTTGGGTTCCCTGTAAAAAGGAGGAAAAACCTGTATACCTCACCCCCATTAAAAACACACTTGAATTTTGTGTCTGTCTTTTCAAACTAGTTGGCCTTGGATTAGTAACAGTGGAAGAACCAGATGTTTGACTCTTCCAAAGGGCAAAACTGGGTCATTGCCATGGCCCTGTGATGGCAATTTTTCCAACCATAGCGGGCAGTTGATCAAACACTGTATCATGAAGGGTCCCTCACTGTAATGTGTATCCACAAGAGAAAAGCTGTGCGTTGGAATGAAATTTTAATAACATGACTGATTGGAAACATGTATGTACAGAGAAGACCTTATCAACCATTAAGATTGTGTTTGCATTTGCTTTGTGTTAAATTTTTGTGACCTGGTGGCATTATTATGGGTAAGCATTCACTTAATTCCTCGGTTCCTAATCCCCAGCTTTTTTTTTTTTTTTAAATGTTTTATTCATTTCTAGGAGAGAGAGAGAGAGAGACAGCGTGAGCAGGGGAGGTCAGAGAGAGAGGGAGTCACAGACTGAAACAGGCTCCAGGCTCTGAGCTGGCAGTCAGCACAGAGCCTGACGCGGGGCTCGAACCCACGAACTGCGAGATCATGACCCAAGCGAAAGTCGGTCGCTCAACCGACTAAGCCACCCAGGTGCCCCAGTAATCCCCAGCTTTTTGATGTCTGACCTACTTTGTTGTGTTCCTGAGCACTGGTATCTTGGGCCCAGTGTAGTTTATAAACTGAAGCTGAGGGCTCTGTCTCTAGAGAGCCTTTCCTGAGGGGAAAGGTACAGGTCAGCTACTACTGTCTGTTTGGAGATAACTGAGTAGCTGGGTTGTCAGAGGTGGCCGGGGTGGGGGTGGGGGGCAGACTCCGCAGGACCAAAGCCGTAGCCGCAATCAGAGGTGCGGAATTTTCCCCTGTTGTCTTGCCGCTTCCGAAGGTTGCCTCGTGGGCATTACTGCTGCCAGTGCTGTCCAGAAGAAAGAAGAGCACATCTGTCACCCGTCTCCTGTGGCTCTGGAACCAGCTCCCCCGTATTTCAGTAACACCTTAGGCTCCAACTCGAGTGACATTCTGTGGGAGCCACTGCCAGTTGGCTTCCAGTGGGAGGAGCCTAAGCACTACCCGTTTTCCTCTCATGATAGCTCTGCTTCCTGTTCTGTTAAAATTCTTGCCTCCACTAAATCTTCTGGCATCTGCACCCATCACCTTCCACCAGTGGAAGATTTCTCCCCAGATAAACAAAACACAACCTCGTTTGTCTTCTCCCTTTGTGGCTGCTACTCTTCCCCCTCCTCTTCAGAACCAAGGTCATTGAGCAAGTTATGTAGATCCCACTGTCTCTGCTTCTTCCCCTTTTCATTCCCTCTGCCCTTGGCTCTTGTCTGGTTTCCATTTCCACCACTTAATGAGACTGCACTTGTCAAAGCTGCCAACGACCTCCATGTTGACTGGGATGTTCAGGGGAACATCCTTGTATGTGAAGACATGAAAAACTAGATGAACTTGGACTCTTACCTTATGGTGTGCACAAAAATTAACTTAAAATAGATTGAAGACTGAAATGTAAAAGCTACACTTAAAACTTTTAGGAGAAAACGTAGGAGAACCGTCTTGAGGACCATGGATTAGGCAGAGCTGTCTTACATAATGATACCAAATACATGGTCCACAGTCGAAAAAGCATGATGAGTTGGATTTTTAAAAATTCAAAAGTTTTGTGCTTCAAAAGATACTTTTCAGAAAATAAGAAGACAAGCTAGACTGAGAGAAAGCACATTCAAATCACCCATCAGATACAGGAGTTGTTTCTGGAATATACACAAGGGTTGGAATTTAGCTGTTGGATCGTAAGCATCTCTTGTAGTCTCTGACCTCTAGAAGGTGCTTGATACATGTTTGCTGGATGAATGAATGCAGAGAGCATTAATGCGCAGTTTGGAGAAGGGCCTTTAGGAACTTGATAAAGTCTGAGGAGGAAAGAAAATAATGTTGAGCATTTGTGGAAGGTTTATTATGATCCGCTTCCCAGTATGTTTTGTTTTCTTGTGTTTGTATGTGTGTGCCATAGGTATTATTATCTCTGTGCCACAAAACTGCCATTTGGAGCAGTGATTTCTTTCTTTTGGGGGGAGGAGGGGTATGGTCAAATACTATTTAGTGAGGTAGCTGGAGCACAGACCATGTGTTTCTAATTCCATGTCTTGGGAGATGTAGTTTCTACTGTAAATCTTTTCACTCTTGGGTTCGAGCCCCGCGTCGGGCTCTGTGCTGACTGCCAGCTCGGAGCCTGGAGCCTGTTTCAGTCTGTGACTCCCTCTCTCTCTGACCCTCCCCTGCTCACGCTGTCTCTCTCTCTCTCTCCTAGAAATAAATAAAAAAAAAAAAACATTAAAAAAAAATTAAAAAAAAAATCTTTTCACTCTTGAGCCCTTTATACCTGCAACTGGCACCTTCTCTCCTTTCCTTCTCCAATACTCAGAAATGACCAGATGTCTAGGATTTTATGCTACTTTCCCAGAATTTTCTGCCTGATAAATAATCCGATGGCAGACACACTTGTCTGGTGAGGCAAAGAGCATGTCCTGTGACACCTGGCGCCATCTTGTACAATGTTTGCTTTTTAGATCTTGTCCTCATGGGCTATGGTTCTCACTTTCTACTTTCCTGCCAGACTTTGATATTTCACCAAATGTGCTTTGGCTGCCACGTGGGGTCTTTCTGGCCTAAGTTCACTTTCCCTTTTTCTGCTTCCCCAGCATTGCTTTTTTTTTTTTTTTTTAAAGTTTTTATTCCAATTCCAGTTAGTTAACATGCAATGTAATATTAGTTTCAGGTGTACAATATAGACATTCAACAGTTCCTTATGTTAGCCAGTGCTTATCACAATAAGTGACTCCTTAATCCCCATCACCAGTCATCCCTCACCCCCTACATCCCCACCCCTGTATCCATCAGTTTGTTCTCTATAGTTAAGAGTCTGTTTCTTGGTTTGCCTCCCTTTCTTCCCTCCCCCCCCATTTGCTTATTGGTTTGGTTTTTTAAATTCCACATATGAATGAATTCATATGGTATTTATTTCTCCTGATTTATTTCACCTAGCATAATACACTCTAGCTATATCCACGTCATTGCAAAAGGCAAGACTTCATTATTTTTTATGGCTTAGTAATAGTCCATGGTGTGTGCATATGTGTGCGTGTATACACACACCACATCTTCCTTATCTATTCAGTTGTTGGATGCTTGGGCTGCTCCCATAATTTGATTATTATAGACTACTCCCAGCACCAGTATTTATTGTTGACTGTCAGCAGGCTCTGAATCTCAAACTGATATGCAGCGTAGGTCCAGACAGGCCCAGACGGTGGAAGGGACGTAAGAGTGAGGGCTCTGCACAGGCACCCTGCAGGCTTTGTATCCGCGTGACTTGCGCAGCCGGGGATGGGCGTGGTGTAACATGGCGCCTGTTAGTACGTGCTGTCATCAGGAAGCCTGTTGCCAGGACTGTCTGGGATGTCCCCTGAAAATAAAGATGCCAGTTGAGACTGAGAGGAAGGCAGTGTTGTGACATGTTGAATGACGAAGTAGGGGCTTGGGGACTGTTATGCTTGGCTCTGCTGCCAGTTGTGGAACCGTGTGTCACATTACCTCACCTTTTTTATCCTCTTTCCCAATCTGTCAAGTGAGGAGATCAGCTTAGGTAGACTTTAAGGTCTTTGCTGTTTTCTGAATTTAAGTTAGGTAGCCCAGCCAGGACTGGTCAGGCCTCCTTGAGTCTGGGTATCAACTTTATTCTCCTAGGGATTTGATTTGGTTTTTACTTGCAACCAAGTCAGTTTCATACTTCTAGGCAGTAATGTGAGAGCTAAACTCTGGCGGCCCACTACTCTGACGGACAGGTCTAGAGATGAGAAACTGTGAGGGCTGTGGGTTGAAGAAGTAGAGCAAGGGCTGAGATCTGAATGCGATACTTCATACAAGCACTGCCCTGCACGCCACATGCTAAGTGGCCATAACAGCTGTTATGGACCTGGAGCCCAGAAGGCAGGCAGCCTGGCAGAGCAGAGCAAGTCCTGGAACCACGTGTAGGTTCTGCTCTGAGTTCTGCCAAGGAGATGCTCTGTGGGCCTGACGGTCCTCTGCCAGCGCGGGGGTTGCTCTGGAGGTAAACACTCCCGCAGCACCACTGTGTCAGGCGCGGTGAGCTTAATTCCAGTGCCCTGTGGGTCTCTACCGAGGACAGCAATCATAATGGTAATAAATAAGCCATTGGGGCTGCTGCGGGAGCATTAGCCCAGGCACGGTTTGTGAATCTGCTGATGGTCATTAGACCAGAGCTGCTGCTGTGGAGGGGAGAGTTCCGACTTGGAGATGCTTCCTGAAAGTGACTAGAACGGAGACTCAGAAGCCTGAGGCTAGGCAGACTCTTCAAGGTCATCCATTCATTCCAGCTTTCTGTGTGGTGGTACAGTCTCCTCTGAATACCCTTGTAACTCATGCTCGAGCTCACCCTGTGATGGGAAGTTCACAGCTGTATTAGAACATTGCAGCTTATTCAAAACTCTCTTTTTATGTAGCAAGCTGAAAGCTGCCTCCTGCTGCTGCTACTAGTTGACGTGTAGACAACAAAACTTCCGTATCACATCCACACATGAAAGACTTCGTATTTTTGAATTCTGGAAGGAATCAAGAATAATATGCACAAGGTCACTGTTTCTCATGTCTCTTAAGGAAATCCTGCCTTACCGTGGGCTGGTAGCTGTGAAGAGATTATTTTCTTAGAAGGTGATAAGAAGTACTGTGCTACACTTTGATAGACATCTTATTTCAGAAGAGAAGCCCCATTTCCATCTGTGGGTATTTATTTTATATATTTACACACGGTAATTGGTGTATTAGATAGCTGCTTTGAGCATCTCTATCTCAATGTCCCGTGCTTGGTGCCAGAGTAGACAGTGGCCTAGGTGCCTTATTACAGCACGTCATTCCCATGTTGGTCCACTTAACAGGTACTTATTGAGAATCTGCTTGGTGGCTGGCTCTGGTTCTTGCCCTCATGGAATTTGAAGTCCATTGGGGGGTGTGTGTACAACATTTGTTATTAGTCACACTGTATTGAACTTATTGTTGACTCTCCCATCTCTTAACTAGACTCAGCTTCCCTTGAAGTAGGGGCTCTGTGCATTACTGATTTCTCACTTTCCGGCACATGATAAAAATTTCTTAAAAGAAGTCAGTGGCTGAGCACAGGAAAGGAGAAAGCACTGACTTTGACGCTTGGTACTCTGAGCTAGCTCCTGACTTGGCCATTTACCTGCTATGTGATAGGGAATAAGGACATGAGGCTTTACAAAATAGGGATCTATTCTGGCAGGTGGTGAGGACTGGAAGAAGGAATACGCAGAAGGCCTATACCAGTACCTGGCATATAGTTTTAAAATTTTTAAAAACATATTTCCTTTTTTATTCTAGTTCTCTAAGGGGCCTTTTACATCTATACAGGAAAGCTAAGTTAGAAGATATCTCTGAACTTCATGGGTCAGCCCATGTTTTGAAATTAAAGACACAGCCCCAGCCTGAGCCCTTTGGAAGGAGACCACATCAGCTTTACCATGGTAAAAAAGAGAGGAAGGTTGAAAAAGTTCTGGATGTGGGTGGTGGTGATGGTGGCACAACAGTGTGAGTGTACTTAATGCCACTGAATTGTATGCTTAAGAAATGCTTAAAATGGAAGTTTATGTTATACGTATTCTACCACAGTAAATTCATTAAAAAGATCCCAAACCATTGCCACGATTTACAGTTCTTCCAGCAGGGCAGCCATTCTCCAAATTAAACCAGTCACAGACCATCGTCATTTCATCCGTCTGGATGCAGGCCACCAAGCAGACACTGCCTGGCTGAGTCTTTGCCTGGTGTGGAGTGCAGGCTGTGAGGCACTCAGCTGGTTACTCCGCCCCCCCCCCCCCACTTCCTTCTTGCTCCTTCCCTCCCTCCCTCAAAGAGCAAGTCTTGGTACTCATCCACAGAATCATGTCTGGATCCATCCCTGTCTCTCTGTTCTGTTTCTAGTGTTTGCATCTGGGTGAGTCCCTGTCATCTGTCACCTAGACTGCAGTGGCTCCCTGCCCTGCTTCTGTTCCTTTCTCTTCGGGACACCCAAAGTACTCTTTTTGATACATAGATCAAAGCATACCATTAAAATGAATGAAATTTAAACAAATGAAAATTACAGTGTTCCCCTGTTAAAGACCCTCTCGTGCTTCCCACGGATTTTGAAATGAAGCCCTAACCCTTGGGTACAGCCTTTTCAGATCTGCTCCCTGCCCCCCTCCCCTGCTTCAGCTTGTCCCAGTCATACTGGCTTCTTCCTTTCCTCCAGCCTCCGCATGCCTTCCCGTCCTGGGGCTTTTCCCGCGTGTCCTGCTGCTTGCAACACTCTTTCTTGGCCTTGGCATTGCTTGCCCTTTCTGACCATACAGATCTCCACCTGGATGCCACCTGGCCAGAGAGAACTTCCCCGAGCAGCTGTGTGGCCTGCCCCTTGGTCCTTCACCTTATGTGAGCTCTCTAACCTTGGCGTTATCTTCTTTATGGAGGTGCTTGTTTGTCGTTACCTCTTCTACCTAAGAGGTGGGTGCCGCGTGCGGTGGGGCCCTCGTTATGTCCTTCCACCTAGGAGGTGGGTGCCGCGTGCAGCGGGGCCCTTGTATGTTACTCTCGCCCGTGTCTGCAGGGCTAGACCAGCGCCAGGCACGCAGAGGGCTCTGACGAAATACCTGTTGTTTGAATGAATGAATGAATGAATGAATATCAACGCAGATGAATTGTAGCAAAGGAGTAAGATATGAATACCTGTGAGGAAGTTCCCTTTCTTCCCCTTATATTATTCTTGGTGCATTTTCTGTTGCTGATCCCCATCATTGACCTTCTCCATTCTGTTTGTTTCCAAGTGACCATCAACTCATCGTAAACCTACCTATCACACGATGCTTAAAGACACCCACCTGTAGCCCCAAATTCCATCTATGACCAGCCACACATGCTCAAGAAGAACTGTTCTGAAGCACCACATGTCACTATCCCTGACTTCTATACATTTAGGAGATACCACGGTGACAGGTGAAGCTGGGCCTGCACTAGTGTGTGCTTGTACTTCTTAGTGAGATGCCAGTCAGGGCAGGCAGGATAGGACGAGGCCTACCCCGCCTGGTGGCAAGACCTGCTCCCTGCACTGCCCGCCGGTTCTCACATGCAGCTGCAAGGCTCTCTGAGGCCTCTGTAGAACCATTGGTCTTCCTGCTCCCCTGCCTGTTTCCGGAGTTCTGGTCCTGTCCCTCAGCTTTCCAGCTGTATTACCCTCTACCCTACTGTTCAGGCCCTTGCTGTGCCCTGGATTAAGTGATCTTTCTTTCTGGAATGCATAGTGAGATCTATTATGTCCTTTGGATGAGGCTTCCTTCTCCTACTATTGGGCTTACATTAAAACAACTCTTAAAAATTGGAGGGAAGGAGATTACTATTTAGTGAGTACTCATGGTATACTAAGCCCTGTGCTAAGCTCTGTATTTATATTCTATCACCTAATTCTCAAAACCCTCCATGAATATGCGATCTCCGTTTTCCCATGGAGAAGCTGCAGCCCAGAGAAGTTACATAACTTCCCAGAGCCTGACTTGATTCTAAGACTTAGGGCGATAGATGGCTGTGGGGCAGCTGTGCCCAGGGAACGGGGTGGGCTTGCCCGGGGCAGGGCAGCCATGGTGGGAGAAGCAGAAATCAGGGGAGGTGGGAAGGCACTGGTGCTGAAAATGAACAGTCATTTTCGATGTGTAATAATGAGACGCAGTGAGAAACTGTGCTTTTAGTGGGAAGAGTAAGCAGTTCACGGTTTTTGGGACCCAGATTGACTCCCAGATTTGACCTCTACCAGCTGTGAGCTCTGCAAGTTGCTTAGCCTCTCAGCTTTAGTTCCTGGAACAATGAGTGGAGATGCCAGTTCCTGCCTCACAGGCAGTGGCTTGTGCATGTGGACACCAAACATAGCGGTTGCCACCTTCTAGATCCTTAATAATCATTTCTGTGAATATTATCAGATTTTTCATTACTCCCTCAAAGCCTTTTGACTACCCCACCACCGTGCTGTGGTTCTCTCTGATCCCATCTGTGTCTGTTTTATGCTGTGATTCCTGCAGCAGAGTCTGATACTTTCTTTCTGTAGCTGATGTAATGGAAAAGGCTGAATAGGTTTTGGATGAGTGAAGGAAGCTGAAATCTTTGTTCTAGTCTATATATACGTGTATCTCCCACATTACAGATCCTGAGAACTTGGACTTGCTATCTGTCATATGAATATTCACTTATGTGGCTGAGGAACATTGCCTTGGTTTTGGTTGAGTGGAGGATCGCTTGTTTGTTTGTTTGTTTTAAATCTACGTGAAATACGATTGTAGGCAGAATTTAGCATCTCCTCCGGTCAGTGTAATATCCGAAGCAAATCAGCCAATCCCTCAGGTATATCTCCTTTTAGAGCTCTTTTCAGAAGACTTCTATGTATCTTGATTTCGGTTTTCCTTGAATCATGTAATGACTTCAGGTAAGTGACACAGTGAACTTTGTTGCTCTCTTGTCTCCTACTCTGTCCATGACCTGTAAAGAGGTGCTTGAGTTCACAAAGGAAGCTTGCCATTGAAAGGTACCCAGAGGCATCCTATTTTAATGTCAGTAAACATCTGCTAGACAGCAGGTAAGGTGAGGCATGCTGGGAGTTTCAGGGTCAGGGGTGGAGCTGGAAGCTAGGGACGGTCAGGGCCTGGGCACTCGGACCCCACTCTGAAGTGAATTTCTGTGTCTGTTGCTCATTGTCTGTAGGGATAGAATTAATTCGGGCTTTACTCCAGCAGATTGCTAACCCGGGAGGCCAGTCTGTTGGGTGGGACACAGTGACCACCTTCTAGGTGTTAGGAGTAGTGATTATGCCTGGTGGACAGCAGCCTCACGGTTCCAGCCACCCGGCCTTTTTACTCACAACCACGCCCAAAGGTGAGAGGACGACACTGGTTAAGTGGTCAGAGGTATAGGGGGAACAAATGTGCTAATTAGAGAAACCAAGGCAATGCCATTCATATGGACTAAGCCAGTTTGGGGGTGTCAGGGGAAGCTGTGTGTGAGAGGGTGCACCACTGCCCAGATCTTATTGGTGGGAGGTGCCTGGTGTGAGAGGCCCGGGCACAAGGGCAAGCTTACCAGCAAGTGCATGGAGCTGCTCTCCTCCCTTCCTTCCCAGGGCAGACCAAGCTATGCACAGGGCTGCTCTTTGGTAAAAAGCTCCAGGGATGGGGAGACCTGGGTGGCTCAGTCAAGTAAGCATCTGACTTCGGCTCAGGTCACGATCTTGCAATTTGGGAGTTGGATCCCCGCGTCAGGTTCTGTGCTGACAGCTCAGACCCTGGAGCCTGCTTTGGATTTTGGGTCTCCCTCTCTCTCTGCCCCTCCCCTGCTCCCACTTTCTGTCTCTCAAAAATAAACAAACATTAAAAATTAAAAAAGCTTCAGGGATTGCAGCCAGGAGGAGCATGAAGGACAGCTGACCCTCTCCCACCCTGCTCTTACCTTTGGCCAGCATGGTTTTGTATTTGTAAAACATGGTGTCGTTTATTTTTGCGTAAGTAAACATCTAAGACAACTAGTGTGGTAAAAGGACTCACCTATTGGCAAGTGGCAAAATCTACCCTATGTTTTTTTTTTTTTTCCCTAGAGAAATAGCGTAAACTTACCGAAATACTTTTGCTATCCTAGAGCAGTGATTCTGCATCAGAACCGCCTGGAGGGCTTGTCAAATCTAATTGCTGGTCCCCGGTCCCCAGAGTGTCTGAATCCATCTGCCTGAGGTAGGGTCTGAGAATTTGCGTGTCCAGCAAGTTCTCCAGTAACGCTGCTGTGGCTGCTCCAGGGGCCATACTTTGAGAACCATAGTTACACAGTGATTGATTTATTCACCATGCTCTGAAGGAAAATTACATGTTTTTGGTCAAGTCTGCCATGACTGCACATTTCTTTTACTGATAGACTTGTCTTTGTCTTCTTTGAACAGGTATTTTGACGTTGGACTGCATGATTTCTTAATCAGGTAAGCCCATCATTTTAACTCTAGATAAATTGAATAGCATTTTTATTACAGAAGACTGAGATGAAAATAAAATCCTTTCTAAATATCTTGTTAAATAATGACAATTTTATACTTGTAAACACACACACACTACTAACATTATGGTGTGTTAGGCCTCCAGGAATTGCACGCAAAATTATCCTTTTTTAAAAACACAAATCAGAGGAACTTCTGTTTAAAGTGGTTTATAGCTGACATGGTAGTTTCCGGAAAGCATGGGAAAACTTGTTCCAAGTGCTGGGCTGCTGGGAAGACAAATAGAAAAGTGAAGAGACTCAGCTTGTATTCATACCTTAAACAACCCACTTAGCCAATTATTTCTCCATTGAATTTCAGCTTTTAAAGTTGAATCCACTGGTTGTTTTATAGTCATGCAGATACAACGTTGTTCATAATTGGAAGAGATTACAGATGGCAGTTTATATCCTAGTGTATTGGTGATTTTTACCAGAGTTGGCTTATGGGGCATATTAATTCCAAAAGGCTATTAAATCAAACAGAGGTTAAATGGAAATATACCAGAATATTAACAGGGCTGGTAAAAATTTGCATGATATTTTTCTGCTATCAACTTTGCTGTATTTTCTAGTTTTTTTTTGTATTGGGCATGTATTCTAATAATGGTGAAAAATGATCGTAAAAAAAGCTTGTCAGAAAGGCATGTGAGAAGCAGTAATGGTTTCTGAAGGACTGTAGGCTAGTGATTACAAGAAACTAGAAATTACAAAGGGTGATTTACTTTCTACAAATAGGAGACTGTAAATGCTAATTCTAAGAGTGTGCTAATACATAGATGCAAATCACATGTGATTTCTGAGTAGGTGTTGCAGTGGTTTAGCTCTCCACGATGCAGGGTCATCTTTCTGTGGGTAAGATGCTGTCTGAAGGGAATGTGCATCATTGGCATCACTCTGATCCTAAACCCACAATGTTTCCTTTGTGCTGCATCACAGCCAGTGGTGTTCCAAGAAAGGCCACCCATACCTTGTCATTTCTCCATGGCTGCATCCAAAGCATTCTCCAGGATATCACACATAAATGGTAGTGTGTTAACTACTACCCTTGACACCTTAAGGTAAACACATTGTGGCAGGAGGGATGAAAGATCAGTGTTCACCGAAAAGGTGGGCGTGAGGATTCCGTATGTAAACTGATGAAAACAGTCTGGGTGCACTTCAGAGAGTGGTTTGGATTTTTGAGTTGAGGTCTTTGGTACTTTGTCCTGCTACCATGCCACTGTTCACGTAATTCCTTGTGGTGCATGCGAGTTTGTACTGTCCTATTTTCTCTAGTAACTTCCTTGAGGGCAGGGAACATGTCTAGTCACCTATGATACCTATGATTAGATTGTATAGAGTCAACCTTCAACAAACATTTGTGGTTCGAGTGAATGGAAGAAATGAGGCAGAAAGGACAAGGAGGGCAAGGATTAAGAAGCAGCTATTTAGACATGTATTCAACAAAGGATTATTAAGCCTGTCGTGTGCCACTGACTTGGGTATGCCTGGGAAAACTGCTATGAGAAAAGCAGGCTTTTGGTTTAAAGCTTTCCCTGAGATTATCACTTGCCAGACTCATGGTGTGAGGGGCCTTGAGGTGGGGGGAGGGGTGGTTTGCCTCTGGGACCCCTCCTGCCTTTCATTTTTCTGGGATCCAGCCACGTCCCTTATGTTGGGTGTGGAGGAGGAGGGAAAAGGAGGCAGCTCAGTGTTTTTTTTTTTTTAATTTTTTTTTTTTTTACATTTATTTATTTTTGAGAGACAGAGTAAGACAGAGTGTGAGCAGGGGAGGGGCAGAGAGAGATGGAGACACAGAATCTGAAACAGGCTCCAGGCTCTGAGCTGTCAGCACAGAGCCCGATGCGGGGCTTGAAGCCACAAACCCGTGAGATCATCACCTGAGCTGAAGTCTGGTGCTTAACCAACTGAGCCACCCAGGTGCCCTGGCAGCTCAGTGTTTCTAATGTAACTGGTGCTGGGATCGCCTTGTCCTGGTGGGAGGCCCTTTGGGTAGGTACTGGTGAGATGCTCTAGTTAGTCACCTTAGCGTTCTGTGAACCAAGCAGAAGTGGGGTAAGGCTTTTTGCTGGCCTGACTCTCTGCAGTTGTCCTTCCTTTGCTGTGGTAGGGGCAGAGCAAATCAACATGTCTGTTGTGTATCCACTTGGGGAATGAGGAGTCAGTCCCCACTTCTTGCAGGCAGTTCCAGTCTCTGAGGTGAGGTCTCTTCATCCCCCCGCCGCCGGGTGTGATACACTGTGCGCTAAGCCAAGAACTTGAAGACTCTAAGTTCTTTCCTCTATGCTCCTCTCAGGTTAGGAGTTGGAGGGTGAAGATGTTGGGGGGAGGTAGCTGCTTAGAGCAGTCAGTTCTCCATCTCTTAGAAATCTCAGGATGGGGTGGGGGTATCACCCTTTTATTTGCAGTTTTCTTTAGAAAATGTGCCCTTTCTGCTCCTGGCTTGGGAGGTTAAGACTGAAGGAGACTGAGCACTGTTACTCATAGGCACCTTAGTGAAAACTGTTTCACTGGCACGATGGCCTTGAAGTCAGGTTGAAGTGGGGGACGTGGTGCTGTGTTAGGGGCAGGTGATGGAGTAGCAGCAACAACTTTTTCAAGGAGTTAAGCTGTGGGGGCGCCTGGGTGGCTCAGTTATTTGAGCATCCCACTCTTGGTTTCTGCTCAGGTCATGATTCAAGGGTCATGGGATCCAGCCCCATGCTGGGCTCTATGCTGAGCATGAAGCCTGCTTGAGATTTTCTCTCTCAGTCTCTCCCTCCCCCCAACCCTTCCTTCTCTTTTGCTTATGCTCCTTCTCTCTTTGTCTCTGTCTCTGTCTCTCTCTCAAAAGAAAAAAAAAAATAAACTGTGAAGAGGAAGGAAGAAGGGCCAGGCAGCTGGTGGAGAGGGTGGTTTAAGTGGAGAATTTTTCTTTTTAATTGGAGGAGCTCTTATATTTAGCCACCAGAAGGTGTTAAGTGCCCTTTAGACTTAGAGAAAGTGGATTCAGTTGGGTGGTCTGAAGCAGAGTGTGATTGCCCTGAGAGCTGGGAAGCAAAGGCAGGGAGTGGTGTCTTTGTGGCCCAGAGAGCAATGGCATTTTCCTGTGACTCTTTCACTGCAGACGACTGTAGTTTTGGAAGGGTGAGGCAGTGCTGCTTGAATCCTTCTCACCCTGTGTTGGCCAAAAGAAGAAAACCTATTCCCTTTGTAAAAGAGGAGATGTTGGAGAAATTGGTATCAATTTTTTTTTTAATTAACTACATTTATTGGCTACAAGCAGCTCTTTAACATGTACCCAGGGTCATCAGGCTGTATTGAATACTTCGTGTTCGGCATAAGAGAAACTGCAGCCTGCCTGAAATTAATCAGCTGCATCTTTTATGTTGATGGAAGGAATGTCGACTTCTCTGGAATGGCATAAATTTCCACAAAGCCAAGAGCCCTATCTGTAATCCCAGCCCAGGCAACTGCGAGGAGGGGCATGCTTCCTTTTAAGTTGTTGGAGTATTTCACTGAGCTGTAGGGTAGGAAGGAGCTGTCATGTTTGATGAAATGTGAGCATTTTTGGTATTGGTGCTTTATGACAACTGTGGGAAAATTGAGTGGCCTCTGTCCTTCCAAATCTCACAGAAATCAAAGGAACGACTTTCAGGAAACAGTAACCACAACTCACTAGCCTCAGAAGAAGGGTCTTGGTTGAGATTCTTAATGTAACTCTACGAAAGAAAAAGGGGGAAAAATGCCCAATCTGGGAAGAGAGATTATGGAAGAAAATAGCTGTTTCATTTTAGAGACTAGGGTAGTGTGTTTAAGTTTAGCTTAGTTTAGTTTTGGCAAGAACATAAAAATGATTACTGATGTTTGGTTGGCTTCTTGCTGACTGAGGCATTTCTCTTTCTCTCTCTCTCTTAAGTTTATTGATTGATTTTAAGGGGAGTGGGGGAGGCATGAGCAGGGGAGGGGCAGAGAGAGGGAGAGTCCCAAGCAGGCTCCACATTAGCGCAGGACCTGGATGCCTGGCTCACTCCATCTCAGAAGCCGTGAGATCATGACCTGAGCCCAAATCAGGAGTCAGCCATTTAACCGACTGAGCCACCCCGGCATCCCCAGGCATTTGTTCATTTTACCCAGAGCTGAGGCTGGCTTCACCCTTCTCACACAGGTACACTGTAACTGCTTTGTACCTGCCCTCCTGCCCTTCTCTGAGTTCCTCATGTTGGGGACTAGGTTTATGTGATGCAGGATTGCATCCTGACACAAAAGAAAACCTGGAGTCATCCATCTTCTGTGATGTCTGAAAGATTAAATTTGTCTGTCTTCCTTTTACAGTTTTTGCATTGCCATTATTCTTATACATTTAAAAATCAGAAAAATATTACCTGTACTTTCATCTTCTTTTCTATATTACTTACACTCAGCTATATAATCAATTTCAAATAAGGATTTTTTTTTCTAAATAGCAAAATAAGTTTTCTTTACCATTATTTCCTATTTTTATTCTAAAGACCATGTGTGAATACGTCAGAGCCCCTACTTTTGTCCTACGGATAATGTCTTGATGTCCTGTCAGGACTATAGCAGAAACGCAGTGTGGGCTCCTGCCGCTGATACTTCTTAGGCGAATAGAAAATGTCACTAAAGCTATTTGAGAAGATCTCCAGAGTAGAAGAGAAATTCCTTTCTGTAAGTAAACAGATTCTGCTTATAGAATGGTGATCAGCGTAGTGTAGCAATGCTAATGTTTATGTAAAATATTTACATAAAACATTTTGAAGCATTGTGTTCTGGTGAGAGAAAAGGTAGAATGGGAGAACTGTTTACTTCCTGTGGTGCCTTTTGTTCTTCTGGATGAGGATCCTGAGATTGCAGCTTGGTCTGGAGTCTTTGAATTGCCAGAGGGCAGTGAATTGTGGGAACATGCGAACTGATGGCTCACTGATTTCCGAAACGCACAAAGCTGCTTTTGCTTTCTCTGGGTGACACCCTATACCCCCGACCCATTCATAAAACTAGCCCTGTAGCAGAATAGAAGGGTTGTTTGGGCTAAAAAATGTTGGTGTTTTGAGCTTCATGAATCACAGGGTAGTTTTTAACCTCCTTTATTTTGAGTACCACAAAGTCTACCACCACATTTGCTGTAGTTAATTGTAGCATTCATGATGTTGATAAAGAAGTCTGCTTACCATCATTTGAAATATGTCTTGGATTCTGTGATGTGTGAAATGTTCAAAAGAGTCTGCCTTTCAGAAGGCAAGCAGTCAAATGAAGGATTAATTTGGGCTAAAGACTCCTCCTGAGAAGAAGCAAGAGAGCTGCGGATAAGCCTCCCTTTTTCCTTAGGAAAGTTGATCCCTGTTTAGGCTCTGAACTGCTCTGGAAACAGAGGTTAAGGAGAGGAAGGTGGGCATTTGGTCCTGGGAGTAAGAACCAGATGGTAATAGGAAGGTAGGTAGCATCTGTATTCAGTCTAGGAGTTTAGAAACACAAAAATGCATATGTGAAAAATATATACACACACATGCATATATGCATACATAATATAGGCATTTTGTCTCTGAATTATCATATGTGTGTATAGATATTTGTATACATAAAGATAAAGATAAAACTGTTTTATATATATATAAACACACATACAAGATAACTCAGAGGCAAAATACCTGATTTGTTACATAGGATTTTGAATTTTTTTTAATTATTTTATTTTTTAGGGGTGCCTAGGAGGCTCAGTTAAGCCTCTGACTCTTGGTTTTGGTGCAAGTCATGATCTCATGGTTCATACATTTGAGCCCTGCATCAGGCTCCACAGCTGGCAGCACAGAGCCTGCTTTGGATTCTCTTTCTCCCTGTCCCTGCCCCCCTCTGACTTGTGCTTTCTCTCTCTTTCTCTCAAAATAAATAAACTTAAAAAAATAAATTTCTTATTTTCAAATTAATTTTATTTATTTATTTATTTTTGAGAGTGAAAGAGAGCACGAGCATGTGCAGAGGGGAAGGAAGTGAGAGGGAATCTGAGGCAGGCTCCGTGCTCAGTGCAGAGCCTGGTGTTGGGCTTGATTTCACGACCTTGAGATCATGACCTGAGCCAAAATCAAGAGTCAGACACTCAACCGATGGAGCCAACAGGTACCGCTAGTATTGTGGAGTTTTAATTTTGTAAATAGAACATGGAAGTCAACTTTTGTTTTTTTGTCCGAGGAAATAAATTTTAACAGTGGTATGTCAACCAAATGTGCTGATTAAGAGCTGTTCCCACCTGAGGTGAGCCTCAACTCTGCATCTTTGCAGTCCTAATTAGGCCCTGCTGATTTTCTCTTAGTGGCATCGGGAAGGAAGAAGTGGCACCTGGGTAGGGACTCCATTGTCCCTACCTGCTGCAAGCTCATCTTCTCTGAAGCAACTGCAGTAGCATAGCATTCTTTTTAAGCCTTTCTTTCACTCCATTTGTGGTTTATGAAAAACCAGCAGCTAATGATCCATGTGGTGTTCTGGTAACAAAGTGTTTTAAGTAAAAAGTGAAGACCATGTGAGTGAAGAAAGCCAGAGTCCAAAGCAGGCCTGACACAGGCAGTTAATGAAAGTAGATGCAGGGTGCTGAAGAGAAGCTAGCCTGCTTCCACGGGGCTGTCCCCCTTCACGGGCCTGTCCCTGTCCCCATCCACGAGGCTGTCCCTTCTTTGATGGCACTGCCCTACTGCCACCATTGCTTTGTTGCTCAGTTTCCAGATCCTGTTGAGTCTGTCTCCTTCGTGGCGTCCACGTTACCCTTTTCCTTCCTGTTTCTGGAGAAAGGATATGCGCTTTTGTCTGAAACTCCGGCCTCTTACCCCCTAGAGCTGTGGGAGGTGGGATAATATATGCTAATCACTCAGCTCTGTGCCTGGAAACTGGGGACTCACTAAGGGCCAGTTCTGTCCTTCCCCTCCCCCGCCTTACCTCTGGCATCAGAGTGGCAGTAGCCACCAGTGTGACTTTAGGTAGCTCATTAACTCTTTCTGAGCCATTGATTGCTCATCTGTAAATTGCCTGCTTACCTGATGCTGTCGCTCCCTACTCAGAACCAGTCAGTGCTTCTCTTCCCTTCTATCAAAACCAGACTATACCCTCAGGCCCCGGGCCACCAGGGTTCTTCAGGCCTTATCACCGCATCTCCCCATTATTTCCCTTTGTGCCCTTGCCAAACTGGGGGTTTTCTGTCCTTCCCAAATTTCCTGGCTACTTTCCTTTGCTCATGTGTTTCCTATCCCTGATTTGCCCATCCAGCCTCCACATCCCAATCCTGCCCCTTCTCCAGTTCATCTCAATGCTGCCTCCTCCAAGCAGCCTTCCTCTTTCTCCCTCGATAGCACTACCTCCCAAGCTTCCTGGACCACGGGAATCTTGGCTGCGATGTTTTAGATGGGGCAGGGTGGCAGGAATGACTATCATTACCATTTGATCCAGGTGACCCTCATGCTCAGGGAAGTTTGGAGCCCATAGCTATGTGTGTCAAACATTCCTCCTCAACAGTGAGCTCTTTGAGGGTGGGGTCTGGTTCATGTGTGCATTTCCCATAATACCCCACAGTGTTTAATGTACAGAGGGCCCTTTGAGAGGGCCAAACTTTTTATTGTAAAATAAGTAAGTCCTGGCGAATGTAATGCATAGCATGGTGACTACAGCTGATAATACCATATTACAAATCTGAAAGTTGCTAAGAGAGTAGATCTTAAAAGTTCTTATTACACACACACACACACACACACACGCACGCACGCACGCACATTTGTGACCATGTGAGGTGATGGTTGTTAACTAGACTTATTCTGGTGATCATTTTGCAATATACACATGTATCAGATCTTTTATGGACCTAAAGTTTAATATGATGTTTGTTAAAAGATACACTGAGGCATGTGAAAAGTTTGAAGAGTTTGAGCAAAAATGGAACCAATTAGGGCAGTAAGCAATCTAGCCAGAGAGAAACGAGCCCTGAGAAGCTGTACAAGATGAAAGACTTGCTTAGGCAGGAGGGAGTGAACAAGGAACTTAAACTAGGCACAAAAAGGGTGGTTTTTACAGGGTAACTTTGCTTACTTTGCTTTAGTGGATGGCTGGGGTCTGTGGGGCACGTTACCTAACCTGTGTGCTGGTCTGGCAGCTCCTGATTGACTAGTTTCAGATTCCATTTCTGGGAGAGCGGAAACTGCAGTTAAGTCTTGTTTGGTTAAGTCTTGACGTGGGCCTTAGCATTAGCAACTCCATTTGGGCCTTGTTGTCTTGTTTTTAACACGTTCATCAATTATATCTCAGTTTTTAAAAATATAATGCTTTTTCCATTAAAAAAATAAAAATCAACAGACTGAGAAAGTTCATTTCCTTCATGACAGCTGAAACCAGTGTCCCCAGTCTGAATAACCCAAGGACATAGAGTGCAAGGGAGTGGGGGCTGCCTGAGCGTCTGACACCATTAATTTTTTTTTAATGTTTGAATGAATAAATTTTAACTCTTAAAAATGTAAGGTACTTATTGGTAACCATCTCCTTATCTTTTCATGTAATCCATTTCCATAACCAGCAAGTGGTCCCAGCACTCTTCCAGGAGCTGTGAGAAAGGCAGCGACCTGGTGGATGACATCCCGCCCTCACGTGGCTCGCATCACAGTGGGCAGAGAGAGAGTAAACAAGCACACAAGTCATCGGGCATGGTGACTCCATGAGGCGATGGGAGGGCATGGGCTGAGAGCCACTTGTGACAGCACGGGAGGAGAGGAAGGGATTCTCTGAGGCAGGTGGGGACCCTGAGCAGAGGTGTGAGTGAGAGGAGGTGACAGCCAGAGCAGGGCCTGGGCTAGGCTGTTCCAGGCCGGGAGCAGGGTGGGCACTGAGGCCCCGAGACGGGAAGGAAGCCCTGGGAGTGTGGGTAGTGAGGCAGGGAATCCACAGAAGTCTGGAGGCAGAGGCCACCACCAGGCTCTGAAGAGGATTGGGTTCCCTTTTAAAACCCATTGGAGGGTTGTAAGTAGGGGAATAACATGATTTGATTTGTGTTTTTCAAAATCACTGTGACAGGCTTAGCTGGCAAGTGAGCGAAATTGGGATTCTTGAACCTCAGCCATTGCCATACTGCTGCACCACAGGCTGGAGCTCGGTGACCCAGGCCTGTCCTTCTCCTCAGGGAAGGGTCTCTGATGACCAGCTGCTGTGAGAGCTGCTCTGAGTAACAATAGCCCTAAACTACCTTTCCGTTTCCCTCTGTTTATGCTTGCTTGGTATATTGTAGAAGGTGTGGTTGTGCACGTGGACATTAACTTGGAGGCAATGAAACATGGTGGAACGTGGCCATATGTTCTCTCTAGAAGCATGAGCAGCTTGAGAGAGTGGGTTTGGCACCGGGAAGTTTGCTCGAGATGGAGGTTTGCAGCCTTCCCCTGGTGAGGAGTAGCCATCTTGTCCTGGGAGCTCCCTGCAAGCCTAGCCTCTCGCTCCTTCCCTGGAACTTTACCTGTGGGGTCTCCGGTGGCCCGTTCTTAACCCTCAGTGCTCCTGTCCTGGTACTGCTCTTCTTGGACGTCAGCCACTGTTAGGATGGAGGCCACCTCCATCCACAGCGCTGCTCCCCACTGGGGCCGCGGATCAGAGCCCCATCTGGTTTGCGCGTGAAAGCCCTTGCATAACACGTTGGTGTATTCTCTCCTTTCTTGTCAAAAACTGAGCCCCCTTCACGGTCACTGTCCAAAACAGCTTTTCTTATTTATTCTCCAGACTGAAACACTTGGAGCGGCTTACCGTCCTTTCCTTTGTAGAATCTGGCGATTGGAATGGCCTTGATGATTCTGCTCCACATTACAGTAATTTTCAGCTCTTAGAAGGTTTCTCAGATCTCCTTTTGCTTCTATCTTACTGCTACTACTTTTGCAGAAGAAGGTTTTAGAATTCTTCATCTTCATGGCTGTGCTATATTAAGTTTGTTAATTAGAAAACCCAGATTAAAAAAAAAAAAAAGAAAACGAAAAGAAGCCCTTCATGCTCTTGAGATTTGAAATGCATAATTCACTTCCTCCCATACATAGTTTCTATCAATACAGATGTTCCAGTGAATAAATGTATCTCTTAAAAAAATTAAAAGAGCCACTGGTGAATTAATTGAGAAAACTTGCAATGTAGAGTCATTATTTTAAGTGTAAAAAGCTCTGAGTCGGGGATGCCGCCGAAGAAGACAGGCTGTAAGATCCGCAGGGGCTGAGCTAGTGCAGATGGGTTATTTGCTTGACAGGACATTTGTTAAGTAATGACGGTTGTGCCGCCTCTTTTTCGAATTCTTTTTCTAATCCCTGGGATCATTCTGCCCTTTGGGGCTTCCATACCAGATGGAAGCCAGAAACTCGCTTTCCTTCAGGGTGGCAAGGGTCTCAGATTCCGCCTTCCCTCTAGATAGACTCTGCTGAGAACAGACGTGTGCAGGAAGGACCTGGAATGCCTTCTGGTGAGCCTGGCCATCCCGCTTTGAGAGGCAGAGGTCCGGGCTTGGGGCCCCTCACCCAGCACAGGTGGTTGGGAGCCTCTCCCCTGAGCCAAGTGGCAGGCGCAGGAGTGTCCCCGTCACTACCGCAGCAGTGGTAGTATAATTTGTCCTGACTGCATAGCCTCCTCACCTCGCTTTGAGACCCTCTCTCAAATTGTGCGAATTGCCGATCCTTCTTTTTTTTTTTTTAAATTTTTTTTTTTAATGTTTTATTTATTTCTAGGAGACAGAGAGACAGCATGAGCAGGGGAGGGTCAGAGAGAGAGGGAGTCACAGACTGAAACAGGCTCCAGGCTCCGAGCTGGCAGTCAGCACAGAGCCCGACGCGGGGCTCGAACCCACGAACCGCGAGATCATGACCTAAGCGAAAGTCGGACGCTTAACCGACTAAGCCACCCAGGCGCCCCATGCCGATCCTTCTTTAATAATTCCCTTTCATATCAAAACTAGTCGGAGTGGGTTCTGTTACTTGGCAATGAAAATATCTGATGGAGCGACTTACCCAGTGACGTTTGGCAGGCCTAGTGCAGCCTGCAGCTATTTTTACATCAGAACAGAAGCAGTCTGTGAAGTGGCAAGGACACTGGGTCAGATACGGGAGACCACGACAGTAGTCTGCCTTACTGCTCTCTTGCTATAATGGGTTTGTGCAAGTGTCTGCTCCTGTTTGGACCTCAGTTTCCTTATTTGTGAAAGGAGAGAATTATACCCGATAAACTCCCAATTTCCCTTCCAATCTCTCTTCTTTTCTTTGATAAGCTTTGGTATGTTTAATATTAGAGGGCCACTGTGTTATCCAGACCTACTAGTAGCTACTAGCTCTAGTATTTATTATAAATAAGATATAAATGCTTAAAAGTCAACATAATTGTAAGCTCAATTCCTTAGTGGCACTGGCTACATCTTAAATGCTCAAGAGCCATATGTAGCCACTGGCTACCATATTGGAGAGTGCAGAACAGAGATAGAACATTTCTGTCATCAGAACATTGTCTGGCCTAACACTGGTCTAGATGATAATGCCATTTGTCTACTCCTTTTGCAGAGATGCTGGGTGTTCTATTGTATTTCTGTCTGCCCAGTTGAATGATAAACATCCACCTTATTAGCCCTTCAGCTTGCCGCAAATGGGGCTCCTTATTTACCTTCCCTGATGTCCCAACCCTATTCCTTCCCCCCACCTCCCCCATCAACCATAGTAGAAGCCTTGGGTTTATTCTGGAAATGTCCTTCTTCCTCACACTCCACATCCATTTTGGTTCCTAAATTCTGTTAGTTTGTCCTGTAAATATTAACTGCACATGCTCATACACCAAAACTGAAGCCCACCTCATCTTTCACTTGCCTTCTGGTGTGAACCTCACCTTTATTTTCTTCCTCTTTCGAGTCACGCCCCTCAGCCCCAAGAGTATTGAATCACAATAGCTTAGAAACAAAAGTCAGTTTTAATTAGCCCTCTCCTCCCTCAGGCATCTGTTCAAGGCCTTGTTCTAAGACCTAACAGCCCCGAGAGCAGTCTCTTTAAACTTTTTTTTTGTTCTCTGAGCGAGACTTGCTGGTTCATTTTCTACTTTCTGTGCATGCTGATTCCCTCTTTTGCAGAGGCCTTCTTGGTGCCTGGTTCAGAGGACACCTCTTTTGCAAAGCCCTGCTGACTTCCCTGGAAGAGCTAGATGCCTCTATGGGCACCCTCTGTCTTGTTGACCACAGTCAGTAGCTTGGGGTCCGGGCTCAGGTGGCCTGGATTTGAGAGCTGGTTGCATCACTGTTGACTCCATGACCAACTAGGCAGCTCTGTGCTTGACTTTTCTTATCAGTAAGTGGGTATTAGTAGTGATACCTACTTCATGGGTTTTTTTTTTTTGAGGATTAAATGATATAATATACATCAAGTGCTTAAATAGTGTTCAACAGAGTGAACACTTAATAATTATTAGTTGTCATCATCGCCATCATCATCATTGTCATTATACTTGCCACTCCTGAGGGCCAGAACCGTGAGCTTGGTTTCTTCTGCATTTTCCTTTGAGTACCTGGCAATGGATGGTGTGTCCTTAGGTTGGAGATGGCTGTAGGCCTAACCCAAGCCAGCTCTGGCACTTACTAGTTATGTGGTTTTACCAGCAGGTTGTTTAATATTTAAACAACTTTCCCAGAGGGGAAACTGCTTCGGTTTCCCCTCTGGGAAATGCTGCCTTCGGAAGACAGTAAGGTACTTCAAAAATGTGATTTAAACCAAGCAAATAAGTAACTGTCAATTGGGTGGGATCAATCATTCTAAATGTATGGATCCATTCACTTACTTATCAAACAGTCTTAGTATCCACTCTCCCCTACTCAGTACTTGAAACACAGTAGTTAGCAAAAGGGACATAGTTCCTACACTCATAGAGCTTAGGGTTTGGGAGCAGAGAAGTGTTTATCAAAGACCATTTGCATATCTGGAAAAGTACAACAGCCAGTAGTGCCAAAAATTAGAGACACCTGGTCCTACAGGTGTGTGTCACAAGGCACCTGATCCAGGTAGAATTAGGCTGGAGAAGAGCCCGCCATGGGGAAGGTTCCCCCAGCAGTCAATGCTTGGGGTCAAGGGTGGAGGGAAAAGCATAGCCAGAGCCCTGGGGTGGAGGAGCAGGGTATATTCCAGGAGGAAGAACAAAAAGAAGGTCCTTGTTGGGGCACAGAGTTGAGGCTGGGAAGTTGTCCTGAGCCAGGCCATGCAAGGCTTTCCATGCTATTTTGAAGGTCAAAGTCAGGCCTAGATTCTAAGCAGTAACTCGGAAATGAGTGAGTAAGAAGTTTCCTGGGAAAGTGTAGCTATAGTCAAAAGTGACATATGCACGTGTATCGTAGCATGTTGAAAGTCCTCACGTGGAAGATGGCATTGACCTACTGAAGAGAAGAAACTTTCAAAAGAAAATGTGTTAATTTTAATAGTCTGTTAATTAATATACTAGAGTAGAAGATTCCTTGTGAGGAATATTATCAGCAGTGTTAATAACACCAACATTTGCAGTGATGTACACTTTTGGGTTAATTAGAGCAGATTCATTTGCATCCAGACACCTTCACCTGAATGAGAAGAACGTGTGACCGTATTCTCAGTGAGCTGGGAATCTGATACACCCTGCAGTCTGTAGGGATAAGGAATTGCTGGTATACAAGAGAAAAGGTGTGATGCTACGAGTCTGTTTACTGAGTTACTTCTCCATCATTTGTTTTGGAGGATTGTCAAAATCCCAGTGTGCTCATGGGAATGTTATGCCTTCAAACGTTGATTTTTAAGAAGTGAAGTCTTGGAATCATGTGTGGGGTTGGTTCCAAATATTAGTCAACATTTATGATCCAGTTGTGTTGCAGTGAGGATACACACTGTGAAGCCGGTGTGCGTTAGACAAAACACTAAAGCGAGCAGGCTGTGAGGAATGGGGTCAACTTGCTATGGGGCAGGAGCTTAGTAAGGCACCAGCTTAGTGCGAAGAGGTCAGGATATGCTAAGAGTTGTGGTAGGATTTTCTTCCTAAAGGTCATGGACATTTACTCTATACTCTGGCTGTTCAGTATCTTTGGAACACCCTCTGGCTTTTGGAGAATTTCTGGCCTTAAGAAATCTGCCCCCTCAAAGCACAAGTTAAAAGTCACTTTCTGGGTCTCCTTTGTATCTCGAGTCAGAATGTATCCCAGGCTGAACCACTCAGATATACCAGAGTGGTAACTTTGGTTCAGAAGAGACCACACAAGGGATCCCACAGGAGTGTTTCCAGTGAGGGTGGTAGAGCGAATTGCAGCTTCCAGATGCTGCCTAGACAGGGGCTCTAGTATCAGTGGTACCAGCTGTAACGCCGTGGGCAGTGGCATCCGGAGGGCAGTCTCGTCGCCCGATCATCTCTGAGCCTGGCCTGATCCGCCCGCCCACCCAGATATTCTGTGGCCTAATGTCCTTTAACACATTCCTTTAGTGCTTAAATCAGATAAAGTGGAGTCTGTTGATTACAACTAAAAACTATTACACTATGTAGATGAGTGTGCTCAAGGCTGTCAGTAGCTCTCACAGAACTCAGTGGTGAAGAGGGACACAGGAATCTCAAGGTCATTGGATAGAGTTTAATTCTTTTAGTATTGATATCAATTGAGGTGTTTCCACTAAAATGTGAGGCAACTTGTAAAACCCCAGATTATATAAAATTGCATACACAAAAAGAACAAGATTTATGGAAAAAATAGAGTTGGATAGATCACTCAAAATCTATACAACTCTGTCCAGGACACTGAGAAAAACAGTAACAATCCTAATAAGAGTATCAGCACAATTGGGAAGTCACCCTGACTTCATAGGAAATATTCTAGGAAGTGTCAGCCTTTATGGTGTAAGGGGCTCTAAGGAGGAGCCCAGGCCACTGGGTTCTAGAGACAAGGGCAGAGGGAGGTGGGGGTAAAGTACTTGCTGGCTTTGCATGACTTGAGTCATGACTGAGATGGGTGGCTCTGAGTCCCTGTTTTGTGTTGTTCTTCTACACAGGATCTTGGAGAACTGTGCCCGAGGTGCCTCTTAGAGCATGTGGTTCAGCTTGGCCAGTGGAAGCAAGGGGCGGGATGAGTGGGTATCTGGACAGTAGTGTAGACAGCTCTGCTAATGAACCTTGTGTTTGGATGCTTTCACTTGGTGGCTAAGGAAAAATATATAACTTACCAATTTACCAATCCTGTAGGAACTATGGTATTTAAAAAAGTGTGTTATTGTAGACGGGGTTGTATTTATTTCAAGTGTTCTGTAAACCTGACAAGGAGGAAGACCCTTGGCCTCTGGGTAAAGGGACTGTGGGAAGATGATCACTAGCATGAGCTAAGGAGAAGAACCCTGTTGGAAGGGTAGACGGTTATCACAGGAGGCTGCAGGGAGGTGGAAGAGCAGAGTGGTTAGAAGCATGGGCTGTGGACTAGACCACCTGGATTTGAATTCCTACCTTATTTCGTCTGAGGTCTGGGCCTTGTTTTTATCCTTTGTAAAATGGAGACAATAATGATACTATCTTAAATTTGTTAATGTGTGTAAAATACATGTGCAACACTTAGCTCCCCAAGTGAGGACTTTTGTGTTATTGCTGACTTCTCATCCATTCGTCTTCGATACCATCTGCTTCAAGGATGAGGAGAGAGTACACACAGGAAGTGCCTCTCATGGGGTCTAACAGGTGCTCAGAACATCTTTGTTGAATTGAACCTGGTGGGAAATATCCACATGGACCACAACCAACACTGTTTCCTTTCTTCAGGCAGTGTGGAAACTGCTTAATGGCTGAGATGGGATGATCTTTATTGAGAGGACAGATTTAGAAGCACATTCTGGCCTGGCAGGGTGTGAATCCTGGGTGCTTTAGAGTAACGTGAGGTCCCAAGGGAAGGCCAGGCCTTCTAAACAGATCCTGAGGAGAAAGGAAGAACAGTTTGCTGCCAGCCTGGTTTCACTTGTGACCAGGCCATTTAAAATAAAAACACTTTAGAATGTGAAAGCCCACAGCATCTGTTTCTAATTGAAAGGTTATTTGCAGACAATATGTTTTTCATAGAGTGGCATGTGTAAGTGTTTATTAATACACGGAGTCTATTGCAGTGAAATCCAGTTTGTCAATGGAAATAATTATTTTTGAACCTTTTAATCACTTTTAAGCAAAATAATGAACTAGAAAGCATTTAGTGGAGAATGTGCATCTGATTACCCAAGCAGATTATTCAGCTAAGATGAGATGCAAATATATATTGTCTCCTTCTGCTCTACTGGAGGGCGTTTTCTCACTTTCTCTCTTGCTTCTGTGACATCTCTACTCTTGTCTGGTACTTCAGACACCCATGATTCTAGTCCTGGCTTTTCCATTTATTTCACGGCCTTGAGAAAGTCACTAGAAGTTTTTGGGTATCAGTCACTCATCTGTAAAACACCTTATGATTTACAAGTCTCTCCTAGCTCTGATCCTATATAACAGCAGAATTCTGTGATGTGGTGAGAGTGGACAGATTCCTATAAACGCCTGAGCAATTCAAGAATTCTGGTCTTCTGGAGACCCCTCAACAGAGTTTAAAATACTAGACTTTCTGTTTCATTCAGCACCATGCACAGAGCTCGTGCTATACACAGAATATATTAGAGCTAATGAGAGGACAGAAAAGTAAGCAACTGCTTAATTTTTCTGTGGTCTGATTGGAGACAGAAAACAAACACATTATGACCTAATGAGAAAGATCAAGCCACTCAGAAACACCAGAGTTCAAATGTTCTCCAATTGTTGTACAATATGGAAGGAAGGAAAGAAGAGTCCTACCAGAGAGTCTGGAGAATGGGACACAGTCTTAAGGGAAATTTTTATAATTAAATAATTGGACTTGGATTTATACTATATTTGGTGAGCCAAATCTGGACTATTTATTGTCTTTCCATCCTGGGTTTTTTTTTTGTTCTGTTTTGTGTGTGTTTTTTTTTTTAAATTTTTAATGTTTTATTTATTTCTAGAAGAGAGAGAGAGACAGCGTGAGCAGGGGAGGGTCAGAGAGGGAGTCACAGACTGAAACAGGCTCCAGGCTCCAAGCTGACAGTCAGCACAGAGCCCGACATGGGGCTCGAACCCACGAACCGCGAGATCATGACCTAAGCGAAAGTCGGACGCTTAACCGACTAAGCCACCCAAGCGCCCCTGTTTTGTGTTTTTGGAATGTGGTTGTGTGGGTCTTTCTCCCTCACTCGATTTGTGAGTGCCATGGATACTTGTCTTTTTTTCTTTGTGTTTGAAAAGCTCATGGCATCTAAGTTAGCACTTTGCTTAAGATAAATACCTTGAATGGTAAATGTAATCCCCCCGATTCTCACTTCTTGGCCCTACCTGCATTCATTGGCACCTGAACTTGAGCGTGACCAGGAGAGGTGGTTGGTGAGATGGCGGTGAATGGCACAGAGGAGCTTGGCTCTCTGGTTGGTAGCTCTTGTGTGTGCCTCAGAGGACCACATCTGTTGTAACGATCAATCCCGGGGAAGTGAGCGTGGGGGAAACAGCCGTATCACTGGATGCAGCTCTTTGGTTTATGTATGGAGATAGTCTTTGCCGTGCTGAAACATGTTTGCACTTGCCTGTGAGGTCTGGGGTTGATAGACAGCCGACAGCTTTCACATGCTAAGAGCTTTGCAGTCTTGTTGCTGATGCATTTGCTGGGCGGGCAGGTGGGCAGCAGCCCTCTCACTGTGTTCCTGTGCCCATAGTGTGCCCTAGGGATGTTTCTGAGAGCAACGAAATCCAGTTATGCCATCACTGCTATCAGTTGGGGATCTTTAAAGGAGTTGTTTAGTCTTGCCAATGAAGCTACTGGATCAAATGAGGTTTAGGGATTTTCTCTGATATTGATATCCCTGATTGTCTCTAATGAGGATATTAAGAGACTGGTAATTTAGTTTCATTAAAATTTGATAACCTTCTGAGAAATCAGCCCCGACTCTAACAGCTAAAAACAGGCCTAGCATAAATGAGTCTGTATTGGCACCTGGATTCTTGGTGTGATGTCAAAATGAAGAATGCCCATGGGTTCCTAACATCACTGTGGGAGACGGGGATGGGAAAACCCTTGCTGCCTGTCAGCCAACCTCACAGAGCCACTGAGAGAACTGGGAGTGTCAGGCTGCGGTATGAAGTGCAAGAACACCTTCCCACATCTGCTGGCTGCCCCAACCTTAGGCTAACTATGCCTTGATTTGCTGAATTCTCTCCTAGTTTCTCTTCTTGGTTATGCTGAGCAGGCATCTGTGGGCCCCGAGTGGCATCCTGCTCCTCCCTGGCTCTCTGACGGCTCATGCAGGGACCACTGGTTTTTCTTTTCTGACGTCATAGTATGTCACTGCACTGGTGCCCTGGTGGATTTGTGCACTCCTGTCATATTTTACTTGGCTACCTGAGGACGTGGAGTGATGATTATTCACAATGCACAGAATAGGGATTGTATACATTTTCCCCCATAGGATATGGTTGTACTTTACTTACTAATTTATTGCATGCTCTGCAGTCCTCCTCCTACTTCCTGTCCACATATGCAATAATAGAATTTCTGGAGAAAGCCCAGATATATAGGGTTTAGATTTACAGATCATATTGTTAACAACATATGCACATAATTGTACCACCTGTGTCTAACTTTCTGGTCATCGACAAGGACTGTCTAGATTGGGTTTTGCTTTTCATGGATGTGCTAATAGTACATGCACTGTTGGAAGTCACCTTTTGGTAGAGGTTTGGCTTTGTGTCCACATTTTCTTAACTAGTCTTCCTAGCCAGCTGTCTGCTTTCTGTGGGATTGACTAGTTGCATTGGTGTGTCAAGGAGGGACACAGAGACCTCTCTGTGACAGAACCAGTGGAGAGATGGAATCATAGCCCATGGGAGGGCTGCCACTGTGCATGGAGCTCTGAGTTCTAGGACTTGGCCTCAGAGGCCAGCTCCGCTGCACCTGCCATGTGAAGGAGCCTATTTCAGTCTCCATTTCCCATCTGCCAAGGGAAGACAATGACTAAATCACAGGGTTTTGTGAGGATTGGGTTAGATGATCTATGTGGGAGAAATGAGTGCCATCATAAAGCAGTGTAAGGCTCTCTACCGGCCTGTTGCCCTGACCCACTGTGCTGTAATTCTGTGGGGGCAGGGAGCCAGGAAACAGGGTGATCCCTTCTTGCTGATTTCATTTATTTAATATTTTAAAAATGTTTATTTTGGAGAGAGAGAGACAGAGCACAAGTGAGGGAGGGACAGAAAGAGAGAGGAAGATGCAGAATTTGAAACAGGATCCAGGCTTTGAGCTGTCAGTACAGTATCCTATGTGGGGCTCGAACTCCCCAACTGCGAGATCATTATCTCAGCTGAAGTTGGATGCTCAACTGACTGAGCCACCCATGTGCCCCTTGCTGATTTCTTAGGTAGAAAAAAAATGTGCCTTGATTTCAAGGATGTAGAAGAAACATAATACATATCTAAGAAATAATCTGTCTTTTGTAGCTGATGATTCTCCAGATGTTGGCCAGAATCCCTGTGGTTGGGGGAGGGAGAATGGTAGGAGAGGGAAAGCCAGTCGTGTTGGCATATAGATAGCTCTGTCTCCACTTCAGACATCAAACATGGACCAGCCTTTTATAACAGAAACTGCTTGGAGGGGTGAACCTGTTGGTGTGTGGGTCTCCTTATGCTGTATCTGCATGAAAAATAGAGCAAAGAGTTTGGTTGAAATTTTTTTCAGAGTAGGGAGAATCCCTGTGGACAGCATACCCATGGGTGAATTTCTAAGAGCCAGAAGCAAAGTAAACAACATCCCAGACCAATCCAAAATAACAGAACACATGCAAATATGCTAAAAGCATTGCGGTCAATAGCATGACCCCCTTAGTTCAGAGTTGCAGAACCCGGAAGAGCAGCCTGGCTGTGCTCAAGTGTAATCCTAGCAATTCTCACCCAGTAGCCGGCTCTGTAACTCAGAGCTGCTCCAGACGGGCTTGGAGCACCACGTGTCAGGTCTAGTCACTGCTTGTCCCTGGCCATCAGAGTGCTGATTACTAACTGTTTTGGCCAGCTTAAAATGGTAAAACATTTTAAGAAATGCTTTTTTTCTTTTTAGTTGGGGAAAATACTTATTGTGGTGAACATTGCATAATGTATAGAATTGTTGAATCGTTATGTTATACACCTGAAACTAATATTGTATTGTCAAGTATACTTCAATTAGAAAAATACTTAAACATCTGGCAGTCAAACCATAGGATGGGTGTTGGTAATACAAAGATGCAAAAATGTTGTTGCACATACTAAAGGTACAGTATGTATGGAATTACCTTAATATGGTGTGGCACATGATAAGTTAAAAATGGGAAGTAAAATTAGTTTGTTTTGGGAGCCTATATAGGAGAGATTATTTCAACCTGGGAAGTCCAGGAAAGCTTCACGAAAAAAGTATGCTTTGAAAAATAATTAGCTAATACCTAATATAATTCCTTTTTCTCCTACTAAATAAACATTTATTTCTTACCAAAAACAAAAACTTTGTGAGCTTAGTGAGTTAATCACTGAAGCCAGTGCTATGAAATATGTAAACAGTTGTATGAAAGCTCTGAGGCATTTATGTGAATTTAGCCCATTCCAGGACATAGACCACCATCACCCCACACCCATCCAACCCAAAGTCTCTGATTTCTCTTGTTTCCTGGTGGCTCACAGTGACTGCTGTTATTTTGAGGTTGAGTTTCAGAGCATCTTTCAACACGGTCTGATCAGACAGAATGTGTCCACTTCACCCTAGTTTCCCACAGGGGACGCCAGCTGTCTGCTGTTTTCATGTGTGACCGTCCCCATGAGGCTGGGCTCAGCACCACAGTACTGCCACTGTCCTTTCTCATTTAAAGGTTTGTGTATTCTAATCAACAGAAAGCTAATGTAACTACAGTATTCAGGTAATGGGTATGGTGCTAAAACAGGTGATGAGAGTAGCAGAGACACCTATCAGATCCTTCCCCCATGGACTGCTGTTTAGGCTGGACCTTTGCTATAAAGCAGGATTTCTCAGCTGTGGTACTATGGGCATTTTCCACCAGATGCTTCTTTGTCATGGAAGGCTTCCCTGTGTGCTATAGATGTTTAGCAGCATCTCTGACTTGTGCTCACCAGATGCCAGTAGTAGCTTCAGTTGTGACAATCAAAAATGTCTCCAGACAGTGGGAACTGAGCTGGGAGAGTGAAGGGGTAGGAATTATTCTTGGGGTACCTGGGTGGCTCAGTTGGTTAAGCACCCAACTCTTGATTGTAGTTCAGGTCATGATCTCATGGTCATGAGATCAAGGTATGTGTTGGGCTCTGCATTGACCCCACGGGGCTTGTTTGGGATTCTCTCCCTCCCTCCCTCTCTTCCTCTTCCCCCAGGCTCTCAATAAAGAAATAAACATAAAAAAAAAAAAAAAAGAATTGCCCTCTAAAATAAAACATCATGTCTGGTTTTGAACTGTACATAAAAGAGGATATGAAAGAGGTGGCCACAGGGCTTCAAGTTTTTTTTTTAAATTTTTTTTAATGTTTTATTTATTTCTAAGAGAGAGAGAGAGACAGCGTGAGCAGGGGAGGGTCAGAGAGAGAGGGAGTCACAGACTGAAACAGGCTCCAGGCTCCAAGCTGACAGTCAGCACAGAGCCCGACATGGGGCTCGAACCCACGAACCGCGAGATCATGACCTAAGCGAAAGTCGGACGCTCAACCGACTAAGCCACCCAGGCACCCCCACAGGGCTTCAAGTTTTAAGTGATGTTTGCTTATGGCCTCTGATACAGCCTCACTCATTTGCCCACAGTAATGCCTAGAAAGCACTGACGTGGCACACAGAACTGGTTTGAGAAAAGAAACTATGCCCTGTAGCCCCCCACCCCTCCCATCTGCCCTGCCAGTTCAGAAATACATGGTCCATGCCCACCAGAAAAGCGAACTGCCCTCCTTCGGCACATAGTTGTATTTTGTCCCAGTGCAACTATTGTGCTCTTCCTCTGTAAGCACCCTTCTTTATGCACCAACATGGAGACCCCTGTGGTAACAAAGTTAAGTAGACAGGAAGTAGGGAACATGGGATTGACTGTCAGTGGTGCATATTTGCAGTGCATCCTCCACCAAGCACTGCTAGAGGTAAAAGTGTCAACAGAAGGGGCCCGTCAATGTGCCAGGAAATGCCATTTCTTTGTGTCATGTCAGTTACTTGATCAGATGGCAGGGAGGTTAGTAGGAGACAGTGCTCTCTTCCCCCCAACTAGGAGAGATGAGCCCCATCATAGAACACCTGTCAGAAACTGGAGTTGGACTGGGTGCTGACACCTCATTTTGTCTTCATGTGTATTGCCTGAGAATGAGGTTTGGCTGTCACTAAAGAAGACCGAGAACAAAGTGAAAGGCAACCAACGGTTTCCTCTACCTTCCTCAGTTGAAGAACAGTTGTGAGAAACTGCAGTCCTTTGAAGTCTTCCTTCATTACTAATTTTAGAGAGATTTTGTGGTTCTGTTTTTTTTTTTTTTTGTTTGTAATTAGATGCTTTAAAATTTTAAGTCATATGTATGTATGTACGTATGTATTTAAAACACAAGAGAGGGGCAAAGAGAAAGAGGGAAACCGAGAATCCCAAGCAAGCTCTGCACTGTTGGCACAGAGCCTGATGCAGGGCTCAAACACACAAGCCGTGAGATCATGACCTGAGCTGAAATCAAGAGTCAGACACTTAACTGAGCTACCCAGGCACCCTTGCTCTAAAATATTTTTAGTGATTTTCTTTGCCTCATAATTAGAAATAGCAGTTAGAGTATCTTTAATATTACCTGACATTTTTCCTTTAAATAGCTGTATATATTCTTTGCTTTTCTTCATATAGACTTTAATCAGAATGGATTCATTATGTACCATAATTTACTATTACAGTGCATCAGGAAAGTTAATTATTTCCATCACTGAGCTATAATTCCCAGTGTAATATGAAAAGCAAAGCTAAGAGCAATGAACTCTTTGTTGATAACAAGTTGTTGATAGATACTAAGCCTGAATACATTTTACTTTAGGGGTTTATATAGAAAAATAAAGGAATATGTAGCCATTGAAAAAGATTTCATTATAAAGTAAAGGACACATTCAAGTCTCCAAGGAAGAGCAGGCCTGTAAGGTGATTTATTACAAAAAACAGGAGAAATATTTACAATTTTTTTTTACTCTCCTCAGTTTGATATAAAGAAGATGAGGAATGAAAGAAATGGGAGTACCAAGATGTAAATAGAGAATAAGAAGGGAAGGAATTGAAGGTAGATGACATAAGAAAGGGTTACTGAGGAAAAATAAGGATACAGTCACATAATTAAAATCCACTTTGGATATCAGAATTGATACTTTAGAGTGGTGACTCCTACGTGCAAGGCAGTCTTGAGCTGTTCTTCCACACTGGAGAAAAATCAAAGAGATGAGATGATGAGGGAAAATAATAAATGTGAAAAATGACCATAGGATTGTTGAGGTTTCTGAAAATGAAAGCAGAATAAGGAGAGCAGAAGCAATTGAAAGAAAAAAAAATACGAAAGAAAACTTCTCTGGACTTAAAAGACTTGACCATATTACAGATAAAATACCAGAAAGGCAACCATATGGAGGCATATTCTGCCATAATTTTAAAATCACTGAACAACAGAAGAAACTATACAAGGATGCAAGCAGGAAGACAGGATGACTGGTAAGGAGTAAAAAGATGTCAGACGTCTGCTTGGTAACACTTCATGCCAGACACAGTGAAGCCTTGTCTACTGGGTGCTGAGAAGGAAAGATGGTCATTCCGGAATTTTCTATTCAGTGGAATTGTTTTACTGTGTAAAGTCTAAAAAGACTGCTTCTAAAAATGCCTTGGGGGGAGTCTTTGCTATGGTCAAGCCCTCCCCCCATGGAATCACCTTTATCTGAAAGGACCTGTGGAGTAGGTGGACACCTGAGCTGGGTGCCTTGCCATCTCCAGCCAGCCTGATTGGACTAGGGGCACAATGGGAAAGTCCTCTGGGAAAGTAACCTGTGACTCCATGTCTGGCACATAGAGATGAGTTGGGCCAGTGAGGTCATTCTTTAAGAGCTTTGGAAGAGTGAACTGTTGTAGTCAACATTGAGGACTGGAGCTAGAAAGTCCTGGAGATGAGGGTATCATTAGTGCCATGGCAAGTCATGTGAGGTGCAGGCTAATCTCCTGACAGAGGCAGAAGCTGTGAGGAGGCAGAGAAGCAGACCGGTAGAGAGAAAGGAGAAGTGAACAGGGTCAGAGAGGCAGAGAAGCCATGGAAGGAGACAGAGTAACAGTCTCAGTTCCGTTCCTGTTCCCATGAAGGCCTTTTCACACTCTGAATTTTGTCCCATTTCCTTAGCAATAAATCCTCTTGGACATGAGCATGTAATCTGCCTAGTGAAGAAAAGCTCTTAATACTAGGGCAGTTTCAGATAATCAAGAACTTATGAAGTATAATGCCTTGTAACTTCTCATTGAAAAAGTTTCTTGAAGTAGAATAAAAATGATAAATCTAATAGTGAGGAAGTATAAAAATATTGGATTGCTCTGTGGACTCTCATCAGGCTTAAGACTCAATTTATCACTAAAATCTTGTGGAGACTCTTCATCTAATGAACTACCTTTCACTTAGCCACTTTCATGACAGAAGATGGTGGAAGGGTTGCTACTTCTTTTCACAATGGCATCTAGACAGAACTTAAAAAAGAATGTTGTTAGGAGTCATTATTCCTAATTTAGGCAATAATCCTGTAATCTGACATAAAAGATGTTCCGGAACAGCCTCTCTCGCAGGTAACATTTATCATCAGGATTATAAATTGCCTCTACATATAGCTACAACAAGGTAGCAAACACACAAATATCCACACTGTTGCTGAGGAAGAAAACCTACCAAAATAGTAACATGATTTCTTTTGATGATGACATAATAGGTGATGATTCTCCCTCTCTCTCTTGGTTTCTCCTCCACGGTGTCACACACCGTGCACACGCACACACACACACACATCCATGTGTATGTATGTTTGCTTCAGTAAGTGTTGATTTTTAAATGAAAAGATAAAACTTTATATTAAAAAAAAAAATAGAGACGACACTGAGCTACGTTTCCACGTAAAACTACAGTAATGGCCTAAGAGTGTGCCATGCCTTGTGTGCCCTGCTTAGGCTCTTCACGTTGACTCTTCAAATCATTTTTGTGAATCCAGTATAGAGACTGTGGGTTACTGTCATTTTCTAAATAAGGAAACTCAAGCTCTTTGAGGTTGAAGACTTAGCAGGGTCTCTCGAGCTGTAAGTAGCACACCTGGGGCTTTGAATCTGGGTCTGCTCCACCCCCAAGAGTCCGCCCTCTGCCCTGTTGCTTTGCCTCTTCTGAATAATTCAAGGTAGGGGTTGAAATGAGACCTGGCAAGCTTGTATCAGAGCACTGGGGTTAATCACAATGAAGAAGAGTAGACATTGGAGATAATTCAGGAATTCTTTCTATGTACTTGAAAATGATTATTTGGAAAAAATACCAGTTTTAGGATAGGGGACAAGTCTTCCCCCTGCCCCCTTTTGCACTTTGGTTTTTTTTTTTTCTTTAAGTTTTTTGAGAGGGAGGGAGGGAGGAAGAACACGAGCAGAGGAAGGGGAGAGAGAGAGAAGAGGGCAGAGGATCTGAAGTCGGTTCTGCGCTGACCGCAGAATCTGATGTGGAGCTTGAACTCCCAAAACTCTGAGATCATGTTCTGAGCCAAAGTCAGAGCTTAATCAGCTGAGGCACCCAGGTGTCCCATGTGCTTCAGTTTCTTGGTGAGACTAGGAGCTGTGGCTACCAGTCCTGGCATCTTGCCGCTCTTATGCTCTTGGACTCCAGTGAGCAAACAAGCTGGCGGGAACTGGCCTCTTTCTTTGTTGGTATTTCCTGGTTTTGCTTCAGCAGGGATTGGGGATGGGAATGAAAAGTGAATGAGCAAAGCTGTAAAGCACAGTAAAGCCTAATTAGGGGGCATGCGGTTAAAGTCCCAGAAAGCAGTCATAATTACGCAGTACATAATATGGATTGAGCAGTGATTTGGAATCACGGGATTACTTCCTTATCTGAGTTGTACATTTTCAATGAAAATAATTGATTTTGTTTCATTCCTCCCTAAAATCATAACACATGTTCCGGTATTTTCCTTAGTGATACAACTTAAGGCATTCACATTCTCATTGTGAATAATTCAATTGACCCTGATCACAAGTGAATATCTTAATTTCCTTCTGTTTTTGTACTTGAACATGTCATGTTACACCTGTTTATTAGCAAAAGTAATAATGTGGGAGCCAAGAGGTTGCTCCTATCTTTCTGTATCAAACTGGCCAAGTTATTTTACCCCTTGGATCTCAGTTTTTTTTAAATAAAATGAGTTAAAATATGCCCATTCCAGTATTTGATGCTCTAGTCTACAAACCATTTTTCCCCATGTTTTAAAGAATATATATTTTTGGGAGAGTGCAGCCGGGGAGGGGCAGAGAGAGGGGGACAGGTGATCTGAAGTGGGCTCTGCACAGACAGGCTGAGAGCAGTGAGATCATGACCTGAGCTGAAGTCGGACTCTCAACCGACTGAGTCACCCAGGTGCCCCTTTTTTTCCTCCCCTTTTAAAGAGCTCTTGACTTCTCTCCACTGACTAAAATACACAGAAAAGATGACAATAAGAGGCAACCTTTATTGAGTATATTTACTCTATTTCAGGCATTTACTAAGTGTTTTGTATGCAGTATTTCAGTTAAATCTTGGGACAACCTTTTGAAGTTGGGAAGTGCTGTTATTACTCTGTCTATAGTTAGACGGCTCAGAGAGTTTAAGCAACGGCCCAAGGTTCAACAGCCAAATATTCACTCAGGCAGTTCAGCTCCAGGACCAGCGTTCTTGGCCACTGTGATAATATCGAGGCCACACAGGAGACGTAAAAGGGCCCATGGATAGCAGTGCATACATGGCTAGGGGCAAAGAGCTGCAGGAGTGTGTCTGTGCTCTGAAGATGCCTTAGGGTGATCCCCTAAAATTGATATTTGTGCAAAATCAACGAAGGCCCCCTCTGGAAACACGTATGCATAAAGGTTGACTCTCCTAGAAGGGAAGGTCCACTTCCACAGGGAGCTTTGGAGAGGTCAGGTGGGGTTGTTTACATCCTCATCTGAACGACTCGGCCGAGGTCCGCTCAGAGTGGCAGGCCAGCCAGCCACGTGACTCTCACGACGAATGTCTTCTCCGTTGGCCTGGGAGCCTGTCGGGGTTTATTGCTATGGTTCTCTATTGAGACCTGTGTCTAAATGGGAGAACTGACTAGTTGGTGGATTCATCTCCTTCCTCCTCTTTCTCTTTCCTCCTTTCCCTTTCTCCTCTCCCTTGATATTCTTTTGTTTTTGGAGGCTTTTTTCTCTGCCTCCAGCCCTGCTTTTTTGGGACAGTAAAGGAGGGTGAAATTCAAACTGTTTCAAGATTGGTAAAAGAGGAAGTTGTCACTTTTGACAGAAATGATATCTTGGCATCTTCACAGACCTTGATTATTCTGCACACCCATCTTCTAACCTCTCCCTGCCTCCAGGTAAAGAATAAACTGGTGAGGGTTGGAGGTTAGCCTCCACTTGCCTGGATTTCCTGCTGTCACTAAACTGTTACCCCTGGGTCACAGAGTCATGGGTATCCCACTGGTGCCCTTGTATTTGAAAAACATCTTGATTCATCTCTGGTCCAGCAGACACATTAGTTTCTTGTTTTTGCCGTGTCACCATTAGGTTTAGGAAATTAACAAAATTCTGAAACTGTTTTTGCTGCTTCAGTGTTTTCTTTTAAAAGAATCAGTATTATCCAAAATTATGTTAAGTACATGTATTATGTGTGTGTGTGTGTGTGTTTCATTTGGTTATTCTATTCTGCATTAGCAAAAGGCTCAGGGGCTGCTTTCAGAGCTGGGGCCACTGAGATGGGTTAAAACGGCACTGTGGCTCACAGGTAAGCATCGTGGGGAAAGTTACATCACATCACTGTAATGACCAGAGTTTAGCAAAGGTTTTAATTTTCTTATTCCCCAGCCACTGAAATCTTCTGAGAAAGGGAAGGCATGTTTAGTGAGTCCTTGGTCAGGAAATGACAGAGTATCCTTTTTATAAAGCAGATGTGTTTGGAAGGAAAAATTGAGCAAGTTTAATAAATGTAGGCTAACTAGGAGGGTGGGGAGAGGAGGTGACAGTTAACTTCATGAGTGGGATGGTTCTGGGCGCTTTACCTAAAGAACTGAAGGGGTTGTTCAGATAATCTCTTGATACTTCGAAACTCTCATTTAAAAAAATTTTTTTTTGTAGTTTTTTCCTCCCTTTTAATTCATTGTTAGGCTCTCATAATTTCTTCATAGGACCTTTCCAGTAGCCTTCTCTCTTTGTTCTGTACTATTACCTGTGTTCTTTCCTTCTTTTAGTCCATCCTTTGCCCTGCCTTATTACCTTCTCACAACATGGATCAGAGTCTCCTCATCTCCTTAGAAACCTTGAACACTCTTCGCTACCCATAGGATGAAGTTCAGAGGCATTCCAATCAGAGGACTTCATACTAGCCTCCACCTAGCTTACCTTCCTAGCCTTGATTTTCTTCCTGACCTTATTTTTCTGCTCTTGTATTCTCCACCTTCCATTTATCCTAGGCAGCTGAACCAGTTGTTAGTCCCAGAATGCACTGTTGACATTTCTTCTCTCTGTGCCTTTAGGGTGCCAGATGTCTGTAAGATCCAAGATACACCTATTCCATGGTCCTTGACCTTTAAACACCAGACCTCGATAAAAGGACAGAGAAAGAAGTTATATGCAGTGCTTATCTCCTCTATTCTCCCACCAGTGGGCCTGGGATAAGATCTTTTGAAACTCAAGGTGTCTCCACTGGGTTGCATGTAGCTGGTGATGCACACAAGTCTTAGTGAACTTGACTTTGTGGCTTCCTGTCAGGTGGACTTAACAGATATCTTTATCTAGGGAAAGTCAGAGGGTCTATTAAGGTTCTGGGGTATTTTCCAAAGACTACTGTGCCAGTTATTCCTAATCCAGCTTTCACGTGGGTTAAGTTCTCTTACAGGTATGTCTTGGTTCATCCAAAACATATTTGTTAACCACAACTCATGATTTCCCCCCAAGAACTGATCTCTTCAAGAGTTGTTATCTCAGCAAATGGTGCCCTAACTTCTCCCGCTACATGTACCAGACTGCAGGTGTCCTCTCTGATGCCTCTCTGGTCCTCACCCATATCAATCTGTTACTATATCTGTTGATCCTACATACCTTCTATCTCCCAGATTGCTCACTGTCTCTAAATGTCCATTGCTACACTGATCTCATATCTGAATAATTGAAATAGTTTCCTATCTGGTCAATACCCATTCATTCTCTGGCCCTACCCCCAATCCATTCTCCATATTGTATTGAGAAGGAGTTTTTTTGAAACACAATTAATTGCTTAAAATACTCCAGTGGCTTCCACTGCTTTTAGAATGAAGACAAAATTCTTGAACCAACCACAATTGTGCATCTCTCACTCTTCGCGCTTCAGCCTCATGAGTTTTCTTTAGTTCCTGGCAAGAACATTTTCCCTTCCTGCCGTGGGGTATTTGCATAAGCTATTCCATATGCTTAGAATACTGTCCCTCTCTCACTTGCTTAATAAACTTTTCTTTCAGAACTCACCTTAGTCATCACTTCTTTAGGAGAGTCTCTGCTGATCTCTGAGTCAGACCCTCTTATTGTTTCTAAACAGTATGTTCTACCTCTTTGGAGCCTCATTACAGTTTTTAAAACAAATGTATTCATGAAATTATTTGGTTGTTTTTCTTCCCTGTTGGGTTGTAAACTCCATTAAGGCAGAGATCATGCCTGGGTTTGCTCATTATTTTATCACCAACACTTATTAGCTCAATACCTGGCACTTAATAGGATCTATGGAAAGGCACGAGGAAGGGCATTTATGGCACACTTAGTTCAGGCTCTTTTCTTACTGAAGCTCCTCTTCTTTATTCCTCTTAATTATGGTTTGGTCTGTATGCTTCATTTTAGATGACAGTATGCTGATCCTCAGCAACCTGGATTACTCAGAAATTCAACTGATCCATTCAGCTAACATTCAGTGGCTGCTGTGCTGGACAACACACTGTGCTGTGGGGACCTAACGATGGAAAGGACATGGCCCCTGACACACAGTGGCCCATAGCTTACAGAATGTAGTGTTGTTTTGGGCTGTGTGAGGGCTATGGATAAAGTGATAGGGGAATACAGAAGAGGAAGCATCAGCTCAGCCTGGGGAAGCCAGGAAACATTCCAGAGAATGTGACGCAGGGGCTGGACTTGAAGATTTGTAATTTTGCCATGGCAGGCATGGCAGATGGAGGAGGGCATTTTTGGAGAGGGAACAGCCGGAGCAGAGGTGCGGAGTGGGAAGCTAAGTGTGAATGTGGAAAGAATGGGGTCCCGTGTGACTGGGGCAGAGGCGTCAGGCCCATGCAGGGAACCGTGGTGAGAGGGGGACCTTAAAGGACAGACAGTCCAGTGCGCTGGGACTCCATCCTGCTCGTGCAGTGAGGAGCCTCTGCATGGCTTTACACAGAATTTACAGGATCAGATCCGTGTTTTTAAATCAGTAACTCAACGTCAGTATGGGGAGCACAAGGCAGCTAGTGGTGGCAAGGAGGGAGGCATAGAGATAGACAAGGAGTCGTTGTAAGCAGTGGATGAGGAGGGCTTGAACCTTCACCATGAGAGTGGGGGTGGGAAGGATGGAATGATTTGAGAGACACCATGAAAGTGGAAGAGACGACCTGATAGTGAATCTTGACGGTAAGAGTGAGGGGAGAATGGAGATGGGGTCGCTTGGTCCGCCTCCCCCTACCCCCAACACACAGTTGGAGTGAAGTGATAGATAATGATGCTTGGGATGGTGACCGTCCCCAAGGCTTCTTGGAACTCTTTCAAATGGTCCCAGGTGGCTTCAGTGGTGAGTAGATGACAGGGTGGGTTGGAATGTAATATGGAGAGGTAAATTGAATAGGTTATAAGAAGAAAAACCCTTTCTGATTCATAATTTGAATACAGCCTGAGAAGGAATTTGCCTTTGTTCTCTGTGAGAAAGGAAATTGCCAGACTTGTTAATAGTATTAACAGAAAATTGCAAGGCATGTGTGATCCCATTAAGAAAATATATCCATGGCCCCTATGCAACACTCTGCCTAGTTGTGACAACGGCACATTGATTTTACCTGCTCATTAGGGTAGGTCCTGAAGAGCTTCTATTTGGCAATAGTCCAGTAATCTAGTTACTACTTCTGTTCTCTAAACATACAGCACACCCATTGTGCACATGACACTGAGTTGGGCACTGTGAGGAGTATGAGTGAGTGGGTTGCGGAAATCTCCCTTCTTCTAAAGCTGCTGGTAATTCAGGCATCCATATTTCCTCCCAACTTTGTAAATTTGACCAAGTCTTCCAGTAACTCCCACTCAAGGGCCATGTCCCTCTGCCTGTCCTGAGCCTGGGCTGGTAGAGCTGGCATGTCACACCACACAGGTGGTAGTTCCCAAATGTGTGCAGGGGCACAGCAGATTGGCCTGCAAGTGCCAGCACCTTTAAAAAGTCAAAAGATGGAACTCCCCACATTATATGGGGTGGGCATAAACAGGTGACGAGGGGGTGCTTACATGAAGCAGAGTCCAGAGGGTCCCGGGGTAAGACTCTGATGGGACAGCTGCATTTTTACTCTCATTGTATATCTGTTGTACTCACTGTCTCCAGAAGCAATGGGTCCTCCTTGGGAGCCCCCACTGTCTTAACGAACATTTCCACTCTGCCCTCAGTGCTCACTCATGCATACCAAGGCAAAGGAAACCTGGGGAAAACTTCCACAAACACCAAGCAACGGGGTCTGACCCAGTTACCAAGGCTAGGCTGGCGGCTGTGAATTCAGGCATGATGGTAGCCTGTGTGATGGTGGGTGCTGTGGCAGACAGGAGGTGACACAGCTCTTCAAGGGAGCTCATTTACATTGTTGCACGTCAATAGAGACAGTAGCCACTTTGAAAGTGTGTCTACAAGGCCTAGAGTCTTGAGTCTGTTGAGTCTACAAGGCCTAGAAAAGAGTAACTCTTGAATAATTATTTGTAAGCTGAATGAATGAATAAATGGAGAACAAATGGATGAATCAGGGTCCAAGTGAAGGACTTTGAGTAGGAACCAAGGCGCCTGGTGGAGACAGTGCAGCAGGTGGGTGCGGAAGGTTGGAGGGGGCCCAGCTGCAGTTTGATGCTCATGCCATACGCCCGGCTCTGGTTCTCCTTGGTACACTGTGGCCGTCAGCCACCAGGGTGTTTTAGACCCCACACGTGCACTATGGGAAGGTGTTCTGTGCTAACCCCCTAGATGCAGTGCCTGGTAGATGGCAATACCATGCGGTCATTAAGAACATGGACCCTGGAGCCCAACTCCGGGGTTTCACTCCTGGCTGTGCCACTTAGTAGCTCTGTCAGGCAAATCTTCTAATCTCCTTCAATAAGCTCATCTGTAAAACAGGAATAATAACAGTACCTGCCTCAGAGGGTTGTTGTGAGATCACATGGTATAATACATTTAAAGTACCAAGTTAGGTATTATTATTGTTGTTTTTGTTGTCATTGTTACCTTATTATTGGAAGTGGGGTCAGACAGCATCTGTCATTATTTTTAATGTAGGCTCGCATTCTTAGAATGAAGAACCATTGGCAGTGAGGCCTTTCAAGGAGCACATTTTGTTGATTATACATGAAGCGTCGTAAGTGAGGGCCTGCAGAGAGGTTTATATTTGGAGTCTGTGGCCCTCTGAGGAGTCCAGCGTAAGCGGGCGGGGCTCCCTGACTTGTGAAATGGCACAGAGAAGAGTGTAAGGAGGGGTGGTAATTCCTAGTTCCAGTCAGTTCTACAAGGCCACTTAATGGATAACATTCATCCCCTTGAAGGGCCTGGTGGTCGGGAACCTGAGGTTTAGTCTTACTGCTAACTTGGAGGAGTTGTAGGGAAGGTAGGCCTCCTTTTTCCTCTCTTTAAGGTGAGCAGAATAGCACATACCTTGTTTAACTGATGGCATTATTATAGGATAAAAAAGTCAAAGGAAATAGTTTGGAAAGATTAAGACATCCATACTGCAATAAATGACTATTGTTAGATTGGATCCCACTGCCCACCTGCATCCTGCCTTGAAAAAGAATGTCATACATCATCATCTGTCTGGAGGCCCACGGACCAAAGGCTCATCAGGGCCTGTGATGAAGAAATTTACTGTCTGCACCCATCGCTCCCATGCCACCCTTCCAGGCACTGTGCTAGTTCCTGAAGCGCCTACTCTTCCTCCTTCCTACCATCTCATGTTACTCTCCCTTCAAGCCCAGCTGTTTGATTATTTGAGCCACGTGGAGTTTTGTCTTTTCCGAAAGACACAAACTAGCATTGACTTCTTCAACCCAGATTGGTTGAAGTCACCTACCTCGCAGGTGTCTTGAGATCGATATGTGTACATTCAAAAGTACATTGAAGAGCAGAGATCTGCGTGGAACTTGAGATTGGAATCTTCTCTCTGCCTCTTACGGTCTGTGTGTCCTCTAAGTTATATAAGTTCTCTGAACCTGTTTTCTCAGCTGTAAAATGGCACTATTAACACCCACTTCAGCATTGTTCTGCAACTTAAGTGATATGAAACTAAACGCGCAGTGACAAGCACATGATGGAGATTCAGTAAATGTTTCAAGCCCTTCTCCCCTGCAGAGGAAGACTAGGGGTAGGGTAGGGGAGAGGTGGGAAAGATACTTCTAAACCTCCCTGAAACCCAACAATTCATTCTCATTGGTTTGTCTTATCTTCAGAAATGATTTCTCAAACAGGAATGGGAACTTCTACAGGTTGAGAGAGAGCTAACGCTCTGTGGTAGTGAGGATCCTGCCATTAGCCAGAGTTTGGGTTTCAGCAGGGACACCTGGCTCTTCTCAGAGGTCTTGGGTCCCTCTTATGACCCTTTGTGTACTCCGGTGCCTGCACAGGTTCCTGGTTCGGCCCTGCCCCAACACCCTGCAGAAATGCCAGCTGTGAAATAAAAACCAGAACTCTTGTCCTCCTCCCGTCCTATGGCAAGAGCAGCTGGAAAGAGGGAACCGGGCACCACTTGTCACCATTCTGATGATTGAGCACCATTTTAGAGATAGCTCAGATTTGGTAATTATTCTGAAAATTCTAACCCTGCTGGAAGATTGGTGGTTTGCTTTTTGTCTTTTTTTTTAAATTGTGTTTCTGAGTAATCCCCTAGGAGAGGCAGCTGGGCTGGTGAGGCCAGCTACCAGTGACTTTAAAGTGATTAATGCTTTCCCCCTTCATTATCCAAGATAAAAGTTTATCGTCGCAAGGAACCACTTAATCAAAATGCCAGGAATCTTCTCGGTTCTAAGAAATTTATTGGAATGATTCTTTTTTAATCTCAAGTCATAAAACCATTTTAAACTTTAAATGTCATAGCAACATTAATGAACGATTTATTGAGGGCAAAACAAATTGGTTTATCAGCTCCCAGGCTGCTTTGGTAACCAAGGTACTTTGGAGAAGCTTTTGCCTTTTGTAAATAGACATGTAAGCTTTGCAGAAAGCTTTTAGGAGATCCTAAAAGTTTTGTGATGATGAAGTTTTGGAAAGTGAATCTAATATTTTCATTCACTCTCACGGCCATTTCACTTTATGCCTGAGTGGCTAAAATAGATAGGGAAATGAACTGTTCTTACTGACAGTCGACTATGATGCGAGGAGTTGAGTTTCCTTTTCATCGTCTTCATAATCCATGACCAGCAGTTAAAAATAAAAACTTGGCCATCGCATTGTTTACTCACCATTATTGATTGCCTCAAGAGTGGCTCACTTCCCATTTGTATTCCTGATGACAGCTCTACCATTTTGTTTCTATGGATAAACAAAGTTGTGAATAATGAGGAAGAAGCACAGGGAAGCAGGTGGCAGGCAAACATTCTGAGCATTCCTCAGGGCATGGTAATTTTCCATAGAGATTCCTCCAGACCTCTCAGGACTCTCAGAGAGCTTTGGGGGAAAGTTTGTGTGTTTGGCAAATAATCAGTGCCTTGCTTGCTTAAAACCTAAGTAAATTGTGCATAAGATTTATCTCCTTCCTAGATGCCCTTTCTCGCAAGCCTCAGCCTGTGCCTGGCTGAGAGAATGGATTGTGTGGGAAACAGACTGAGATGAGATCTGAATGCAGGTAGTTTACTGGGCTGTGCTCTTGGGGTGGATACCTGGGAGGGAGCGAAAGTGGCAAGATGAGGCAGAGGGAAGATTGAACTGCTGTCAGTTGCAGAGAGGCCTCTCTTCATAGACCATACGGGTAGCTGTGGAGCTGGGGTGCCCTTCACAGTTGCCCCACCTTGAGACCAGGAGTTTGGACCATAACAACCTCCTCCTTCGTAACAAATTATGGATGTAGCTGTCTCGGGAAAAGCCCTGCTCTACAGTGCTCTAAAGCTTCAGCATCTTTTTAAGGCCGTGGCAGACTGAGGGGCTGTGGAGCAGAGTGGAAGGTAGGTTTCCAGAGGCAGCTATGGAAGCTTCTTGACCCCAGTGCCTCCATTATTGACCAGATGGAGGGAACCAAGGTTGGCTTCTTGGCTTATAACAGAAAGGGCCAAGTGCTGTGATTTTGAACCCCACCCTGAATTTTTAGAGTAGGGAAGCTCCTGCTGCTTCTCCTCAGCCTGAGCTCCTCTTCATGCTCATTAGTGGCGCCCCCAGGAGTTAGGGCTGAGAGAGGCTACATAGCTTCCCTTTCCTCAGTAACCTTTCAGACAGAGGAGAGGGACGTTATTTCTTGCAGTGAGGTACTTTTTGGATCATGGAGAAGACAGACACACACTCATGAAAGTAGGAGAGAGGAACCTCAGGAATGTGGAAAAATGCGGAGTAATAATGCCCAAACCTATGTGCATTTTGGAGTCATAGCTCACTCAGCAGTGGAGCTTCACAGTCTCCTTCAGATTTCATCTGTGTCCCCTCTAAACACTCACTGAACATCCCTGAGTACCCTTGCCTGAGGCCAGAGTTACACATCTGGCGCTTAGAAGTGGCTGGGTTAGGCCCCTGCAAGGCCGGCTTCCCTAATCACTTCTCTGTGGGCCTCGGTCTCCTCCTCTGCAAACAGGGCTGGGCTGAGAACGCTCAGTCCTCTCTCTCTCTCTCTCTCTCTCTCTCTATCTGGCTTGCCTCGGGCCTTGGTTTCTTCTGGTGCTGGTGCTTATCCACCTCATTACTCTCCAGCTTCTTCCCACTCCTGTTGGGTTGACATGTTATTAGAAATGGCCCTGAAATTGTTTTCTTCACTGGATAAAATATTCATCACTTAGATCTGTATTTTTATTGAAAGTTTCAAGTGGAGCAGGCTCCGTTTATGTTGTCATACATCATAGGCGTGCGGAGCCTTGCATGAGCGAGCAAAATCAAGGGTTGACAGGGTTTATGAACACTGTGTCGAAAGACGGGGAGGGGGCCAGTGGATGCCGATGATTTTTCTAGCAGGCAGTTTCAGAAAGATAAATCAGCAATAGTAGTAATAGGGATGGTGATAATAATAGCAATAAAAAGATAAGCTAATAATTTTAGGATGATATAACCCACTGTTATAATTGTGTAATTAAGAGTTTTGTTCACTGCAGTATCATCAGCGCCCTCCAGAGTGTCTGTGATAATGTCGGGCCCCAAAAATACTTGTCGAATTGATTACTTAATTATTTCTAGGAATACCATGGCCTTCTACCCTCGTTCAACTAGAGGCATAGCCTCAGTTTGCTGCCTGGTCCTCCTGACTTTGGATGACAGGCTTTGGTTTGGTGTCCTGCGTCAAGGACACTGTTACTCTGAGGGCTAAGGAAGTGACTTCACCATTCAGTGAAGTATCGGCGAGAGCTCCGTGGAGGCTTTGGCTCCTGAAGGTTGAGATTTGGGTCTGGGGACAAAGGCACTTTTCTCTACCCATAGTCTAGGCCCCTCTCACTGTATGTGAATCAGGGGTGTGTGTGTGTCCATGGAGGTGTCGTGAGCATGTGTGTGAGTACACCGGCAGGTGTGGTGTGTGTGTTGGGGGGATGCTGGGAAGGAAGGGGATAGTTTCCCATCTGAGCCTGTAAAGGTGCTGAGGTCCTTTAAATGGGGAATGGTCATCCCTAAACCGTGCTCAGGAGAGTGAGTTTTCCTGGGCTGCCTGTCTTTGGGGATGGATTTGTATGGTGTGAAGTCTTTCTAAAAGGTGCCTCATGTGGTCAGTGGAGATCTGAGCTAAGAGTGGGTAACTTTTGGAACGTGATGCAGAGAAAGTTTTCTTATTCTGTAGAGCCGAAGACCACAGAGCCCAAGCTCTGGGACAAGAACCAAATGACCCCACGTTCTAAGTTTAGAATGTGCTTCCAGATCTCACTGAAAGTCCTGACTCAGAGAAGCAGCCTTATAGGCCCCTTCCCATCACCTGCCTCCCCAAATAGTAAGGGACTGGAAGAGAGAAGGGGGCTTAGGGGAACTGAGGTGTTTTTAAAGAGATGCTGTTTGTGTCCTCTATTCCCTATATCTTGGGGGAAGGAGAAGGAGTGTTTCTCCTCTCTAAAACTGAGAGAGGAAGACCCCAAGAGAATCACTCTTACATATTGGGGTGCCCCAAACTCTTACTCCTCAGTTAAATTAGGACTAGTGATTGCCTCACCTTTGAAAGTCATCCAGCCACCAGGTTTGCAGAATGCCCAGTGCTGTTGTGGTTTGAAAACAGGGTCAGGGGAGAGGTGGAGGGTCTGAAAGGGGTGCCATCCAGCAGTCTCCTGTTAGTCGTCTGGTAAGGCTAGAGTACATGAACTTCATGTCTGTTCCATGGGCCCCGTTGAGGGTAGCTGGGCTTGAGCCGTCTTGCTGGCATCTTCTCTTTTTCCCATTCCCCCACCTGCCAAGGAGGCTGCCCCCCAGATAAGGAGTCCCAGAAGCCAGAGGATGTGGATGGGGCCTCCTCTAAGAGGCACCAGAGGACTGTGGTGAACTTGAGATGGATATCTCATATGCAGGTGCCGGAGGAGTTCCCTCCAAGGAATTCATAAACACTTGCCACGAAAGACTAACATTTGGACATATTGCCACAAGGAAGAACTGACCACTGGCCAGTTTGAAGAAGCAGGGAGGGCCTGAAAGAAAGAGGATGGCCATTTTGTCCTAAGCGCTCACCGAAGATGACCTCTTTCTGCCTGCTCCTCCCCACCCGCAGCCCCGACATCAGCGGTAATGCACCCACAAGGGGTGGAGACACGTTTCTCCACAAAACCTGTCTGTCTTTCTCTCCAGGCTGGTGGAATGCACAACAGTCCTGCCTATGCTGGAGGCAGAGACTAGGGGTGGTGGGGTAGGAAGGAGAAGAATTAGGATTTGTGTGTAGGAGTGGAGTTGTGGGACAAATGGCCGAGGAAGTCCTAGAACTGGGTTGAGATCCTGTTAAGGGCATGGCCACCCAAGAAGGGGGAGTCTATATGAGGGTAGAAATGACATGGAATAGCTGGACAGTTAGGGAAATGTCGGGAGAGGCCATCATTAAATCACTGTCAGAAGCAGGAATATTCTGGTTTTCTATTTTCAGAGGGGAGTTAACACTATTTCAAACCACTTTTTCACAGGCTTTCCCTCATAACTGTTAGATGACAGGATTCAGCCGTGTGTAGCCATCAAGCATGCAGGTTGAAACCTTTAGGGGCTAACCAACAAACCAACTGAACTAATGGCCTAGTCCTCATGTATTGTTTGACAGATACTCGGGGACAGAAACGGTGCCCGTCAGGCCCCCCCTTTGAAGCCCAGCTATAAATTCTGTGCTGGTGGCCTCATTAGTATGCATGCATGTGGGCTTCCAATCAGATAAGGGCTAGGAAGTGTCATTAAAACCGGCAAGGAAAAGTGGGCCAGCTGAGCCTGATTAGTATTAATTGGAATTTCTTGCCGCCAATAAATTAGCTTATTAATGTTGATGTTTGGAGTTCCTGTTTTCATAAGAGCAGACATCTTTGTTCTTTTCTCTTTCATCCTTTCTTCCTTTATTTTTTGTTTTGTTTTGTTCTCAGTGACAATTTTCATTTGAACAAGTATTTTGCGAAGAATCAGAACTGTGGTCTACGGAGGGTTCATTCTACTCTGCTCTCTTGCTCTTTTTCTCGAACACTGTCTTTTTCTCAGCTTGTCTCTACCATGTGGTGGTTGGGGGAGGAGTCACAACCCACTCCCCCCCCCAGCCCCTTCCAGTACTGTTTCATGTTTTCTGATTTTGCAGAGAGTTTCCTTTTATTTTATTTGTTTTTAAGATTAAAAAATATTAAGTTTTTAAATGTTTTTTTTTCTTAAATTTATTTTTGAGAGAGACTGAGACAGAGCACAAGCAGGGGAGAGGCAAAGAGAGAAGGAGACACAGAATCTGAAGCAGGCTCCAGACACAGAGCCCAACACCGGGCTTGAACTCACATACTGTGAGATCATGACCTGAGCCAAAGTCGGACATGTAACTGACTGAGCCACCCAGGCACCCCTATTTTTAAGATTTTTTTTTCCTTAGATAGTTTATTGTCAAGTTGATTTACATATAACACCCAGTGCTCATCCCAACAAGTACCCTCCTCCATGTCCATCACCCATTTTCCTCTCTCCCCCACCCCCATCAGCCCTCAGCTTGTTTTCAGCATTCAAGAGTCTCTCGTGGTTTGCCTCCCTCCCTCTCCCCAACTGTTTTTCCCCTTCTTCTCCCACATCGTCCTCTGTTAACTTCCTCCTATTCCATCTATTTGTGCAAACATATGGTATCTGTCCTTCTGTCTGACTTATTTTGCTCAGCATAACACCCTCTAGTTCCATCCATGTTGCTACAAATGGCCAGATTTCATTCTTTCTCATTGCCATGTAGTATTCCAGTGTATAGATAAACCACATCTTCTTGATCCATTCATCAGTTGATGGACACTTAAGTTCTTTCCATGTTTTGGCTGTCGTTGAGAGTGCTGCTGTGAACATTGGGGTCCATGTGCCCCTCTGCATCAGCACTCCTGTATCCCTTGGGTAAATTCCTAGCAGTGCTACTGCTGGGTCATAGGAGAGTTCTGTTAACTTTCTGAGGAACCTCCATACTGTTTATTTTTAAGAATTTTTGAAGACATCTTTCATTTATTTTGAGACAGAGAGAGAGAGAGGTCATGAGCCAGGAGGAACAGAGAGACAGCTGGGAGGAGAGAGAATCCCAAGCAGCCTCCACGCTGTGTCAGCAGAGCTCCACACAGGGCTCAATCCTACCAACTGTGAAGTCATGACCAGGGCCGAAATCAAGAGTCAGATGCTTAACCGACTGAGCCACTTGGTTGCCCCTATTTATTTATTTATTTATTCATTTGTTCATTCATTCATTCACTCACTCACTGAGAGAGTGCACATGTGTGAGTGGGTGGAGGGAGAGAGAGAGAATCTTAAGCAGGCTTCACCCTCAGCACAGAACCTGACACTGGGCTCCATCCCACAACCCTGGGATTATGACCTGAGCTGAAATCAAGAGTCCGATGCCCCAGCAACTGAGCCACGCAGGTGCCCCAAGAATTTTCTCTTAAATAGTATCTTTCTCTAGGTTTTATTAAAACAAGCAAAAACCCAAAACCTTCTATAATTTGACTCCACCTTTGCTAAAAACTCATTTCTACTTGGGCAAGGTCTATGTTCCTTTTTGCTTGTCACTAGAAGCCCTGGTTGTGTTCAGCCCCTAGGCATTTGCTGAGTGCATGATTACATAAAAGGCACACCCATCTTGTTCCCCAATGCTCCCCATACTCATCAGGTGCTGAGAACTTCTCAACCAGCACGACATCAGTGTCCTACACCCATGCATGCTTTCTTTCCACTGATGCACACATACATGTGTTATCTTGCAGACCCAGAAGCAGTCCAGAGCCTGACACCTGACAGCTCTGCTTTCTTGCCACATTAAATTGATTGTAGTTTGGCAGATGTTGTTGATTAGCTCTTTGAGTTGGAGACTGGTACTGATGAGACCGAGTATAGAATTTAACTTCATGTAATTTACCCAGAATAGCAATTCATTGACCACAGGCTTCACCCCTAACCTAACCAGCCACTCACAAATTGTTATGACTTGTTCTGGGAGAGTAAGGATATGAGATTCAGCATAATTCAGGGCCACTGGAAAACCAGCTCAAAGCCAGTGACTTCCTGAAGGGCGGGGCATTGTGTCCCTTTACATGATGAAGGGTGTTGCATTATGGCTGTAAGGGCATGAGACTCAAATTACCTGAGGCATCCTGGATGTTGTGTGAGTTGTCAACCATACCTAGTCCTTACCCTGAGAGGCTAAGGGAGCATGCAAAATGGCCAGTGGGACCAAAGACTTGTGGATGAGAAAGAGACCTCAGGAAGAGAGGCTATGTGTTGCTGGGACCAAATTTTGAGTATACAGCTTATTTAGGGAATTAAATGCATTATGTTATTAACTGATGGTAAATATACAGAAGATGTTTTTTTAACTTTTAATGTTTGTTTATTTTGAGAGGAAGGGAGGAAGGAAGGGAGAGAGGGAGAAAGAAAAAAACGAGCAGGGATGAGCAGGAAGAGAGAGGGAGAGAAAAGTCCCAAGCAGGCTCTGCATTGTCAGTGCACAGCCCAATGCAGGGCTGGAACTCAAGAACCATGAGATCATGACCTGAGCTGAAATTAAGAGTCAGATGCTTAACCGACTGAACCACCCAGAAGCCCCTAGAAAGAATGTCTTTACTAGGTCAAGAACTGGTTCACTATAGTAAATACCCTCACAGGTGTCAGTTTCCTTGGATAACAGGTGAACCTAAGACTAGCCAGCTTTCTCTCTCCCCACCTTTCCACCTCTACAAACCCCTAGTTCACACTTGAAAAGTTGGAATCTTCTTCATCCTGAATATCATAACCCAAGTTACATTTCTGCATGAATGTCTCCTGCCTGGGTCAAAGATACCCAGGGTCTTGTTTGTTGACTACTGTCAGGAAAGGAGTGGGCAAGGTTATTGGCTGATTATCTAGGTGGCCAGGAGTATGTGGGTGGAACCGGTCAGATGACACCGTCTACGTGGATATTTGAACATGTTTTCTATGGGGCCAGAAGAACAGGCTGCCTACTTGGCCTTCATCTCTGTTATGGGCTAATGGGTACACCTTATGTGGACTAGGATCTTCAGGGTCCTTTCTTGAGCTGGGTGATGATAACGGTTGATTCCGCTTGTATTTGGAGGTAATACTATATTGGAGGTTACTTGGTGGCAAAGATTTTTCTTCTTAGGTTTGAATTGCTTGTAGCACCTAGCATAGGACCCTCTCCTAAACAACAAACGGTAGTTGGATAAAAGCCAAATGAATATAAAATGTTTTTCACAAAACCTGTTGGTCCCTATTGCAGAAAGAATCAGGACAGTGGGTGCTTTAGTAGAAGGTAATGACTCCTACCTTGCTGACTCTGTGTTTCATTCTTTTGTTACTTGACTTGGAAACAAAGGATACAGTGTCCTGAAGGTCAGACCTTTGCCACCTGCCAGCACTTGCCCCTGGGTTTTATAAACCTGTTTTTATTCGCTTAAGTCGTTTGTGGTGTTTAGGGATTCTAGTGGGAGAATTGCTAGAGAGGAGACAGGGAAGGGAAGCTAAGCTTTCTAGCTTTAGGGAATGGATTTGGTAACATTTTCTTGCTGTTTCCTGGTCAATTTTGAGGGCTCCTGGTTGAAAGGCCTTACAGATTTTGGAAAAGGGAGGAAGGAACATACTTTCAGTTTCAATTGGGTAAACCTCTGCCCTTTTCTTCAAACCTCCCAAATAGCTCTAAGGAAAGATGCTGTTGATCCATTTAGAATTTTGTCACTTAATCTTGTGGCTTGCTATCCATAGATTGGGGTCCAATGACTGGTATGTTGTGTGATGGGGCATCCTTGGGAAAGGTGCCCAAAGAAATTGAAATGGATGACTTGGGACTTTCTTGAGGTCAGCTTTGTTGCAAGGATGAGAGGTATGTATCAGAATTCTTGGTCTGGAAGTAGTGATGAGACTGCATTTCCAAAGTTTCTATTTTATAATGATGTTAGGTAGTAACTCATGGGATTAGATGATATCTGACTTACAGAATACTCTTTAGTCGGTTTATTCTTAGTCAACTGATAAGAGTTTGCTGAGCATTTGCTATGTGCCTGGCACTGTAATGGATGTCAGAGGTGTGCTTTGTATGCGCAAGAGGTTTATCTCCTGGTTCAGGATATAGAGTAATGCACAGAAACGAGTTGTAACGCAATGCTGTCTATGGTGGGATTCTAAATTATGTGCTTTGACTCTAGCTCTTTATCTTGCTTTATTGCTTCACAGAAATTATTGATGAAAGTATATGACCTATTCATTTGTCTACCTGTTTTAAGTCTCCTCCACTAGAATGCTCCATGAGAGCAGAGACCTTGTCTATTCTGTTTATAATTGGAAGTAAATAATTTAGTCTCTGTTTGGCCCATATTAGGTGCTCGAAAATACCTGTTGAATCATTAGAGTAGATTCTAAGTGTTCGAAGAGAGGTTTGTCAGTAGAGGTTACTGTGAAGCAAGATTTAGTAATAGATTGAATTTTTAATTCCACTCAGCATATATATATTATTTAGCACAGACTTTAGCTCCCTTTGGAGAGTCAATCTGATGATAAAAGCAGATAGGACTTGGACCCAGGCCTAGCTCGCTCCTAAACCTGCATTTTTCTACTCTGCAATGCTGCCATCCACAAAAATGACCTGGTCTTCCCACTGAGTGTCCTGGGGACCACGTGGCAGCGATGGCGATCTGCGTCTGGTCTGCATGTGCCCTGCCAGGATTTAAACTGATTGTGATGCTACACTGGCAGCTCTGTGGTGACTGGTCCCTTCTTTTGGTGTTGTAGTCATTGTGTTACCTACCCAGGAAAATGAAAGTGTGTGTGTGTGTGTGTGTGTGAGAGAGAGAGAGAGAGAGAGAGAGAGAGAGAGAGATATTACTGCAACAGTGTGTCCCAGACCCCACAATGTGTTATCTGAGAAATTAAAGCATTTCTGCCCAGAAGCATTTCTAAGGGGGCCAAGAACCTGATTAGCCTGAAATAATTTGGGAGTGACCCTCTCTTGTGGTGGTCAGGCCGGTTAAGGGCTGTGGTCCACTATGACCTCAGAAGGCCCTTGGACTTGCTAGCCCACAACACACTATTTGTTTCTTCTGATTTGACTGCCTCATAGGTCTGCCAGTCTGTAAAGTTTTCCCATGCTTTCCTTTACCCCCAAAATCTTAGAATCACATGGAAACCCGCATTATCGAGGCACTCAGTCCTCCATTTTCACTCTCCAGATTCCATCTAAGGACCAGGGCTCTACCTTTGAGCTGGTGTTTAGTTTCTGGAAGTGGTGGTGTTGGTGGTGGTGGTATTATTATTACATTCTCTTTTAAGATTGTAAGAAAGGAAGAAAAAGAACAGGATGAGAGCATCACTGGCTTCCTCAAAGTTATTTTTACTTTAAGAAAAAAATGGGAATAAGTGTATCTTGTGTCTCTCATGCTTTGCTGGTTTTCTCAAAATTGGATTCCTCCCATTCATGTTTGTGGTGCGGAGCTCTTTGGTTGGAAAGAGCCAGTGGAAAGGCGATGGCAAAGATTTCATCAGTCAGGATGAGCAGAGGAGAGCACAGCAGATGTGCCCTGCCCCCCTCCTTTTTTTTTTTTTTTTTTTTGGTGCCTTTGCAGATTCAGAAATGCCAGACCTTGAGCTGTGCCACCCATGGGGATAGATGAAGGCTGTCTTTGTGTGAATGGGCTGTTGTCACAGAATATCATAAGCTGCGTGGATTATAAGCAACAGAAATTTATTTCTTACACTTCTGGAGGCTGAAAGTAAAGATTTGGATGTCATGTGGTCAGGTTCTGGTGAAAATTCTCTTCTGGCTGCAGACTGCCAACTTCCATTTTATCCTCATATGGTGGAAGAAGCAAAGGAACGCTTAGGGGTTTCTTTTATAAAGGCACTTATTCATTCACAAGGCTCTTCTCTCAGGACCATCACACTGAGGGGTTGAGATTCCACATAGTAATCTGGGAGAGACACAGTCCAGTCCATTGTAGAAGCTCATGATTATTGAGAGTCAGGTGCTCTGCGGGGTTTTGTCATAGACACCTGTTCCCAGGTAAAGAGCTGAGGAATATGGTGGTAGTGACCACCTCCTTTCCCGGTTTAAATACAGAATCCTTTGCCACATTCCAGGCCCTAGCTGAGGCTTAGGGTGAGCCAAATCAAACATGTTCATAATTTTAAAATATGAGCCAGGCACTTAACGTTCTGTACCTCATTGCACACATTTTGTATAAATCAGTATAAATGTATAAATAGGTCTAGGTGAAAAAGTCAAGCTAAGAGCATGATATGGTGACCAGAAGCCAGTTTCAGGAACAGATCTGAGTCTAGATCTGAACTCAGTGAGTCCGTCTTCTCATTTGGAAAATTGAGAGTTTTTAACCTACCTCCTAGTTTCAAATGTGGCAGGTGCCCAGCCAACTGGCTACAGGCAGAAGATACTGGATAAATGTAATTCAGATCCCTGTTTTGGTGCTGCTTACACTGCTGTCTTTTTCGGTGTTTGTCCTGTCAGTCAACCAGATGATAGACTTAATGAGGTACGGATTGTATCTCTAGCATCTTTGTCTTCCTCCTTGTGCCCAGCACAATGCCTGATGACCAAGAGCCACTTAACAAAATCTGTAATGAAGGCTCATTTAGAGATGGTGGAACAAGAGCTACCCAAGGCTGTACAGGTTTCACAGAGACATCACTGAAGTGTGTGTATCCCCAGCCCTTAGCGCGGCGCCTGGTGTATAGTGGGTGCCTGTAGTGGGGTATTGAATTAAGACGTGAATGAATGACAATAACAGAGATTAACTGAATATGACCTAAACATTATACCAACCGTTACAGAGCACTGGCATTGCAGGGACCGATGAAGGCTTATTTACAGGATTATAGTTCACCAGTATCATGCGATGAGCCAGTTCAACTTTAGGTAGCTGTTGAACACTTAGGAGATAGGGAATTTGCTGATATTTCTTGAACACTCTCTAGTGTAAAATATATTAGCTGTACAAATCATATGAACACTAATTAGAGAAGATACTTAGGAATAATGTGTATTTTTCTAACCTGAATTGTTGACATTGGGGGCTTCCACTTAGGCAGTTGGAGTGCTTTGTAGAAATGCTTTCTAATCCAGTCATCAAGGGTCAGGAGGTGTGGGTAGGTGAGAAATTTGGAAGTTACTGTGGATGTGAGGATGTTAATGCTTTGGTAGAAGTGCAGGAGCCCTTGCTTTCTCTCTACTTGATTGCTTCTAAGTGTGTGTGTGTGTGTGTGTGTGTGTGTGTGTGTGTGTGTGTGTGTGTGTGTGTGTGTGTGTGTGGTGTTTTTTGGTCATAGCTGACATCTGACACATTTTCAGTGCTTGCTGTCTACCAAGCATTGTTCTGGCTCTCCCTTCATCATCTCAGTTAATCTTTACAACATCTCTCTGGGTTATATATTCTACCGATTAGGGACCTGAGGCTCAAGGAGCATAAACTCTGCCACTGTCTCACAACTAGGAAGTGAAGGTGGGACTAGAGCCCGGGGAGAGACCCATGCTCTGTTGGAACCACTGTGCTTTAAGGCCTCTTCTTTTATTATTTAAAATTTTTAAATGCTTTATTTATTTTTGAGAGAGAGATAGAGACAACATGAGCAGGGGAGGGCCAGAGAGAGAGGGAGACACAGAATCCAAAGACAGACTCCAGGCTCTGAGCTAGCTGTCAGCACAGAGCCCGACATGGGGCTCGAACCTACGAACCGTGAGATCATGACCTGAGCCGACATTGGATGCTTAACTGACTGAGCCACCCAGGTGCCCCCTTCTTTTTTTATTTTTAATGGTTATTTTTGAGAGAGAAACCGAGCACAAGTGGGGGAAAGGCAGAAAGAGAGGGAGACCCAGAATCTGAAGCAGGCTCCAGGCTCCGAGCTGTCAACACAGAGCCCGACACAGGGCTCTAACTCATGAACCACAAGATCATGACCTGAGCCGAAGTCAGATGCTTAATCGACCGAGCCCTGCAGGGCCTCTTCTTATCTTAGTGCCCTGGATCAAGTGGTTCTGCGTGTGGCAGGCACCCAGAGGAGCACAGAAGTATATTGGGCATTTGTGGGAATGGATTCAAGTAACATACTAGGTCTCAGCCTTATGGCATTTCCATAGAGTCAAGAAAGTAAAATGGAAACTTGTGTAGTTGTAAAAACCCTAAGAATTTAGGAATAGCAGAAAAGATTGTGTTCAAGGTCAGGGTGATCATTTGGGTTTGGAAGATGAATGACATTAATCTGGGAAGAGGCTGCAAATTGAAATTGGAGTTGGGGAGTAGAAGGCACTCTATGAAGTGATGGGTGGAAAGCATGGTGGGGAGGGTTCAGCAGAGGGTGCAGCAGAGGGAAATCCAGGGACAGCTTCTTCAAAGGCACCTCACAGGGGTCCCCGTGCACATTGATCATCGGAAGCTGATGGTGAGGGGGCAGTTAGGAGCTACTTCTTGCCCATTCTGCCACACACTTCAGCAATTACATGACACGTCCAGCCTGCAGCAAAGGTGTGAAAGGAGGGAGTTTGGTTTTGATGCTTCTGTCATTTTGCCTTCACCCTTCTTTCCTTGCCCTCATATTGGTCTTCATGTTTGCAAAGTCACTTCCTCAGCAGTACCCTTCACTAGAGCTCCTCTCCCCCTTCCTCTGGCCTTCTGATTAGTGTAGCAGAGATACCCTGAGGACCTTGTGTATATTAGCATCACTGTTTACCTGTTCTGTGTGTGGCTGACTAGCTGGCTAATGTGGTAGATGAACCCACACTCCAGTAATTGCTTTGTTAATGTGCCGATGCAGTCTCCTGGTGTGAACACAGAGAGTCCAGGGAGAGAGCCCTGAAAGTTGCTGACGTTTTTAGAACTAGACAGAGGATGAGAAGCCTGTGATGGAGACTGAGAAATGATGGCTGTAGAGGTAAAAGGAAAATGAAGAAAGTCGTTTCACTAGATCCAAGGGAGGAAAAAAAGTGAATACGGAAGGACAGTAGGGAACAAATAGGGTTAATGAAGGGAGGTGGATGATGGGTATTAAGGAAGGTACTTGTGTTGAGTACTGGGTATTTATTGTATGTAAGTGATGAATCACTGAATTCTACTCTTGAAACCAGGATTGCACTGTATATTAACCAACTATAATTTAAATAAAAATAAAAAATAGTATGTTCATGACAGATCAGGTAAACAGAGCAGTTTCCTAAAGTGGTACATATATGATCATATTTTTTTTAATTTTTAATGTTTATTTGTTTTTGAGAGAGAGACAGATAGAGACAGACAGCATGTGAACTGGGGAGGAGGCAGAGAGAGATACAGAGACACGGAAACTTAAGCAGGCTCCCAGCTCTGAGCTGTTAGCACAGAGCATGATATGGGGCTGGAATTCATGAACTGTGAGGTCATGACCTGAGCTGAAGTTGGACACTTAACCGACTGAGTCACCCAGGTGCCCCCAGGGGAGGGTCAGAGAGAGGGAGTCACAGAATGAAACAGGCTCCAGGCTCTGAGCTGGCAGTCAGCACAGAGCCCGATGCGGGGCTCGAACCCACGAACCGCGAGATCATGACCTAAGCGAAAGTCGGACGCTTAACCGACTAAGCCACCCAGGCACCCCGCCCCTGATCCTATTCTTATGAGAAGTGTACATCTATGTGCATTTATAGAAAAATGTCAAAGAAAATATACCAAAAAAAGGTCATTGGTAGTTATTTTTGGATTTTTTAAATGTATCTATTTCTAAATTTTCTATCATGTATCTCAGTAGTACTACAGTGGTCAGATGTAGAAGGCAGTCAATGCCAAATGTGGGAGATAAGACTCTGAAAGAAGGATATAAATACATCCATTCGCTTTGACAATCTGAAGGACATGAACGACCTTGGCAAAAGTTATTTAAATGGAATGGGGAGGGACAGGAGTCAGACCAGAGCAGGTTAGGGAGTAGGTGGGAGGGCAGACTTAGAGCCTGTGTGTGGACTGCTCTGTCAAGGATGCGGAGAAGTGGCTCTGAAGAGAAGAAGTTAGGATCAAAGCTGAAGATGCAGAAGTTGTGGGATGAACTAAAGGTGTTTATAAAATGGGAGGGGCTGGAATGTGTACGCTGAGGAGAGAACCAGTTCAGAGAAGCTAGATGAAGATGTAAGGAGAGAGGTGAGTAACTGATGGAGCATGGTCCCTCGTGAGGCTGAAGAGCAGAACCAAAGAGCAGAGTTTGTTTTAGTCCTGGGAAGTCCATCCCTTCCACTTTGGGAACACAAACGAATGGGTGGATAGTTACCAATGGAGATAAAGATGTATGTAGTTAGGAAAGAAGATGAAGACACTCGTATCTTGACTTTCTCAGAAAAGCAGTGGTTACAACCTTTGGTATGAGATAAGGCTGCCCTGAAACAAATGTCCTCATGGGTTTTGTCAGTATAATAGGTCAGATGTAAGCTCTGTGAGGTCCATCTTACATAGCACGTTCCCATAAGTCTTTAGTGCTTGGCATACTTCCTGGCACATAGTAGGTGCTTAGGAAATATTTGTCAATTATATGGATATATGATTAGAAAGAGAATTGGCATTCCTAGCTGTTTTTCATTATTCATGTCATTCTGTAAATGTTCAGTATTCTTCAGGTACCATAATCCCAGAGAAACCCAGACAAGTGAGGAGATATCTTAAAAAGGGTGAACTATGATAGGAGATTTGGAACCAGATATAAAAGAATGGATAAGGAAACTAAGGATATGTCACCTGCCAATTTAAGCCTTTGGAGAGAGATGAGGACCTTCATCAGATACTTGACAGACTGCTGGCTACAGACCTGCTACATTTGTTCCATGTTTCTTTTTTTTTTTTCTATTTATTTCTAGGAGAGAGAGAGAGAGAGAGAGAGAGCATGAGCAGGGGAGTGTCAGAGAGAGAGGGAGATATAGACTCTGAAATAGGCTCCAGGCTCCGAGCTGGCAGTCAGCATAGAGCCCGACGTGGGGCTCGAACCCACGAACCGTGAGATCATGACCCAAGCGAAAGTCGGATGCTTAACCGACTAAGCCACCCAGGCACCCCTTGTTCTATGTTTCTTAAGAAAGGAGAACTGGGATTAATTGGTGAAATGTACAGAAAAGCCTGTTCTCTTCAATCTAAGTTGCTTAAAAAAATGGTAGAAAAGGCTTTTCCCAGAAGTTGATAATTCTGTCACTGAACGTACTGAGGTGTAGGCTGGAGGCGTTCTGTTTCTGGGTGTGGTACAGGGATCCATAAACAAGATGGCCTCTGAGATCCTTTCTTCCTCCCTGTGGACTTTGAGGTGTTATAAGTTTCCAACAGATTTATCGGAGTGGAAATGAATTGGATTTTTTTTTTTTTTGTCAACTCATAAGTGAGTTGGACACTCTGTAATCCAGAACTGTCCTGCTTTGCTGCTACAATGATAATTTAGGTTCACAGAAATGACTCTGAGGAAGCTAAAAATGCTAAAGTATCATCTAAATCAAGTGAAATACTTTATAAAGCACTGAGCATGGGGATTGCCTCCTACTAGGGACTCTAGATATTTTTAAAAGCTAAAAATTATTAGGTTAAATATTAACTGTTTTTTTTTTTTTTTTTAATGTGAGGTGTGTGGGTCATCCATGCCTAACATATATAGTTCTCTTGGAGAAACCACTTGATCTATTGAAAAAAGCATACATTTTGGACTCAGACTTGAATCTCACTCTCCCCTCCACCATTATCTGTGTAGGACATGCTTCCTTGTAATTTTCACCAATGGGTCCAAGCTCTGCTCTCTGATGTAGCATGGAAGAAGTCTGCCAGCTCTGTGATTAGGGAAGTATATAACCTCCTTGAGCTTTATTTTCCTCATCTGTAAGTTGGGTCAGAAGTAAGGCAGAGATTCTTAGGGCTGAAAATTGAATAACACCTTTAAAATGTGTAGCACAGTGCCTGGCTTAAGTGAGCAGTCTGTTTTTTCTTTCTCTCTTCTTTATTAAGCAAAATATTTAAGTCAATGGAAATGCCTTCCCTGATTATTATAGATGATGGTATCCCTAATATACTATTATGTATATACTGTTAGTATAATAATCATTTTTATATTGAGTTTTAGTTCCTTTTCATCCTTTTTTTATTTGATCATCATACACAATCCTATGAGATGAGCAAGACATGGATTATAAATGTGTCCCTGAGATGGAGACTCTGTGGCCCTGCCTGGGTCACCGCTGTTCAGGGTGATGGAGGTAGAGACCGGGCCTGGCACACACCCAGGTCCCTACCTGCTGATCCAGGCTCCTCCTGGGGGCAGCATCAGTAACATCCAGATGTAATGACCAGGTGCCATTTGGTTCCCAGCTGGCTTGTTAAGAAAGTTTCATTTCATGTCTCATATGCCCAAATGTCACCTTGTAGTCTACCATTTTGATTTTTCAAAGTGAAATGCAAGATTACATTTTTTTTTTTAAATTGCCAACTTGTAAGAGTTTCATTTGAAAGATTTGAGCAGGCAATGATGACCGTTTTCCTCTGACATTGGCTTTGATAAGGATTTGTCAGTGTTACTAGGGTTAAGTGGGAATTGTGTAAACCGGTCAGTAAAGACAAAGTAGAGCCTTCTCTCTGTGTCCCTTCCTCCACCTCAGACGCGGCCCTTCTCTATGAATCCTTCCTTGCAGAATCAACCCCTTCTTCCCCCGCAGGCCCCTAGTATGTGAATGTTGCTTAGATCTCTGGGCTGCATTTATTTTTTTTCTGCCTTTATTTGCAGTGTCAAACTGTGTCTCTAGATGTGTAAGCCCGCCCCAGTCTGTCTGCTCCAGGCATGCACAGGATGTTTCTATTCATCTCCGTGTCTTTCACGGTGCCTAGCCCATATTTGACACTCAGAATATTTTTACTAGGCCCCTTCCTTTCACAAACACAAATACACACATGTGTAATTTGGGAGCAAGGAGTCACGTGGGTTTAATTCTAGTGGACAGTTGTTACACAGTTAAGCAATACCCGGTTGTTTACACAGGTGCAAGTCAGAATCAGCATTAGAATGCTTCATTCATGGAAACCCATGCCCTTAAAGGGTGATGTCTTACCTGGTGCACACTGCGTGCTGCCCTGGGAGCAGACTTGCCGGAAGTATTTGAGGTCACCCAGCGGGAGGGGGCTCAGTACTTTGTGGAGTACCTTGTTCAGAGCGTGATGCTATGAGGAGTCTTGCTCCCGAGGGGACTTTGGACTCGTGTCCTTCAGAGAGCTATACAGCCCCATGGGGCTCAGCAGGGCCCCTTCAAATCTGTGTTGGGCACACGATGCTGCAGTGTAGCCCCGGAGACCCAAGGGTTCCTGGAGAGTAGGAGATGCTGGAGAGAACACCGAAGATTCTGCAGCTGCGCCAGGAGCAGCCACAGGTGCGCCCGCTGGGGCTGCCGAAGAAGAGAACCAGCCACAGACCTACCACCCAGGGCTGTGTGCTGGGGGAGGAACGGAAGGGCGCACCAGGCTGGGGAGACCGTTTAGGCAGTAGGAATTAGGAGTCACCCTTGACATCCTAGTGGTGAGATTTCTACTGCTCCAGCAGACTCCTCACTGAAGAGCTAGAACGCTGAGACTTTGAAGTGACTGAGAATCGTGGTCCTGGGACTCCCAGAGGAGGTCACTTAAGGCAGAGCCCTTGAGTCCAGCCTGGAGCCTCAGAGGTCTTGTCATGACTGTGTCGCAGCAGGAAATTGTTTCAGACATGACAGCAACCAGACAGGTTGGGAATATTGATCCCACAGTTGAACTCAGTAATAGATTGGCTGCCTCCTACACCCAGCCCGTTCTAGGGTGGCTGCCGGTTCCATAAGAGGAGTTGGTGCTTAAAGCCCACAGCTGCACCTTAGCACCTCTGTCCTCTGCAGCACGGGCAGCCACCCCTCTCTCCTGAAGGGTTCCGGAGACTCCCTCTAGGAGAAAGAGGAATGTTCTGGAAGTAGGTCCCCTAGCTCCTAGACTTGATCATGGAATAGAAGGGGGGTCTGTTTGTTGAGCTCTCAAAATATCCTTCACCTTAGGTGAAGATAGTAAACTCAGTCAGCTACTTTCTGCCGTACACCTTGTGCTTGGGCACATGGTCCAGATAGATGGAAAAGAAGGTGCTCTTTCCTTTCTCACCATGAAGGCCAAAGATATTGGAAGCCCAGGTCTGCTGGACTGATTACTGGGCCTTAACTTGTGTTAGTGGATGTAGTCTGGGCAAATGGGAAGCCACAGGCACGTGTAGGAGCTCTGAGGGGATGTTGTTGCTCTTTGGTCCCCATGAAATGGCTCCTCTTGGGAACTGCAGTTTCACTGGCTGTAGCCTCAGATGGCAGGACCACGGTGTGGGAGGGAAGATCCAGGAACAGCACTTCTTTTGTTTGAACCTGAGCTGCCTCTCTGCTTCCCAAGACTCGAGACCTGGTCTCTCTCTGCAGCCCCATTCGCCACTTGTAGCTGGGGACTACTTGATTACTCCCCATTCTCTCTGCCCACCTTTCTCAGGAATAAGGTAAAGGCCAAGCACAGTACTCTCCAGCCCATAAAACATCTTTCCTCATCTTGACTGTACTTGAGAAGGAGCCCAGGGAGCAAGCAAAATGCCACTCTCGTGGTCCACTTCTTCCCTCAACCCTGGGGACGGAACTGCTTTCCGACACAGATTACCATGTTAATATCCAGTTCCACGCCTGACATCTGTGGATTGCTTATGATTTTACTGCGTGAACGGTGGCATTTTTAATCCATGGAAGACTCTGCCTTTTGTGACACACATTGAATGTCATTCTTAGACTGTCTCTGTAAAACGCCAGCTCTTAAAATATTAATCTCTAATGTGCACTCAAGAGTTCATTCAATTACCACGGGATCTTTCGAATAAGCAGTGTCATCTGGGCGGCCTCTCACTGCATTAAGGGAAAAATGCTTATTGGGGCATTGTTTTCCGGGCATGAGCTGATGTTCTTGCTTTGTGTCCGTAAGTGCCGTGCTAGCATCGTTGTGTTGGATGCTGCTGCAGATTTACTGCCAGTCACGCCCAAACCCAAGCATTCTCAGTTTTCGCTTCCAGTGCCCAGCCTTAAAGTCTCATGTCTGATAGGGATTGTGGAGCATAATTATGATAAATGAAAGGCAGTTAAAACCGTTATGTCAGAGCTGATTTGTCAGAGTGCTGATTTCAGGCCAGAGAGGGAGTAGCCTCATTATTACCACCAGCAACCATTTTGCTTTGATTATTTTTTGAAAATCACATCGGCGCCTGAGACTTTTATTTTTCTTCTTCCTGAAAACAGTCTTGAATGGCACGGTTTTAAAAATGGTGCCTGTATGGTATCTGCTGGCATTTTTTCCCTCCCACTTTCCTCCCTTCCTGGGCATCAGACCCCACCATGGCCACCCCAAATGTGTATTTTTATTACCAATGGGCTGTTACTCTTTAAGAAGGTCCAGAATATAAATGTATGAATTGTCAAAGCAGATAAATTGGTGGATGGAAATTGAAATTTGCTACCAGGAAAGGATTCATTACCTTGGGTCAGGATTCGCTGCAAATTTTCTTCAGATAACTCTTTCAGAGAATTCTTTCTTCAGATAACCCTTTCCTCACGCATTTCACATTAATTCATGAGTTAGCTTTATGGCCGCAGGGAGGTGGGGAAATGGGGAACTTAGAAGAATAAGCTCCTCTTTCAGGCATTCCATGTCTTGAGAATCCATTAGAAAAGACAGATCCTCTGTTTCAGCAGAAACCAGTAAAAACAGCATGCCGTTGTGACTGATCGTTCTAGAACATTCATGTTCTGAACTATAGAGACCTCATCCGCTAGTTTTCCCCTAGCCCTTGATCCTTAGTTATAAATCAAAGCCCCAAAAAGGGACTTTGCACAGCACTGAAGTCGATGATTGACTTACCCATCCAGACTGCCACCCTTCTCTGTGCTCTAAGATCGTGTGTAGTATTTATGCTCAACAATGGTTTTGACCCTTCAGCTCAGTTCTTATCTTGTAGCAAAAGCACACACTGAGCTTGGAAGTGACATTCATGGCAGAGGAAGAGAGATTGTTAAAAAGGTTGGAGGGTTAAAGCCCCACTCCTGTTGGCCTCGGGAACACCTTCCCCTCACAGGTACCTAACACTGATGGGCGTACCCATCGTTTTATTTGAGGGATTTAAAGTTAACATCACATATCTTGAACCTCCCAACTTGGGTGCTTTAGTTTTAAAAACATTTAACACTTAAGTTTTACCTTGCCGTTAAATCTCCCTTTTCTTTTGGGTCGCTCTGGCAGCTTCCTGGGGAAATTGGAGTTGGCATGTGTCCCACCTCTCAGTCTCTGCCAGCTGTCCCCTTGCTCAGGGCACCTCCTATTGGTGTCTGTGATTTAGTCTGACTTTGTAACTATTACCCTGCAAACCCTGTAGCACCTTAGAGAAGTATGTGGTGAACAGTGACATTTGCTTGTGAAGCCATACTTTCTGGCTGGAAAATCATCTTTTGTTTAGAGAGAGTGATAGCCAAAAGAAGAAGGGGAAGGAAGATGAATCAGGGAAACAAGGAGGATGAGGGAAAGAAAAAGGATTTACGGAGTCTAAGAATTCAGAGCCTACGGTAGATTCTGGGGGAGGGCACGAAAAGGGGAAATGTTACAGTTCCTGGTTTCCTGTCTTGGCTGTGAGGCGGGGAGTCCTGCGTGCCTGCTGACCTGATGAAATGGCTCAGAAATGGGAAAGGGCAGCACATCGACGAGTCTGAGGAAATGAGGCCGTGATGAAAACATGAATTCTAAAGAGAGGGAGAATCAAAGGGCCACCGGCATTCAGTGAGATTGGCAAGAGAAATTGCCCTCGAAGTGAGTGTTGAACCCATTTTGGAAGATGAAATAGTGGCAGTGGCGGTCTCAATCTTTGATGGTTAGGGGGTGGGCTGGCATGATCGTAGGGCTCAGACTTGTGTAAGAGTGAAGTTCACTGATTAGAGTGGAAAACCATTTTGGAGACCCAAAATGGAGTTAGTGGCAGAGGAGGGAGTCAGTTGGAGAATAACTTTCTAAAGCCAGTCAAATAGGTTTTAATTTAGGACATGATGCATTGGGAATCTCTTGTAGGCAGGACCCCCTGAGGATAAGGATGTGGCTACCATTGTCAGACTAGATGCTTCTTGAGGACACAGAACTTGCATCTTCTTTTCCTTAACTGTTAGTTTTTGTTTTGGCCCGACCAACCAACCATCTGGACTTTATGTGTGAGATACTAAGTTGCTGTGGGAACATAGACCATATACCTGTTAGGGCCAGGGCTCATACCTCTGTGATGCCCTGTCTAGTACGGCTGTCTCAAAATCATTAAACCATAAACCCAGATGGGGAATGAAATGCTTCAGTCATCAGTTAGGCACTTCTTTACGGCGCTTGTCTTCAGAGCCCTTCATTCTAGGGACCCTCAAGGGATTGTACCTGTGCAGCAACTTTGGAGCTGTACAGGTTCATTTTGTAGTGAACATTTCCCTAACAGTCATGACATTTGAGTTAGAAGACTAGACCAGCAGGGTGACCTTGGATAGAATGTGGGTGAGAGGCAGAGATCAAAAAGGGACCATATGAGAGAAGCAGTACATTTGCTTATAAAAGGAGGTGTGTGCCCAGGATGGTTGTAATTTTGATCCAGAGTTTGGGACCTTCTGATGAAGCAAAGGTTGGGAAATGTTTGAGGAGCAGGGAAGGATGGGATCCTTCCCTTCAACCCTTTTCCTCCATGCGATGGGGGACTGTACAGACCTTTATCATGCTGACATCTGAGTTTGCCCCTTCTCCTCTGACTTTCCATACACCCCTCCTTTTCATCTGGCGCAGGGAAGCTTATAGATGCTTTTAGCATCCTCTTGGGAGGAAGGTGGGGAGACAGGCAGGCAGCCAGGAAATCTTGGTGGTTATTAAACTGAGGCTCAAGGACCTTTTTATTAGCGATTAGACTCAGCTCTGTAGCACTAAAGAGTATAAACTCCCCCTCTGTCTTCTCTGCTCAAATCTCCAAAGAATCTGTTTTATAGTGTGTTTATTTATAACCCAAAATAGACATGGGCTCCAGAGCTGAGGCTTCAGTGTGCTCATAAGCAGTAGAAGGATGGAAACCCCATGGAGGGAAATAGTGTGCACCCCTGTCTGTGATTGCCTCCAGCTGGCCCTTTGCTTCCTCCATTTGTGACTGGAAGTTAATTTTGAAGTAATGCATCTTCATCTTAAAGGTTACTTGCTTTTTTCCCCTTCTTCTTGCAGTCTATAGTGTGAGGATTACAGTAATGCAAAGACTACGGTGTTACCAAGGCTTGGACCTTCTGGAGCATTATTAGGCTACTTTAAACTGGTTGAATGAGTAAACCTGTAAAAGTACTTTTGTTAGGCCCTACCCACCCAGCAGTCACCCATTATAAGGAAAAGATTTGGTCATACAGTTCTTGTACCCAGTAGGTGAGGGGGAACCTGAATGGAAGAGCAGCAGTGATTTGCAGGTTAGATGTTGGTGACGGACCAAGTTGTGGTAGCGGCTACTGTACCCTGATCCATCCATATACCCTCTACAGGCCTCTGTGTTTGGAGAACAGCTGGCCTTTGGGCTAAGCCTTATTGGCAGGTCTTTGTGAGTGGGTGTTGAATCCACAGCATAGACCCCTGAGCACTGAACAACTTGGCTCTGCTGGTGGCATATTTAAGACTAATGGTTTTAAGAACGTCTCTGAGCAAGCAGGTGAGAGATGTTGTTGCCTTCAAATGCTTATGGAAAACGTAGGAATGGCATTTGATCATGCTAATAATGGCACTTTATTTTATCCTGAATAGAAGTGTGGTGCTGCTGGCTGACTATTAGTAAGTATGAATCCTCCTATTCATATGGAGTGTTGAAATCTCTGAACTCCTTATATATGTATTTTCTCATCTGATCGTCTTAGCAGCTCATACCCAAAGAAGGTTTTAGTGCTCCTAGTATGTGCTCAGTGTACACACTTAGGCTGAGCAGCCTTTATTGACAAGCTCAAGGTTATAGAGGATTGTAAGTGACAGAGCAGGGACCAAGGTCACATCTCCAGGTGTCAAGCATTGCTTTCTTGCTTGCTTTGTGCTTTGCTGCTTTTGCTACTTAGGCGGTGTTTGGTGGTGAGGAAGGCTGAGCTGAGCCATTCATTCTCTGTCAGCCTCTTCTGGCAGTGAGGAAGATAGAGCTTTTGGGGAGCTAGAGTTTGGGTTTTGGTCTGTTATGGTAGAGCTGAATCTTTCCCTACGATAGACATTATAGGCTTGAGTTTATCAGCACAGCACCTCAACCCACTGAGCTACTGGCTTTGTGGAATGAAAAGATTAATTTAAAAAATGTTGGCATCTAATTACATGAACCTAGAAGTTTAAATGTAGACTAAATATAGCCTGAGTTTAATCTCTGTTTTATAAATTCTACAAGGTTCTGTTGCCAAATAGGACATAGCATTTTTAATAAGGAATTTTCCAGAGTTGCATATAAAACTTACAGCCACCGTCTCTTGGTAAAATTGCTGAAAATTAGCCCTGATCAAAATGTGCCTTCTGCTTTCAAAGTAGATGTCTCTTAGCCCTTTGGAGATGATAAAGTCTAGAGTTGTCCATTAACCAACTGCGGATTTTTACTTATTAAAATTCCATTATGATCTGTACTGGACAGTGACTTCTCTACTGTGTGCATCTTCTTCTGAAAGCTTTTCATAAGCAGATTGTAGCTTCCTTTGTGTGATCTAAACACCAGGTCTTTGTCCATTACCTAGAAGCTGAGGGTTTCTGTGGGACTGTGGGAGAAACTGTGGGAGAGAGAACTTAAGTGTGGGTCAAGGTCAGTCAGAGCCAGGGTCAGGTCAGGGAGCCACTGCCCGTGACAGCTGGGTCTAGGAGACCCTGGAAACCTCTGCAAAGAACTCTAGGCAGGATATTCCCTTAGAGCCCAGGTGAAAACCAGGTGAGGTCACGTCACCAACAACGTAATGCAGCCAGAAGTCTTGCCTTTCCCAGTAACTAAAGGCTCTAGTCTTTATAGGGCTCATACTTGCCATGTGTCAAGTCTCCTGAGGTTGGGGCCACATGCTTTGGCCCTAATAGGGATTACAAAGTGTGGAGAGACTCCAGGGTCATTCAAGTGTCTGTATTCTTTAGGAACAGGTGTCTTGTGAAGTTTCTCCCAGTAACTGGGGCAGGACCCTACAGTCCTCCTTTGGTTCCTAATTGCTCAGAGCTGGTCTGTGGCAGTGGTGACAATTTATCACAAGTTTAAAAGCTATTGGAGTCTATGAAAATTAGGTTGCTGGTACATACAGTTAATTAGGAACTGTATGGTAACACTTGCACACATGTACACGCATCACATCTAGTACTGCTGAAAGAATCTTACAGCTTGGTTGAAATGACAACCTAATAGAAGAGACATCTTTTGATGAATGACTGTTTAGTCAGTGGTACAAGCAGTAGGTTCTCTGGGTTAAATAAAGAGTGGGAATATTTAACAGAGTCTTCCTGGAGGAGATGGAAAAACCACTAAATTTTGTAGGCTGAATAGGAGTTGGAAAACCAGAGAGGTTTCATCATACAAAGGTGTAGAGCTGTGAAAGCCCCATTTGTTCAGGATTTCATGATTTGCCAAGACAGCCAGTGGTAAATAAGGATAGAAGGATCTGGAAGAGCTGGAATGTGGTAACAGTCACTGCCTATCTCAGCCTGCCAAGCAGCAGGTCATTGAACACGGGGACCCGCAAGCCCACCTCACCTCTTTCCATGGGAGAGTGAGAACCAAGTCGCTCAGTATCCTAGGTGCCCCACCGTCTTGCCTCCGGGCGGCGAGGGGGTGGTCTGGCATTGCACCTCAGCAAAGGATTTGAAGGTCATAGGACACGCTGGAGAGCTGCTGTGTTGGTCCTGGGAAAAGGGAATGTTGTGGCTTTAGATGAATGTATTTACCACATGGATTCTCATCACCCCTCTCCTCTACTGTAAGACGTATTCTTGAGTTGTTTCTCATAGTGGATCTGAGAGAGAGAGAGATTTTCTTCTTCCTTCACATAGACCTACTCAGCAACAGCCCCCCAACCATCTCCTTCTTATGCCCCTCTTCCTTTGTAGTCAGACATCTGCAGGATGCTGGTGTAGTCAAGATAGAGTGTGTCCTCTCAGCTTGTGGGACAGAAGGAAACTAGTTGGTCTGTTTAAAATTTGAACTTCTACCTTTGGACTTCTGGCAGAGTGTTCCTTGTAAATAATAAGCATCTTTCTCCCCAGCAAGATTCCTTTCCTGCAAAGGACATTTCTTCAGTTGATAAAATATTGGTGAATGTGTTCGTGGAGACTGCGTTGAAGATCTGGTAAAATAAGAGGAACATATCACCACGAAATGCTCTGATCACAATAAAAAATGGCATATGAGGGCATAAGCCTGGGAGTTTTGAAACCGGAACATTCTAGGTTCGGATTTCACCTCTCCTGTGTAAAACAGGCCTGGTCATTAGTTCCTTGTTAGGTGGTGGTAATGATTAGAAATAGTATACATAAAGCACCTGGCTCACGGACATTCAGTAAAAGGTGGACATTATTAATATAAGTTCCTCCTTCTGAGTTGGGGATTTGCTCTCTTACGCTGACTCAGATGGTTTTGAATGAAGAAGGTGGCTGTGGCGGGCTGCTAACTTCTTCAAGCCATGCTCTTTGCGAGAAGTGACTGCATGAGGCCGCCTGGCAGGGGGATACCCAGTGCAGACCCAAGCTCACGGTCACTGGCAAGAAAAATCTTTGTATGTTTTTGCTTTGCTGAGAAGGTGGTACTGAAAGCTTTCTTCCTTTGGGAAATCAATTTCACTGTGCAGTGGATCTCAGTGGGGTCACCCAGTTGCTTTTTTAAAAGAAACATATTCTGTTTTTATTAATCATGGAACTGACACAAGACTGGCAGAATTTATGGAAGAAAATAACCTGTTACTCTCCTTTGTTATCCACCCACTCCCTTCTAGAAGTTAAGAATGAAGAAAGGATATTTATCTTCCAGTCTGGTAACCATACCCTCCTTTGGTTTAAAATAAGCAACCTCATATCTTTGGAGACCTATCGTATATGAATTTCAAGAATACAAAGAATTCTCAGATTTTTGTTGGCTGTCATTTTGAAGGCCAAATTACAAAGCCATAGTGCAGAATCCCTAAAATAGCTGTGCATATAATTATGGGGCTAGACACTTGTTTGTCACAAGTGCGAGAATAAATCCTTCTTGGAGTGGAATCCAGTATGAGGGACCACTGGTGTGGATGATGAGAGAGAGGCTTTTATTCTACACTGGGTTTTCTTTCTTTCTTTTTTTTTTTTTAAAAAAAATTTATCTTGAGAGAGAGTGCACGAGTGAGCAGGGAAGGGGTAGAGACATAGAGGGAGAGAGAGAATCCCAAGCAGCCTCTGCACTGTCAGTGCAGAGTCTAATACAGGGCTCACTCCCATGAACCATGAGATCATGACATGAGCTGAAACCAAGAGTCAGATGCTTAACTGACTGAGCCACCCAGATGCCCCCATACTAGGTTTTCTTATATCTACAGTGCAGCTCACCTTAACATAGATACAGTAAAAAGGACATGAAATAGTTATGTTGGGTGAGAAGAGTATTAGTATTATTTTATAAAATTATCTGCACAGTTGCCGTAAAGAGCTGTTATTTTGACATTGGTTTGTCCAGCTCCCTCTCTCTCCCTCTCATTCTTGCTCTCTGCAGCCTTCTTACACACAACACTGTATCCGTTGAAGCACGGCCTCATGGAGCGCCATGCTGGGTAGCAGCTACCTCCATGCAGGTAGGAGGCTGTAGAGAATTGTGGCCCATTTTTTGCTTCTGCTGAGTATCCTACACCAATAACAAAGCAACCGCTAGGGGGCAGCAGAACACTGAAGAAAACTGCTGTGCCTCCGGTGGTCAGGCTTTTCTGGTTCATTGCCCAGACCTTCTAGGTCCATGATGCAGTGCCCACCCTTCTCCCCTTGGCCTAGAAAAACTCATCCTCTTGGCCTTGCCAGGGTAGGGTCCACTTGCCTGTACTCATTCGCTTCTCCTCCACACTCTTAAACTCTCCTGGTCTACTTTGGACCATATCATATAGCCCACCTCTGGGACTTGTTTGCTATTGTTTCACAACCAGCTCTACCTGTTCTTTATGGCAGGAAACGATGTTTTATGTCTCTCTGTTTCCCATAATGCCAAGACTGCCTTGGAGGCCTAAATAAATGCTTGACAGCAGATGGAGGATCCCTTAATCTGTATTGAGTGCTCGATACATATTTGTTAATTTACTTGTCAAGATGGACTTGTTTTTGCACAAGAAAAAGCCTTTTATTTGCTCCACTTATTTCTGAAATGGACACATTGTCACATGCTTTCTGGTTTTAGACTGGAGTGGAAGATATGGGTGTAGTAGAAAACAGGAGCTCGGGCGCTGTAGTCACACGTGTGTATCTAGGCTCCTCCCCCTCCTGGATGTGTGCCTTGGTCAAACTAACTACTCAGCCTGTTTTCTCACCTACAAACTGGGGCTGTTGAAACTGATCATGTAATTTTATCTAGACTGAAACACATTTGAGAGTGAAGGAGGGTATTTAAAAATACTTACTAGTAGTTTTTTGGTTGTTTTTGAAATACTTATTGACGGAGGAGTGGTTTTCATTTTTATTGTGTGACTTGTCTATAAAACTGTTCTATTCAAAAATGATTTTCAAAATAGCATTTCATACAGATTATTGAGATATTAATAGGACAAATTATAAACTGGTTGGCATGCTGGAACAGCAGGTGTAAACTCTATGGTGCTTCAAAGACTCAAACCAAGTAATTCGAGTAAAGTGTCCAGGGCTGTGCCTAGAACACATTGTGTTTTCAGGAAATGATGATTTCATTTTTCTTCCTGGAAGAAGTTTGGACAAAGAAGCACTGACTAGCCTATGGGATTTATTTATTTATTATTTTTTTATTTTATATTTATTATTATTTATTTATGAATGAATGAGAGAGAGAACAGGGAAGAGGGGCAGAGGGAGAGAGAAAGAGAGTCCCAGGCAGGCTCCATGCTCAACACGGAGCCCAACATGGGGCCTGGTCCCCCAACCCTGGGATCGTGACCTGAGCCAAAACCAAGAGTCATGCTCAACAAACTGAGAGCCCAGGCGCCCCATTGTGTGGGCTTTTTAAAAAGTCTGCTTCAGGGGAGCCTGGGTGGCTTAGTCGGTTAAGCGTCCGACTTTCGCTTGGGCCATGATCTCGCGGTTCGTGGGTTCGAGCCCCGCGTCGGGCTCTGTGCTGACTGCCAGCTCAGAGCCTGGAGCCTGTTTCAGTCTGTGACTCCCTCTCTCTCTGACCCTCCCCTGCTCACGCGGTCTCTCTCTCTCTCTCTCCTAGAAATAAATAAAACATTAAAAAAAAATTTTTTTTAAAGTCTGCTTCAAGGAGGATATGTTCCTAGATGGCCAAATTGAAGCAGTCTTTTAAAAAAACCTCACAACCCAAGGTGTGGGTTTTATCCAACCTGACTGAGAAAATACTGATTGAGGAAGATGGCCCTGCTTATACGTGGTCAGATAGTTACCTCAGCAGTAGAAAGCATACCCAGGGGTTGGCTGTGCATTTTGGGCACTAATTCACTAAACCTGTGAGCACAGAGCTCTTCTCTTGGAAGGTCACTACTCCTTGCGGGCAACTTGCCTGGAAAGCTGGGGCAACCAGTCTTAGCACCTCTCTTCTGCTCCTAACTTCTGTTATTTATGAGCCTAATTGCAGCAGTTGTGCCTAAATACTGGGCTTACCATAAGTATAATAGTTTGAGCTGTATGATATGTATCTGTCTTGAAGGTTGGTGTCCCCATGTAACTGGAAGCTTAATTGTCATTCTGTGTTTTGGCTTCTAGGCTTGGGGACACCCCTTTTACAAACTGAAATCATTACGCCTTACCCTGCCTCTTGTAAGTGCTCCTTTGTTCCAGGAATGAGCCTGCGTGTTCATTTAACCTAAAGCTCCTCAGAACGGACGCCTGTGTTCTTCCCAGTTCCTTGAGTGTTGGAGAATTCAAGGAGAGCTCTGCAGCCTCCTGGCAGTCGGGAAGGGCCTTCAGTTGCTCAATAACAATGTGTGACAGGAGAATCAAGCGCAGAAACCGGTGGTATTGCAGGGACAGCCCACCGCATGGCTCCTAATAGCCTCTTCTCTCTCTAGGTATGTGTACATTCCCGTAGGTGGGTCCCAGCATGGCCTGCTGGGGACACTGTTTTCCACTGCACTGACGTTTGCATTTGTGAGCTTCTGGCATGGTGGCCATGACTACCTCTGGTACTGGGCAGCGCTCAACTGGCTAGGAGTCATCACGGAGAACGCAGTCCAGAGGCTCGTGCAGACCCCGTGCATCCAGGACAGCTTGGTGAGCAGGACCCTGGCCCCTGTGGTGGGGGAACACCAACTGGGAGGACTGGGTTTGGGAGGGAAGGCGGTCATTGGTCAGATTCACTGCCGCATGGGTCATTCCTGCCACATCGGTTCAAAGTGTATGTGCCCAGAAATAGCAGGGTGTTCTTTACATAATGTTTAACTATAAAAGCAATACACACTTCTTATATAAAATTATGTAATAATAAGAACATTATATAAAAATAAATTATATAAAATTATATAAAAATAAGAACATTCACACAAGAGGAAAGAAAAATACCTCAACAAAATTAACTAACAGCTCTTCTAACTTTTTTCTTTACATGTATACACACACAAACACACACATGCGTAACGTTTGAGACAAATTCTATTATTACAGAGATACAGTTGTGTCAGGACGACCTTTCTGTGTCACCAAATCTATTTCTAACAGCCCATTTTAAATGGCTACATAGAATTCCATTGTGTGGCTGTGCCAATCATTTATTGAATTAGTCTCCTGTTATTGACAATCATATTACTCTGATTTTTTGCAGTTGTCAATCAAAACCGAGATGAATAAAACAACCAGGGTGAATTCTTATATGTAAAATTGCCAAGTTAAAAGTGTTTCTCCCCCCCGCCCCCTTTTTTTTTTTGCCATGAATACTGCTTAACTCTTCCTTAACTGCCCTGTAGACAGAGTATTCCAATTTACATTCCTACCAACAGTGCGTGAGAATGCCCTTGCCAATACCGAGCAGTGCTGGTATTTTTAATCTTGGTTAATTCCATAGGTACTGTTATTGTAGCATAAAAAACAGTTAAGTGTTTCACTTAGCATAATACGCTCCAGTTCCATCCACGTTGCTACAAGACAGACACCATATGTTTTCACTCATATGTGGATCTTGAGAAACTTAACAGAAGACCATGGGGGAGGGGAAGGGAGAAAAAAAGTTACAGAGAGGGAGGGAGGCAAACCACAAGAGACTCTTAAAGACTGAGAACAAACTGAGGGTTGATGGGGGGGTGGAGGAGAGGGGAAAGTGGGTGATGGGCATTGAGGAGGGCACTTGTTGGTATATGTGCTGCTGAAGCGAGCACTAGGAGGGCACTGGTTGGGATGAGCACTGGGTGTTGTATGGAAACCAATTTGACAATACGTTATAAAAAACAGTTAAGTATTTAAGATGCATTCCAATTCTACAGGAAAATGATTTGGAAAATTGGGTACTTTACACACATATTTTAAGTGATTTTAAACTAGGAGCAAAGGTTTTATCATGTAAAAGTGATATACAATGTATTAGAATCTTGTAGGAAATCATCAGTTGTGAAGATGCAGCAATATTCCTGTTAACCCTGAAAAGAGAGGCTAAAATAAAATATGCTGTCATCAGTGTTCATGGCAGGCAATAAAACACATGAAATTTATTGGGAAATGATTAATGTGCCTAAACTCCCCCAGTATATGCAATGAAAGCAAATTTATTTAAAAACCCAACACCACCAAATGGAGTACATTCAAGTTTTTCTTTTAACAAATGGCCATAGTAAAAGTGGACAGTTATTTCAATAAAAACGCATACAAAGCACATAGCGAAATAACACATCTGAAGAAATTTAAATATGCTCATGTATGTTTAAAGATAAATATTTTAGGGGCACCTGGGTGGCTCAGTCAGTTAAGTGTCCAACTTCGGCTCAGGTCATGATCTCACAGTCAGTGAGTTAGAGCCCCGCATCGGGCTCTGTGCTGACAGCTCAGAGCCTGGGGCCTGCTTTGGATTCTGTGTCTCCCTCTCCGTCTGCCTCTCCCCTGCTCACACTCTGCCTGTCTTTCTCTCTCCCTCAAAAAGAAAGAAACATTAAAAAAAATATTGCTTAGGGGCACCTGGGTGGCTCAGTCGGTTAAGCGTCCGACTTTGGCTCAGGTCATGATCTCATGCTTCGTGGGTTCAAGTCCCGCATTGGGCTCTGTGCTGACAGCTAGCTCAGAGCCTGGAGCCTGTTTCAGATTCTGTGTCTCCCTCTCTCTCTGACCCTCCCTTGCTCATGCTGTCTCTCTCTCAGAAATAAAGAAAACATTTAAAAAAATTGTTTTAAGATAAATATCAGATAAAATATATAAATCCAGAAGTCAGGAGGAAAGAAATGTCAGTGAATTCTAATAGAAAATGGAATTTCAGTGAAAATCATGGTTACGCAACACAAAGAAAACCCATAAAAGGTGGCATCATCAAGTTTTCAATCTCCATTTTCAAATCTGAATAGTCTTCCCCAAAGTCTGAAACCCAGTTATCACCTGTGAAAGTCAGAGAATTCTTTTCAGCCTAGGCTGAAGCCCTGTAACACGTTTCCAAGTTTCTTCATGAAGGGTCTCATATGAACCTTGAACTTAATGTTAAGCACTGCTCTGTAGACTTTGAGCCATGGCTTATGTTACTGATAAATTTTAAAGATCGAAAATGTTAAAGGAGTAATGCAACTTTGCCTTGTAGCCTCTGGCTTGTTAATTTTGGTTAAAAATGAAGAGACAGTGAAAGCCGTCACAAGGTGAAGCACTTGAATGTCTGCTCTACTTTATCACAGCTCATTCCAGGACCCTCACATATGTATCTCATTTGAGCGTCCACCCACAATTCAGATACCTACATGTATGGTAGTTTTTGAGTATGCATTTTTTTGGTGAGAAACATGTATATTGTGAATAGAGTGTTTAATGTATATATTGAGCAAGAACATATTTTGTAAAACCTATGTTATCCCCTTCGATCTTGGCAGCCTGGTAGATGGTTATGGCTGCGTAGATGAGGAGCTCCTTGGGTAAGAGATCGGGGTTCCGTCACTGTTTATACCCCAGCGGTTAGCTCAGTGTCTGAGTTAGCTGCAACATTAAGTCCGTACACAACTGGGTTGATTCTTTACTTCTTCTTCCACCTGCCCGCCCACAGCCTCATTATTCTGTTTCTTACACAGTTCAGCATAGATTCTGTTTAACTTCAGGGAAACATGGCTGAACCTTTTGAATAAACTGTTTCCGAGGTTGGGTTACTCTTTCCCTCTCTTGTCATGAATCTATTCCCCATTCTTTTGTCAAAATCCAGATGAAGGCTTAATTCCTTAATGCCTCCTTGGCGCCTAATTTCCTCTGACATTGATCTGATAGGACTTTTACAATGTGAGTTCACTCCCCCTCCTCCCCCCCAAGGTTTCCCATACACTCTCTCTGTGGCATTCATCCTTCATCTTGTTAGGGTTTTTTTTTCATCTTTTTTTTTTTTTTTTAAAAGATCGGAAGGTATCGAGTAACAAAGATGATCATATCTTCTTGTATCTTTTTCATCTTCAACATCAAAGCTTTGTTTGGAGCACAAAAAACAGTGGGATTTCTCAGTGTTGATAGAATGGCAGTTGAGCACTCACTGGAAGACTAATCAGAGCTGAGCATTGTGAGTAGGAAGCCCTCTGATGTTCTCAGCAGGGCCGTATAATCAAACTTTCTGTAATAATGGAAATGACCAATACAGGAGACAAAACCACACTGAGCACTTGAAATGTGGCTAGTGTCACTGAGGAACTAATTTTTAATTTGAATCTAAGTGGCCCTCCTGTGACTAAGTGCTTCCATTTTGAGCAGTGCGATTTTAGAACATACCCCCATCTAGAAAAAAATTAAATGAATGTAGAGTGTTGACTCTGCTATAATTTTGACTGATGTTCATTAATGCTGAGGTACCTCATATATCCAGTGGCTACTGAATGTCTCCACTTGTGTGTCTCACAGATAAATCTTGGCCTTAGCATGTGTGATACTAAATACTGTAATACTTGTGAACCTTTTCCCCCATAATTTCAATTAGCTCCTTTCCCTCTAGTATTCTCTGTTTCTAGGGAAGTTATAAATCATTTAGTTATTCAAGGCCAAAACCATCAAGTTACTCTTTGTACTCTCTCTCCCTCAGTTCTACCTATTCATACTGTATATTCTATCCCCTAGGTAGATCTTGACTTGTAAAAGTTATTTCCACTTCTGCCAAGTCATCCTAATCTGACTGCTCTCGTTTCTTGCCCAGTCTGCTGAATAGCTTCTAACTAGTCTCCCTGCTTCCATTTTGCCTTCTTCAATTCTTTATCTTCATAGTGCTGAGTGATGCTTCTCAATAAAAACCTGACCATGTTGTTATCCTTCTTAAAATCCTTGGTGGTATCCCATTATTTTAGGACTAAGCTTGCAATATTTAAGATGACCTATGAGGCTCTGCCTGATCTAACCCCTTAGCCCCCCTCCCCTGCTTTACACTCTGTTTTTATCTTCATTTGCACACCTGGCCCCTCCTGCCTCAGAACCCTCACACAGGCTCATTCATCTCCTAGGCTTCCCTCCCTCCCTCCCTCCCTCCCCTCCCTCCCTCCCTCCCTCTATCTCCCTCCCTCCCTCTATCTCCCTCCCTTCCCCTCTCCCTCCATCTCTATTCATCCTTCAGATTGCAGTTTGAATGATATCTTGTTTGGGTGCCCTTCTCTGACCCTCCTAAGTCAATTAGGTCCTGATTAACAACTCATTTGGGACACTTTGTGCATGATCTCTTCTGTTATACTTATCATAGTTGCAATGAAATATTTTTATCCAATAACTTGTTTAATCCTTATCTCCTCCACTGAACTATTAGCCTCATGAAGTCAGAGATCTGTGTCCTTGGCATGCATCACAATGCCTGGCACAGAGTAAGCATGCAGTAAATACTTGTCAAATGAGTGAATATCTTCTGGCTTCACTGAGGGCAGTATAAGAAGAAGTGGGCTCATACACAGCATGAAGAATGCAAAGTGAATACTGAAAGAACTTCCTAAAGCTGAGGCTTGTTGAGCATTATACAGGGAGATTATTATTTTCCATAGCAGCATAGATAGTAATTGGTCTAGTGATGGCAAAATGCTATTTTAATGCTCAGTAAACAAAATATATATAGGAAAGAAAGGGATGGGGAGGAATTAGCCTTTCTGGTTCCCTGCTGCTTTATGAGATGGGGGGATTATTGGTTGTGACTCACTGAGGCACAGAGCTGTAGGAAGCTGACAAAAGGTACCTTCACAAAGCAGCCTAGCTAGGTGGACAAAATAGGAGTTAGTGCTGAAGCAGCACACTTTTTCTCTATACAAGCACTCTCTCAGGGAGCTAGAATTTGTGTTCAGCATTGAAATTTTTTATTAAGTGGACACATTTTTTTTTTTTTTTTTTAATGCTTTTTTATTTCTAGGAGACAGAGAGAGAGACAGCGTGAGCAGGGGAGGGTCAGAGAGAGGGGAGACAGAATCTGAAGCAGGCTCCAGGCTCTGAGCTGGCAGTCAGCACAGAGCCCGACGCGGGGCTCGAACCCACGAACCGCGAGATCATGACCTAAGCGAAAGTCAGACGCTTAACCGACTTAGCCACCCAGGCGCCCCAATAAGTGGACACATTTTGAAATATCAGTAGAGTGAAATTACTTCTTGCCGATCCTACATGTTCTCTCCTTTGAACAAAGATACCTCCAGTCTGCCTGTCAGTTACTCCTATGCAAAAGAGAATCAATATCTCAAGCAGTTCACCCCCCTCCCACACCCCTAATGTTAATTTCACTGAATAATTTCAATATATCCTCCTCCCCCAGCCCGTGTCTCCTCTTCTTTGCCCCAAGAGTATCCCGCTGAACTGATTTATGTCCTCTCTGAAGCAGTAAAATTTCTATTTATAGACTTAATTGAAGAAAGACGCCTCCAGTGACAATCAGGGAGGGTCAGTCTGATGGTTTTGAGAGGGATCTGATGCTCTGATGTGTCAGAAGGAGCCCAAAGATCATGGCTCTGTGCTGATATCCATTCATTTTATCTGCTATATTGGTTGGTTTGACTTTGAAGATGTAGATACAGAAATCCCATAAGTTTGAGAGTTTAGTCAATTGTAAGAATTATTGACATGATCTAACCAGTGCTTGCTTAGTTTTGTGGAATCCTAACAGTAATTGGCAGGATATACATGTCAGTTGGCCTGATAAGAAGGTCAGTGACTCCAGTCCCCACTAACTGAAGGATCACAAAGCAAACTAGTCTCAGAAGTAGTTCTGTTTGACAGTGGCTTGTGATCTATTTCTCTACTGCTTAAATCCATTCAACAAATGGAGATAGAGTACTTATTGTGCATAAGCCATTTTCTCAATAGAGTACTTATTGTGGATAAGCCATTTTCTCAAGACTGGAACCCTTTCTAGACTTGGCAAGGTCTGTCTGAGTCTTCATTTCTCAATATAGTGCAGAGCCCTGGGGATCTCTGAGTGAAAGACATGATCCCTTCCTCCTCATTTCCCTTTTTCTGTATCTCTTTCAGTGCTTCCATGCCTATTGCCTACTAGTCTATCATTGTATATGGCACAGTCTTATTCATCACTTCCCTCCAAGAACAAGGTATTTTGTGTGGCCTATCAGGATAATCATCTTTGCGGTGTCTGCTTTGAGACAGAGATAATAAAACCGCAGAATGAGAGCTTTACTTTATGAAAAGCTAGGTGATCCATATGAAAAAACCATATTATTTTCATTAACATCATAGAATACTGATTGGCTAGGCTTCCCATGCATTTCTCAGAAGAAAGGTCCAGACTAGAGATAGATATTGGGAGCATATACTTGGGATTTTGGCCATGGAAGTGTTTGGGACTTTCTGCAGAGAGTACAGAAGGAGAAGAAAAGGTGGTGGAACAGGACTGAACCTGAGGAACACCAGCATTTAAAAGCTGGATGGAGGAGAAGGGGCCAACAGAAGGAAGAAAATCTAGAGGGTGATTTCACTGAAACTGAGAAAAAGAGGGTATTTCCTGGAGAGAGTGGTCAATGGTGATGATGCCATGGAGGGATGAAGTAAGGCGAGGTTGAAGAATGGTTATGTCTCCAGGTCAAGGTGCTAACAGTGGGAGAAGAGCTGTGAGGCAACTCCCGTGTCACAGGAGATCATGGCCCAGCTGGAGATGCAAGACACATGCAAATCAGTTGAGGACCAATGTAAGGCCTTATGTGCAGAGAGACCAGAATGAGTCATGGAGGCAACTGATGCTCATGAGGCGTGGTGGTTAGGGTGAGCTCAGCTTTTAGGAATGGCTTATTTAAAGAGCTGAGGCTTGAGTAGGACTCTGGAGAATTCAGAATGGGGCTTGGGTAGGTCAGTAGAGAGAAGACAAACACTCCAGGTCAGGAGAAGAGCACATGTACAGCCTGAAGTCAGGACTAGGCTTGCCATTCAGGTGAGGAGGCAGACCTGGCGGATGAGGAGCAATCACTCAGGAGAATGAAGGAAAGGAGGCTGGAGAAGCCAAATGGTTTCCCATATAAAGGGATTTGAATGCCAAACTTAGAAATAGAGAAATGCAAACCACTTAACCAAACAGGAGAGCATTAAATTAACGTATTAATCCCACACGTCAAATTAGCCTGTTGTGCCAGCTTGTTAGCACTCACCCGGGTCTCTCTGTCTGGAAAAAGCAAGGCACGTTGTTATGAACAGTGTGTTCCTTGGTGGATGACGACCTGTTGGAGCCCCCTCCATTGTCTCCCACTCGGGAGGATCATTAATGATGCAGGAAGCACACTGCGCAATTCACTGGTTACACGTTTTCCTCTCTGTGGAAATCTGAACCTAGGCCTTAACCCCTTTGGTCTGAGAGGTGGAATGTGGCAAATAATTCCACCTTTTAGTTCAGATATGTTTAGCATAGCAAAAGCATTTTCAAAGGTTCTTTTTAACTTCCCATTACTGAGGCTGCTGTCTGACAGAAAGAAGACTTTGAATTAGAGCCAGTTTCAAGTTAGTTGTGGCCTGGTGAGCTCTCCCCCCACCCCACCCCCCCGCCCCGGTCTGGTCAACTCTCGGACTTGTGCTGCCCTCCCCATCCCTTTCAGGGTACGCCTGACGAAGGTGGGGGTCACCCTGTCACCATTGCTGCCGCCACCGCCCTCTCGTCCTTTCTTCCTGCTAAGTGTACAGCACAGGCTCCCAACCTCAGGAACTGTACTCTCAGGAAAGAATGCTAAACAGAAGATGAGATCCACGGCTTGAATGTCAGTGGTTGAAATGGGCTTTTTCAGGTGGCTTGTGGGATTAGATTCATTACTTGAGAGCCCTTGATTCCTACTTCTACAGCACAGATAAGTGGTGGTTATTCAAGTCACAGCCTGGTGCCCAGCAGTTTTCTGTAGATGAACTTAGGGAAAAGCAAAATCTTTATTATGTACGTGCTGAAGCTTTGGATGTGTGTTGCTAAATCTGGGTCTCTTTTCCTCCAAGAAAACCCATTACTCACTGGAGGTAGCAGAACTTGAGTCTCCAGTGTGCCTATTATCAATAGCAGTATGAAATTAGCTCACTTTTCCCAAAATAAGATGCACATACTTAGTGCAATGTATTTTTGCAATGTATTTATTTAAAATGTAAATTTATATATTATGTGCAATGAGTATTATATATATGTTGTAACTGTATGGCATCTATATGTAGTATATATGTGTGTGTGTGTGTATGTGTGTGTATATAGATATATGTTTGTGTGCGTGTATTCATTTTTTTAAGCTCTGAGAAGTCAGAGATGTGCAGGACTTCCAAAATATCTCACATTCCTCCCAAGACCTAGAAATAAACACTGCTTTAAAAAGCTTATGGAGCAGCTGCTGGCCTCATTTGAGATAGCTGAGTTGGTATCAGTGTGCTTGTGATTGCCAGCATGTACTGAAACACACAACTTAAGGGGGCTTTTGCTTTTTCCTCTAGTCTCCACTCTCTAGTCCACCCAGTAGGCTGAGTAAGTGCTGGAATGGCCGTTGTCTATCCCCTGAGGACTGGCAGGAAAGAGTAAGGACAGAAAGAGTACAGCAGTAAGGTACAGGACATGCATCATATTGGCTATGCCATGATTGAAAGTAGTGACTTTGAAATCATTTCACTGTGGAGAAAGATGAATAAAGAATAATAGGTAGAATAAAAATTTATTGAAAGTTCCATGCAAAGACAGAAAAGTGCATAGAAGTTTATGTGCTAAAATACAAATGATGGTTAGCTTTTTACTGATGAGGATTATTTGTGACACGTATTTTCCTGGTTTTGCTCATTTATACTTTCAGCCTTTTCTATGGTGAATGTCTGTTGGTATCTAATTAAGGGTGGTTGAGAGCAAAGAGAACAGGATGGATCCATCCTCGGGAGGCTTTGCTTAGCTGACCCTGGATGCTTGACACATGTTAGAGATGGAGGGAGCAAACTAACGTAGGCTCTTCCGGCTGCCACCCTTTGCCAGAGGAGAGACTGTACCAGATCGTGCGTAGACATCTTCCACGTTGGTGATTTTACTGAAGCATCACGACAGCCATCCAAGTGTTGCTTACCTCTGATTTTACAGATGAGGAAACTTCAGACCGGGGAAGGTACATGATATATCTGAGAACACATAGTTCAATTTGAAAGGGAGTCAAATTCAGTTATACATAATGTATTCTAAGCTTCCTTAATTTCAAGTAAGAAGAGACATCTGTCTTGATAAACCTTACACACTCATTCATTCATTCATTCCTCCTTGCTGCTTGTGTACATTTGGCATTAGATTTTTTTTTTTAACCAGCAAAAATGGATTTCTTCAGGAATAACAAAGAATTGCAACTGGGGACAAGCAAGCTATGGCAGAACCGTTACATCAGTTTCACATTCCAGCCCTCAGTTCTTGGACAACTTGTGTTTTAGTTGTGGCTTCACTCCACGTGTGTATGGAAAAATTGGTCTAAGTGAAGTGGGAATGCTCACAAAAGCATTTTTACCAAATTATGTCATGTGGTTTCAATAGTAGCTTTGTAGGTAAGTATTATCATTATCCCTGTTCTGCAGGGGGGAAAAACTGAAAACCCAGAAAGTTTAAGAAATACGTGTTCAGGGGCGACTGGGTGGCTTAGTCGGTTAAGCATCCGACTTTCACTTAGGTTATGATCTCGCGGTTCGTGGGTTCGGGCCCCACGTCGGGCTCTGTGCTGACTACCAGCTCAGAGCCTGGAGCCTATTTCAGAGTCTGTGTCTCCCTCTCTCTCTGACCCTCCCCTGTTCACGCTGTCTCTCTCTCTCCTAGAAATAAATAAAACGTTAAAAAAAAAAATACGTGTTCATGGGTCAGAAGTGAAATATGTCTGCAAGGCTTCCTTCAGATAAATGAATCTTTGGTCTCCATTCCTGCTCAGACATCCTTCTCCTTATCAGCAACAACTTCTAATTCTCTTAGTTGTTTGTGATATTTATCCCTGCCTTTCTAAAGTATATTCTCTTATTTCTTCCTTTATGAATTATAAATATTAACCACTTTCTACATGAGATTTTAGCATCTGAGACCTACTGCCTACTTCTCCTTCCAATATGATAGTAGCTTTATTTTTGGCTAAATCAGCACTTGATGTTTACATTATTACATGTTAAGTGTGGCTCACTGTCACGCCAGTTAATATGCTACAGTTGAATTTCCTTTTTAGTCCACTGTTTGCCCACCTCAGCTTAAGAATCACCTTGCCTCTTTTCGATTAGTAGTTTACTGTCACCACTTCTTTTAAATAATTTTTTAAAATATTTTTATTTCTGAGAGAGAGAGAGACAGCATGAGCAGGGGAGGGTCAGAGAGAGAGGGAGACACAGACTCCGAAATAGGCTCCAGGCTCTGAGCTGGCAGTAAGCACAGAGCCCGAGGCAGGGCTCAAACCCACGAACCGCGAGATCATGACCTAAGCAAAAGTCGGACGCTTAACCGACTAAGCCACCCAGGCGCCCCTGTCACCACTTCTTTTAATGCTTGTTTATTTTTGAGAGAGAGACAGAGACAGAGCACGAGCAGAGTAGAGACAGAGAGGGAGGGAGACACAGAATCTGAAGCCGACTCCAGCCTCTGAGCTGTCAGCACAGAGCCTGATGCAGGTCTCAAACTCATGAACTGCGAGATCATGACCAGAGCTGAAGTCAGAAACTTAACCAACTGAGCCACCCAGGCATCCCTTAATATCACCACTTCTTTCCAAACTCCCCCAATAAAATGGAAAAATCCCTCAGAATAGTAATTTCTGTGTGGTCTGATGTATTTGGCAATCTGTCAGCTCTCTTCTTTTCCCAGAGAGCCTCTCCTGGGTCCTTCCATCCTCTGTCCCATCTGGATCATCTCTCTCTAGATGGGCTGTACAGCTGGTGCCCCGTCCCTTCCCTCCTCTTTTGCTTTGAATCCCTGGATCTTGGACCGCACATCCTCTTGTTTCCTCCCTCACTTTGGATTTGGGGGAGCACATCCTTCAGTACAAGGACTACTTCTAGTAAACCTAGTAGAAGGGGCCTTTAGAAAAGAACTATGGGTAATACATTTTTTTTGAGACTTGTGTCTCCAAAATTGTTTTTATTCTGTTCTCACATTTGAGTGATTATCCGAGCACTGAATTTTAAGGTTGAAAGGTAATTTCTCTTGAAAATTTTGAAGAATGTAATTTGTCTTCTAGTTTTTAGCTTTATGTTGAGAAATGCCATTTTGGTTTTTGATTCTTTATATGTAATCTGCTTTTCTCTTGAGAAACTTAATGAAAATACCGTTGGCATTCTGAGACACCACTGTATCTGTTATCCCTGAGTTTAGAGTCACTCTGATACAATTCATAAAGTCTCATCATCACATTCATCATGGGGAGTGGGCGGGGGGCAGAGAAAGAGGGAAGCCCCAGGGTTTGTATGCTCATTACCCAGATTTTTAAAAGATTTTTAAAAAAATGTTTTAAATAAACTGGGTGGCTTAGTTGGATAAGCGTCCGACTTTCACTTAGGTCATGATCTCACGGTTCGTGGGTTTGAGCCCCGCGTCGGGCTCTGTGCTGACTGCCAGCTCAGAGCCTGGAGCCTGTTTCAGTCTGTGACTCCCTCTCTCTCTGACCCTCCCCTGCTCCCGCTGTCTCTCTCTCTGTCTCCTAGAAATAAACATTAAAAAAAATGTTTATTTAATTTTGAGAAAGAGAAAGAGCTCAAGCAAGGGAGGGGCACAGAGAGGGAAACACAGAATTTGAAGCAGGTTTCAGGTTCTGAGCTGTCAGCACAAAGGCAGGAGCAGGGTTTAAACTCCCAAAACGCGAGACTATGACCTGAGCTGAAGCTGGGCACTTAGCCGACTGAGGCAGGTTAGGCGCCCCACATTATCCAGATTTTTAACCAACCTCCCTGTTTTCTGTCTCCATGGTTTACTGTTGCCGTCTGTGGTACATGGTGCCTCTAATGGCTAGGACTTCTGGGGATCTGGTGTAGGAATGACTTTCTTCTCTGGCATCTACTATCTGGTGTCTCAGTGCTGCTAATTCCTCCATCTGCTTTCTGTCTTGTAAAAATGGGTTGATTCTGCCCACTTGATTTTTCAGTTTTATTCCATTCCTTGCCTGTGGGTTTATATGATTTATTGCCAGAGTCCCGCTCCGGCCGGGTCCAGGGGTTCCCCGAAGGATGGATGGTGTCGGCAAGGGAGGGATGAGAGGCGGAAGATTCTTTCTGGTCACCAGCCAGGCCTCTCTGCACTGTCTGAGACTCAACTTTATTTTATGATTTAGTGTTTGGGAGACAGCAGAGGAGTGGCATTCTGATGATAAATTCTTTTATCAGTAAAGTCTTTCCAGAACATTGATATGCAAAAGTTTGGGGTACAGCCCAGAAGTGGCATTCTGATGACAGATCCCTTGATCAGTAAAGATTCTCCAGAACATCGATATGCAAAAGGTGGGGAACAGCTGAGAGGTGACATCAGCATAGGAAAGGCGAACTTTACACTCATAGCTCAATGTGAGGTATTAAGAAAAATAGGTCTTTCAGGAACTCAGTGTTGCTCCCATAACTGTAAAAGAAGTTCCTATAGTAAGTTCCTTCACAAAGTGCAATCAGCAAGCATATCAAAGCCAGAATGAGTTACTCCTAATACCAGTTAACAAGGTGACTTGGGGGGTCAGTACTCAAGTCGAAATAATTGGGTGGGAGGTGGATATCGGGGTCACTATCTGACGGTAAGAGTCCGTGCAACTTACCTTAACCTCATAAGGAGTTTTCTCAACCTGTGAGTTCAGAAACAGCTCCCAACAGTTTATACCTTTCAAATGTTGACTTGCTTTTTTAAAAAAATTTCTTTTTAATGTTCATTAATTTGAGAGAGAGAGAGACAGAGCATGAGCAGGGTAGGGGGCAGACAGAGAGGGAGACACAGAATCCGAAGCCGGCTCCAGGCTCAGCTGTCAGCACAGAACTGAATGTGGGGTCCAGACCTACAGACTGTGAGATCATGGCCTGAGCTGAAGTCAGATACTTAACTGACTGAGCCACCCAGGTGCCCCATCAAAAGTTTACTTGCTTTTTAATGGGGCTTTGAAGGGAGCAAAGATCTCTCATCTCCTGTGTTTAACTGGATGTCACAGAACAGTATTCTGTGCTGTTGACTGAATCATTTTGGAATGCTTTACCTTTTTGTCAGTTTTAGATTTTAAAATACCAGCTTTGCTTAAAAGTGGGAGTTGCCCTAAGCTGTTGCTTTTGTATTTGAACAGGATATAGCTGAGGCCAAAACTGTCACATTTTAGGCTTATTTAATAGTCCCAAGGGATCTCAGTGCTACCTGGAGAGGGAATGCCCTGGTCATGAGCAGTCATAACTTGGGGGTGACTGATATCTAGCCTCTGTGTTCCCACCCATATGCCTTGACTCCAGACTTAGGGGAGGTAGCCAGGGTCTAAGGTCATTAAGTGGAAAGATTCTTAGACTTCCTTTTTTTATTCTTTTTAATTTATGAAGTCAAAAACACAGATAAGACTGAAGCCCTCAAAGACCATCATTCCTCCGACCCCAGCAAACACACCTTGCTCACTTCCCTCTCCCTTGAGAGGTGACCATTGTTGTCAAGTTGGAGTATAGTTTTCCATACCTTTACTGCTATGTGTGTGTTGGGGAGGGGGGAGGGTGTTTATTAAATGGATAAATATTCTAAAACATATGCTTTTTTTCTTCCTTATGGTGTTATTTTGAGGCTGTTTCTCTATTAGTGAATCTGGATTGGCATAACTGGACATGGCATGGATATATAATGTTTTTAGCCATTCTTCTGTTGCTGAAATTTTAGGTTGCTTCTAATTTTTCTCTTTTGCAAATGTAGCTGCTGTAGAGATGCCTATTTATGCTTCCTTGTACATATAGGTAAGTATTGATTTAGGGCAGATACCAAGAATAGAACAGGAGTTGGCAAACTATGGCCCAAGGGCCAAATCTGGTCTACTGCCTGTTTTTGTATAACCTGCAACTAAGAATGGTTTTTATATCTTAAAACCATTTTATTCTGGGGCACCTGGGTAGCTCAGTTGGTGAAGCATCCAACTCTTGGTTTCGGCTCGGGTTTGTGAGTTCAAGCCCCACATTGGGCTCCATGCTGACAGCTGACAGTGAGGATTCTCTCTCCCTCCCTCCCTCCCTTTTCACCCCTCCCCCCCTTCCCCGGTCGCTCTGTTTCTCTCTCAAAAATAAATAACTAAACTTAAAAAAAAAACTGTTTTATTCAGTGGTCCATACTCTTCCTACTGATTTGAAAGATTACCTTTAATATATAGTAAATATCCCAATATACTTGGCTTCATTTTGGAACTTCATTCTATTGTATTGATCTACCTGATTCTTCCTATTCTAAATACTAGAATTCTATAGTATGTCTTAATTCCTAATAGGGAAAATCCCATGCCCCTTTTGGTTCTTTGGAATTACATTGGCAATTTTTGCACATTGACTCTTCCATATGAGTCTCAGAATTGGTGAAGTTCCTGGAAACTCCTTTTGGTATTTATATTAGAATTTGTTAGGTTTGCACTGAATTGTAGCTTAATTTGGGTAGTGTTTACATGTCTGTGATGGTGAGTCTTTTCAGTCATGAATAGTTATTTATTCACGTCTTCCCTTAGGTGGTTACATAATGATTTATCATCTCTCCCTAGAAGTCTTTGTGGACTATTGCTTTCATCTAGGAAAGGTACTGATTTTTGTTTTGAGTTGATAATTTTGCATCTTACTTGTCTAAATCTTTTGTTAGCTCTAGTAATTTGACAGTTGTTTCTTTTGAATTTTCTAAATAAATGGTCATATCATCCACTAATAATGACAGTTTGTCCTTGCCAACAAATTTAACTCTTGCTGCATTTAGTTGTCTTGTTGTATTGACTGAGTCTTTCAGCATGGTTTTCAGTGACAGAAGAGAAAACGTCTTTTTCTTAGAGCCAGTGGGAATACTTCTCTGGATCTTGACATATATTCTCTATCAACTCAAAGAAGCTTCCTCTTTCTTTTTACTAGTTGGTTTTTTTAAAAATCATGAATGAGTGTGCAATTTTACCTAATATTTTATTAGCATCTGTTAAATGATCATAAGATTATTCTCCTTTAATTATTTAATTTCATAAATTTCTAATGTTTTTAATATTCTCCTTCCATCCCTGGGACAAATCCTGTTCAATTGAGAGTATTCTTTTAATCACTCCTATATTCAATTTATGGATATTTAATTCAGAATTTTTAAGGCACCATGTATAAGAAAGATTAACTTATGATTTTCTTCCCTCATGTTGGCTCCTTATGATGTTAGTATCAGAGTTACGTTAGCATCGTGAAATAAGTGGAAGCTTCCCCTGATTGTCAGTCCTCTGAAACAGTTTCCATGGAAATTGTCTGTTCCTTGACCTTCTGGTAGAACTTGCTCATTAAGATCATCTGACCAATTGTTCTTTATGTGTAGAGCTTTGACCGCTGTTTTAATTCTTCTGTGGTTATGCTTTTTCAGGCTTTCTACTTTTTCTATGAGAATTTGAGGCAATTTATATTTTCTAGATACTTTGTGTCTCAGCTATGTTACCAAATATATTCATATATACTCTCCAAAGAGTTTTAAATTTTCTGTTTATTATTATCTCTTGTTTGTGTGGCCTCATTTTCTTAATTGTCTGTACCAACAGAGAATTATAATAAATGTTGCCAACATTTATTCATTTTTTAAAAAAATTTAATGTTTATTTTTGAGAGAGAGATGGAAAGAGACAATGCGCAAGTGGGTGAGGGGCAGAGAGAGAGGGAGACACAGAATCCAAAGCAGGCTCCAGCCTCTGAGCTGTCAGCACAGAGCCTGACACAGGGCTTGAACCCAAGAACTGTGAGATCATGACCTGAGCCAAAGTCAGACACTTAACCAACTGAGCCACCCACATGCCCCAATATTTATTCATTTTATTATTACTTCAATAAAAGCTTTTGATGTAAATCAATGAAAAATTTTTAAATTGACTAATGTGTTAAGTTCTATAAACTTTTGTTGCTGATTTATTTTATTCCATTGTTGGTGAGCTTAGCCTTCATGATAACTTTTTAGAATATATTGGAGTTCCTTTCCTGGCTTAGTACATATTCAGTTTGATTATGGTCCATTTGCGTATGAGAATTGCATGTATTCATTGTTTTGTATACCTGTTTATTAGACAGGCCTAATAATTCTTTCATTGTGATAAATTATGCATTTATACATTGCTGAAATTCTCATTTTGTATATATGTTACTCTCCTGGCTTTGGTGAGTGTTGTTTTTTTTTTTTTTTTTAATTTTTTTTTAATGTTTTATTTATTTTTAGGAGAGAGAGAGAGACAGCGTGAGCAGGGGAGGGTCAGAGAGAGAGGGAGTCACAGGCTGAAACATGCTCCAGGCTCTGAGCTGTCAGTCAGCACAGAGCCTGACGCGGGGCTTGAACCCACGAACCGCGAGATCATGACCCAAGCGAAAGTCGGACACTTAACCGACTAAGCCACCCAGGCGCCCCTGGTGAGTGTTTTAATAACTGTTATTTTAAACTTTCAATCAAATGAAACTCACTTATCTTCATTTCATTAACACCTGTTCCTGGAGATTTATCTTCTTTTTCTGTTTGGAACATATTCTTCTGTTTCTTCATATTTGTTTTTTTACTCTCTCTCTCTGATGGTTTCTTTGTGTTAGATAAAACTGCTATGTCTCCCAGTCTTGACAGAGTGGTCTCATGTAGAAGTTGAACCATATCAGTCAGCCTGGCCTGAGCTTCTGATTTCTTTCTCAGACTTTTGTGATTGTCTAAGCACCTTCTTCATTCTTAATGGCCCTCTTTGAAGATGTGTCAATATCTGTTAGTGTTCCCTAGGGGAGGGTCACAGTCAGCACCCTGACACAGTATGATTAGAATCCAGACCCTCAATCATCAGGTGGGATAGTATATATTTAAACCTCTTCCCAGGGAAAAACTGGGAGATAGGAATTTCTGCCTGCTCAGCTGTGCCAAGACTTGGTGTGTGGTCCTGGGAGAGTGCTCCTTTGCCCATTAGGAACTGCTTCTTTGTTTGCCGCAGTCCTGTGGGCCTTGTGAATGGAAGCCCCATTGGCCATCAGAGCCAGGCCATTGGGGGACCTGTTCCTTGGACAGCAGCTATGAAAGCTGGCATGCAGGTATGCTTCAAGCTCCTTCAAGGGAGATACTGGCAACTTGGAGGGAGCTGGAGGGAAGAGTTGGGGAAGTTGTCCACCAGCTTCCCCGTGGCCTGGGATGATCACAGACATTCTTTAGATGTGTGCTAAATGAGAAGCCTGACTCCCAGGCAGAAAATTTTGAACTATGCAGTAGAACTCTTTCAGAGAAAGACTGGGAGATTTTCGCTTGCTCTCTCAATGGTGAGCTCTGCGGGGAGAGCTGTGACAAGTGCTCATGTGTCCCTTAAGCACTACTTCTTTGTTTGCTCATCTTGTGGGTCTTATGAACACAAACACCATTGGTTTTCAGGGATAATTGCCTGTTCCTGCAGTGGGAGTCCTAAAATTTGGGGTGCTAGATGTGGGGTTCAAAATCTTTGTTCCTCATGGAGAAGCTGGGAGTTAGGGATTTTCTCCCAATTGTAGGATGCTGTGCTGGGAGTGGGGTTTATGGCAAGAGTGTGTCTCAGCCTTGTCTGCCTGTTAAGATGTGGGCGTTTTCTCATTTACCTGGTGTGTAGGAGTTTCTCCACCAGTTTCTGGATTTCTTTCAGTGTAAGTTGCTTTGTTTTCTGAATGGATAGCTGTGTACTTAGTGCATCCACGGAAGGGGGTGGAGGGAGAGGAGACTCTTATGTGGCCATCTTGATAGCCTCTCCTGGTCTAAGATTGTTGTGCCCATTTAGGTTCCCTTGGGATTCCGTCTTAATTTTAAGATGAGTTTTTCTTTTTCTTTTTTTTTTTTTTTATCATTTATTTATTTATTTATTACAAATAGTATATTGTCAACTGGGTTTCCATATAACACCCAGTGCTCATCCCCACAAGTGCCCTCCTCCATGCCTATCTCCCCCCTCCCCCCCTACACCCATCAGTCCTCATTTGTTCTCGGCATTCAAGAGTCTTTCATGGTTTGCCTCTCTCCCTCTCCCCCACTATTTCCCTCCTTCTCCCCCTTGGTCCTCCATTAAGTTCCTCCTAATCCTCCTATACGTGCAAACATATGATATTTGTCCTTCTCTGTCTGACTTATTTCACTCGGCATAACACCCTCAAGGTCCATCCATGTTGCTACACATGGCCAGATTTCATTCTTTCTCATTGCCATGTAGTATTCCATCGTATAGATAAACCACATCTTTTTGATCCATTCATCCGTTGATGGACATTTAGGCTCTTTCCATGTTTTGGCTGTTGTTGAGAGTGCTGCTATGAACATTGGGGTACATGTGCCCCTATGCATTAGCACTCCTGTATCCCTTGGGTAAATTCCTAGCAGTGCTATTGCTGGGTCATAGGGGAGTTCTATTGTTAACTTTTTGAGGAACTTCGACACTGTTTTCCAGAGAGGCTGTACCTAAGATGAGTTTTTCTATTTTTGAAAAAAAAAAAAAACAAAAAAAACATCATTGGAGTTTTGATAGGGATCGCCTTCAATCTGTAGATAGCTTTGGGTGGTATTGTCATCTTAATAATATTAAGTATTCCAACCTATGAATATGAATGTCTTTCTCACTCTTCTTGAGGCAGTGTTTTGTAGTTGTCAGTATATGTGTTTTCCCTCCTTAAATTTATTCCTAAGTTTTTTTCCCCCTCTTTAATGCTATTGTACATGAAATTGTTTTCCTACTCTGCTTTTCAGATTCTTCATTGTTAGTGTATAGAAATGCAACCAATTTTTGTGTGTTGATTTTTTTTGTCTGGAATCTTTGCCAAATTTTTTCATTAGTTGTAACAGTTTTGGTTTTTTTAATGTATATAAAATCTCTAGTTCTTTCTACATATAAGATCACTTCATTTGCAATCAGAGATAAGTTTTGCTAGTTTTGCTTCTTCCTTTCCATTTTGGATGGCCTATTAATTTTTATTTAGCTATTTTATATTCTTTTGACCTTTTAGGTATCATTTTCTGAGGGGATATGTTAAATCTCCTACTCTAATGGTGAATTCCAATTACTTTTTTAACTTCCAGTGTTATTTTAAGCCATATTGTTCTTGAAAATATTGCGCTCCTGAAATTGACACTTGTTGAATATCTATCAACCATTGCTTAAGGAACACATGCGTAAGTACTAGTTTTTGAAGTATTTGAAGTATTTCAAGGAAAAAACACTTCTTGAAGATCTACTTTGTGTTTGGCACTGAAGGGACAAATATCTTGAAGATTCCATTCTAGGAGAGGGGACACATTGTGCTACACAGACATGAATGCCCTTCTAGTTCCTCCTTTGTAAAATGGGAACAGTTTCTCCTACTTAGCAATATAGCTTAAGCTCCTCACATAGTGAAATTTTTTTGCATAAGAAATTGTATATCTAAAACCTATAGATTGATACTATCTATCCCATGGGTTACAAAAACACAGCAAATGGGTGACTGACTCTGAGAGGGTTAGAGTAGCCTACATTTATCAAAATACCAACTGTGAACTAGAGAGATGAGAAGTCTGAGCTTGCCCTGGGCAGTGCAGTTAAAATATGGGGCCAGAACCTGAGTACCATTTGGGCTGGCCCAAAGCTGTTGGTGTCCTGAGCTGACACTGAGCTGGGGTTTGAAGAAGGAATTCGGAGGACACATTCTCAGTAGAGAAAACAGCTCGTGCAAAGGCACAGAGCTATAAAAGTGTGTACCGTGTTGGAAGAACAGTGACTAGAGCTGTGTCATTAGTAGGAGTCAAGGTTAGAAAGTAAAATGAGGTCTGACTCTGTAAAGGGCCTTCTTTGGAGTTTTGTCTCAAGTCATGAAGAGCCACCAAAATATTTTGCACAACAGAGGGACATATTCAGTGTGCCTGACAAACCAGAGGAGGAAAGGCTAGAGTATAACATGCCAGTTAAGAAAGAGGCTTCTCCACCATCCAGTGTGGAAACATGAGGACTAAAGGTAAGGCCATATTGGTAGAAGAGCAAGAACACGGGGTGAGACAGTACTGTTGGCCATTCCAGAACTTTTGGCAGGACCCCAGCTTCTCAAATATGGCTTAAGTTCTCTGATTATACCAAGAGCCTGTTGTTTGCTTGGTTATTTGAAAGTCCTCTGAAATTGCTTCATATGCTGCATGGATTTGGATGCCAAATTATAGCCCGTGCTGTTTTTAACCAAGCAGGATAGCTAAACTGTGGAGCCGGTGACTCGTACATTTAAGCAACATTAGCTTTGTCTTTATCACCAAAGTATCTGATTCTCTCTCAGGAGCATACATTGCTTAGATCTCAGGAGTAGAGGCTGGAAAATTTAATTTCATTGACCAGATGTATTTTGAAGCTTTGTGCACTTACAGAAAGGAAGGAGGCGATGTTTTGAGCCCCTTCATGTATTCATTTGGTGTGAATATAGGATGTAATGGAGCATTAAGGAAGTCAGGAGATTCTGTAACTTCTTTAGAGCAAAGAGAGAGATAGGCGTTAAGTAATTACTGAGCACGTACAGAGTATGCATGGGTCTTAGGTGATGCAGCTGGAAGAATAGCACTCACCATACTGGGAGGAGCATGAGAGAAAGGTCACTCATGAAGCACAGACTTCTAAATGGAAATGACCAAAGTGCCTTGGCCGAGGAAGCAAGGGGAGCGGTGTTGTGGCAGGTTGGTACAGGATGGGACAAGAGTTGGGGTCCTCCTGACTGTTTTTCTCTGGCCGCTCTTTGTCTTTCACAAGAGCTCTGATTGTTTCTTTGGTTACCTTTGGTGCCGTCTTTAGAGCCTGCGGGGTGTCTACCCTCATTTACTCTCCCTGGTCTCCACCTGTATCCCCCATGCCGTTTCCTTGTTCATCCTCTCTTACCCTATGGGCAGCATTTTTATTAGAAAATGAAAGACTTCAGTGGTTATGTGGAAGAACTGTGTCCAGCTGCTCAAACCCACCCAATTTCTTTTTTTAGCTTCTCCCCATTTAAAAATAAACAGTATCAGGTCCCACTTGCCAAGCCTTTGTCAGTCTCCAGCAGCCATTCCTCCGGCCCATCTGCTCCCCCAGATGCTCAGCCTTGTCCCCTCTTCCCAGCTCGGCCCCACATGCAGCCCCTCCGTGGACGTGTGTGGCACCCACCTCGCACAGCAGCCTGTAGCCCCACCGCGCCATCTGCCTCCCACCCTCGTGGACATTCTGAAAGTACCTTCTGACCCAGATCCCACCACCTCCCCGGGGCCCAGCTTGTTTGCCCCAGCCCAGGTCCTGCGATTTCCAGGGCCAGGATGCTGCCTGGAAAAGAGAGAGGAGTTTCCACAGAGATAAGAATAAACACAGGAGCTGACACCTCACAGGAGGAGACACAAACTAGTTTGACAGTTTAGTTCTGCCCTAAGGTTTATTTTGTTTGGGTTAGTTCCTTGCCTTTGGAAGTCAGTGTCTTAGAGGGAAGTCTAAAGCAGTGCTTTGAGGGAAATTTTAAAGCACGCTGTCTTTATACAGCATTCTCACACCTCACCTCTTGTGTCTTCTGTTGGAGACCCTGAACTCACACAGAGGAATTAGAGGTCTACCCTGGGTGTGTGTGCTTCTAGGTGTTCTGAGGGGCTTGCTGTCTCCAGGCCCAAAGTCCAGGACCTGCTGAAGAGTGGGTTATATCAGTGTTAACATGGAGAGAAACCATCTCAACCTGTTGCTGAAGCCAGAGTCCCTGAGAGAGAACTGGTCACCGGGGGTAGGAAGCGGTACTTTCTGGCTGTTCTTCTTTCCTCTGGGTCTGTGGGGTGTGAGGGAGACGAGCCTCAGAACTGGCTCTGTGGTTGGCACAGGAGGCTCCTCTCAAGTTTGATGTCAGGGGGTGCTGGGTGGGTTAGGGGAGCCTCACACTAGGATGCTGTGAAGAGCACTTTCCCTGCCCTTCTCTGTGCCCCAGGGGAAAGGGGGTGAATTTTTGGCATCGCTCCTAATGAGGCAGGAAGGGAGGTTCTGTGTCCCCATAGGCCAGGAGGGAAGTTGGCCTTATAAGGAACGTAGAAGAAAACATGGCACCCATGTTGACATTCTGGGCAGGACAGTTCTGTCTCACACATTGCAGTATGTTTACTATCCGTGGGCCCTGCCCATCTAATGCCATAATTTTGTTATCCTTGGGACAACCAAAAGCTGCCAGCAAGTTCTAACCATCCCATGGGGTGGGGAGGGGGACATGCTATTCCCATTTTTTTGCTGCCAGGATATTGGATTGCCATAGTCTCGTCTATCCTCTGGGAAGAGACCATGACCAGACCAGAGCTCTTTTGTATCCTGTTACATTTGCGTTAAAATCAAATTGCCTTATCTGACCAAGTTGGCAGTTCTTATTTTCATACCTGATGGATCCTCAGTGGCTTATTTCCCCATTTGGTTCACAGTCCATCACGTGACTTCTCCTACCAGGGAGGCTTTTCAGCACCTACACCATGACTAACATATGAGGCATGGCCCCTGCACAGGACAGGTAGTCTGTATCCCAGATGTGAACAATTGCTCTAGAATATCAGAGGAGAGTGTGTAAAAGAAATCAAGAGTTTAAAGTAGGAATGTTGGCCCTCTGGCCCTAGAGATTCAGTAAGTCGTATTTATTGGTGGGGCTGGCCAGGCCAAGGGGATATATACCTTTCCAGCCTTGCCCATGTGACTTTTTCTCTCGTAGGACCCTTAAGTATGGAACTTAGGTCTGGAGTGTAAACCAGTGGCTGAGGCCAGATGGTTCCCAAGGTAGAGGGAGATCCCCAGGGTCTAAACTGTCACCTCCTGCAGTGTATCCAGGGACTGAAGAGGAGAGATGAGTTATAGTCGAGACTCACACCCTCTTTGCTATTAATCCTGGGCTATCTGCACAGGCTCTATTTTACTGTTCCTGGTGGCCTCTCGTTCTGCTCTCCCACTGATTGACAGTGCAGAGAAGCGACGCTGAGTCGAGTTGCTGCTTGTGGGCCGGCAGGCTGATTTTGTCAGTTTAGAGGATGGGGCTATTAATTCAGTCAGGTTTTTGGATTTTCTTTATCATCACCTACTTTGTCTCCCAACCTCTCACCCTGGGGTGTAAGGCCTATGACCATCTTGATTCCTCCTTTGTATCTTTCTAGTGCATTGATTCTAAGAGCCTATTCCTTTAACGTTCTTGCTTGCTTTTTGCAAAATGAACTCTTTCTAAAAATTGAGTCATAGCCCATTACTTCAGATTTTAGATGCCCTCCATCGTCTCTGAGATCAGAGGTTTCTTCATATTTGCTGTTATTTTGACTTTTCTCCCCCTAAGCAGAAATTGGAATTTATTGAATCATAAAGCTGAATAATCACAGGAGCAAAGGAAGATCCGTTAGAACCAGAGCCTCAGGTGTAGAAAAGAGGAGCCCTGTGCCTCCAGCATTCACTCTCTGCCCCATCTCCTCCCTTGCTCTGCCCTTGGCCCCTCAGCTCTGCCCCCTCCTAGCCTGTCCTTTGCCCCACTAGGTCATCTGGCTCCTCAGCCCTGCATAGAAGCCCAATGCAGAGAGCATTTTCTTCTCTCAGTATCTCTCAGTCGGTTATTTAATAATTGTAATCATTTCCTGTAAGAAGAGAACCGCTCTGAGCTTAACCAACCTACATGTATTCTCTGTCATTGACATTAATGTGGAAAAGATTACATGGGGCCTTTGAAATCCCCTAACAGGATGTAAGGTTCGAGGACATGGATGGGGTTGGAATAGGAGTGGCAGAACATCTGACTCACTGGGTCCCTTAGAAATGAAACAGGTTATCAGTGGTCTTGTACCTGGAGAGAATTATTTGAATATATGTGTGCCAGTTATAGTAATTTATACTGTCTTGATTTATCATTCTGAATCCCCCCCATCTCCCTCCTTCCTGTCCCCCTGCCTCCCTAGTTACTGCTAATTGAGTCAGTGATACCCAGAAAGCACCTTATGCTCTCAAATGTAGAAACTAGTAGATTAACTTCTCCCTATTCTTAGAGGTAAAGAGTGCTGAATTACAAGCCCGTTTCATCCCCATGTTTCTTTCATCACCACTTTTTAAAAAAGTTTTTAATGTTTATTTTTGAGAGAGAAACAGATAGAGTGCGAGTGGGGGAGGGGCAGAGAGAGGGAGACGTAGAATCTGAAGCAGGCTCCAGGCTCTGAGCTGTCAGCACAGAGCCCGACACGGGGCTCAAACCCACAAACTGTGAGATCATGACCTGAGCTGAATTTGGACTCTTAATGGACTGAGCCACCCAAGGCGCCCCGCATCACCAGTTTTTATAATGTGCCGTTAACTCTTGTCTGACTTGACAGCATCCCCTATATATGCTTGTGGCCTCTTAGAACAAGGGAGAGACTAGAGGTCACCTTGTCTGGTAGCCTCTCACTTGGGGACATGTCTGCATCATCTGAGAGCTTTCCAGAACAATGATGTCCAAGCAGATGACTCCGTGCCAACTACACAGCCTATCTGTGAGAAGGCCACACTTTACTTTCACATAATGGTGGCAATAAAACCCTGTTCCAGGGTGATGCTGGAGAATACCACGGATGGGGTGATAGATGATAATAGTTGTATCTGAGCATATGTAACAGAAGCTGGGACTGGCAGGAGAGGAAAGGGAGAAGGGGTCAGAAATTGACTTCTCTAGGTTTCCAGAAGACAGTGATCAAGGCTTACACAGTGGCCCCGGATGGTCCATAGCGGGGTTGCCAGAACTAAGCCTCCTGCCGGAGACACCCTCTGGTTCAATCCTTTTTGCATACTAGCAATTTGGTTAATTTAGATTTCTATTTGTAATTGGAGCACAGTGGAAATCAGGAAGTGACCCCAGAAATATGTGGGTTTCAGGAAGATCTTCAGGAACAATCTCTAGACTCTTTGCTCTCTCTTTTTCTGTGTCTTTGGATTAGATTGAGGTATTTATCAGAAACCCTGGGGCCCTTGGCCTTGCTGCTGTACTGCGCCTCATTCTCATTCTGCATCTGCGGTCCCCAGGGACAGTCCCTGTGGATGTATCGATGGCGCTCACACACTCCAGGCACAGCACTGCCATCTCACTCAGTAGGGCCACCAGAACAGTCAATACTGAGAAAGAAAGGCTTTATTTACTTTATGCAATCCCCAAGAAGATATTAAAAGGGAAGGAAAAAGTGCATTGGAGACCTCAGCTGGATGAGCAGAATTCTTTATCATCATCATTGCTGGAAACCACCTCTCCGTTTCCTGCATCTCTCAGGTGCTGTGACAAGCGGCCGCTCCCAGAAGCTGCTGCAGGCTTACTCTCCGTGGGGCGTGTACCCTGAGCTCTGATTCCAGGATGAGATTGGCTTGTGCTGATTCTCCTGCACCCTCTCCATGGGATTCTTCCTCATAGTGGCTTGGATTGACAGGATGGCTTCCCAGAGTCAAGTTACTTGGCCCAAAACATCACCCTGATCTTGACCTCATTACATGGAGTTGTGCCAGTTATCAGGGAGCACAGTTTAAATGATTCTTGTACCTGTAGTTCACATGCAGAGGATGTGTGGAGACATTCCAGCCAAACCTTGACTAGCTTCGGTGCTTGTGTGACGCATGTCAGGGGAAGCCCATTTGGCAGTAGGAAGCTACAAATTGGAGGTGTGTCATTTCTTAGACCAGAGTGAGCATGACACAGGAATAGAAGTTTTGAGAGCTACTTAAGTCATGCCCCAACTCAGGCTGGGCTAGACATCCTGGGCTGGTACCAGAGACACTGCGTGGTACCTCGGCACTATTTTCCTGCCCCTGGAGTGAGACACCACCTGCCTTTTCCCCACAGATTCACTTCCTTTCCCCGCAAGCCCGCCGTCGATTCCATGCTGCCTTTGCATCTTGTTCCACCTCCATGCTGATCCTGTCCAACCTGGTGTTTCTCGGCGGCAGTCAAGTCGGGAAAATCTACTGGAACAGAATCTTCATACAAGGTAAGTTGCCCGACAGTGTTGTTTTCAGTCAGTTTCTCATTTTCCATGTATGGTGTTGGTACCTTGAATAGATGAAGGGGGAGGCATTCATTGTTCTGTTCATGGTGTGTGACCCATAAAATATCACCCAGAAACAATTCCCTGTGTTTAGCCATGACTTTCAGGGCCCCCTACTTCGAGGTACCTCATCTATCACATGTGGCATGTAACATTAAAAGGTACTATCCCAGCTCTCCCAAACTCTTCCTGTTGCCTTCTACTAAATTAACATTCTGGGTTTTAAAAAGTTCCCTGGGGCGCCTGGGTGGCTCAGTTCGTTAAGCGGCTGACTTTGGCTCAGGTCATGATGTTGTGGTTTACGAGTTGAAGCCCTGTGTCGGCCTCTCTATTGACAGCTCAGAGCCTAGACCCTGCTTCAGATTCTGTGTTTCTGTCTCTCTCTGCCCCTCCCCTGTTCACGCTCTGTCTCTCTCCCCTATCTGTCAAAAATAATAAAAAAAAACATAAAAAAATTTCCTAATTTCCTTCCTAATCATTCCAGCCTTCACTCTACTGTAAAAGTCAAACCTAGTTTCATTTACCACTCTGAGCATCTGGTCAGCAAGGTCCTGGAAGCCCCACTATGCTCTCCTGTAGCTGTGGGCTTGGTACCTGGATTTGCCACAGCTCTTTGCCGTAGATGTTTTTTTATCTGAACACCAGGATGCCACCACGCGTGGCCGGTCCCCTATACAGTATGCATTAAGTGGTGCGTCTTAGTGTCCACAGCAAAGCCACACCCCCAGCAGGTAAAATGCTAGTCTGGGGGAATTACTGTGGAAACATTGCATTAATAACTGATATCGTTTATCTATGGTCCCTACGTCCCTCAGGCCGGAACTAAGAGCTCTGTCACGGCCTTAAGAGACTTGGGAGGATGAGGACTGCTTACAGTGCGTGTTACTCCAGCCAGTTTACCGGGTGTGAAAAGCAAAGGTCTCCTGTTCTGTTTCCCTGACCAATGGCATGGCTTCGTGGCTTTGTTCTGGGAAGTTTTGCCAGGCGGTAATGACATGATTGATTGCATGACCAGGCTGTCATCTCTACCTCTGGGTCCCTGAGGAGCCAGTGATGCTTTCACTGCAGATTTTTCATACCAGAAATAACCCCAGCACAGCTGCATGAGTCCAGAATGCCAGGTCACAAGTCTAAACTGTGGCGGTCTGGGGCAGCCAGGCTCCAAGAGGCCATGAGAGAGCCCTGCTCTGTTCTCCTCTCATCATTACAAAACCCCTCTCTGATCTTACTTTTTAAAAAAAAATTTTTTTTTAATGTTTTATTTATTTTTGAGAGAGAGAGAGGGAGAAACAGTGTGAGCAGGGGAGGGTCAGAGAGAGAGGGAGACACAGAATCTGAAACAGGCTCCAGGCTCTGAGCTGTCAGCACAGAGCCTGATGCGGGTCTCGAACCCACAAACCATGAGATCATGATCTGAGCCGAAGTCGGAGGCTTAACCAACTGAGCCACCCAGGCACCCCTCTGATCTCACTTTTTGAGGACTAAGCTGACAGTTCCTGAAAAGACCATGTACTTTTTAAGTGGAAGCTGTCCTTTAATAAAGATGGGAACTGATGGGGTGCAGAGGATCTCAAGATAAAAACATGCTCATTGTGGTGGGCGACAGTGTCCTACTTTCCTGGCTTTTAACCACAGTACCTAGCATGATGCCAAAAACACGGTGACTCGGGAAAATCCTGACTTGGGGCTTGCTGGTAACATGAACGAGAAGGCTCCCATCTTTGCTGCGGGAAATCAAACATCAGGTGTTTGCTACTTCCAAGGCACTAAGAATATGGCATTACAAAAAAGAAGCACCCACAAATGTAGGAGCTAAACATGCAAACAGAAATGTGTCCAGAGACTGACAGATACACAAGTGACTTGCTAGAGGTCATAGGATGGAGTGGTTTACTTCCTACAAAAATTGGATTTCACAGAGGAGGTGGCATTTGAATTGGAGTTTTGAGCCACAAGTAGGAACTTGCTAAGTAGAGAAGGCAGGTGTGTGGGGATAATTAACACTAGCTGCTATGTCTGATAATTCTAAACTCAGTAATCTTTCCCCAAGGAACTTTATTTTCTCACAGTTAAGTATGGGTCTGGTGGCTTTTTCTAGGCAGTGACTCCAGGACTTAGAATGTTTTTATTTTGATTCTTTACTTTCTTGACCTGACATCATGGAGGGGAAGAACACATGAGGATGATACACAAATACTAAATATCCCTGCCAGTGGTGACGCATGGCATTTCTGCTCACATTCCATTGGCCAGATCCAGTCACATGACCAACCCAAGTGCAAGAGAGAGAGATGTGGGAAGTAAACAGATATTAGTAGGTTATGGTACAGCAGGAGAGGGTACATGAGGCCACCTGGAGGTGCCCAAGGGCAGTTAAAAATGTGAGTTGGACTGTGGAAAACAGTATGGCAATTCCTCAAAAAAGTAAAGTAGAAATACCATACGATCCAGAAATTCTACTACTGGAAATTTATCCAAAGAAGGTAGAAATACTAATTTGAAAAGATTTGTGCACCCCAATGTTCATTATGGCATTATTTACAATCACCAAGATTTGGAAGCAACCTATATGTCTGTAAATAGATGAATGGATAGAGAAGATGTGGTATGTATATATACATACATACATATATATGCATATGCATATATACATACATACATATATATGCATATATATGTATACATATATATGCAATGGGATATTACTCAGCCATAAAAAGAATGAAATCTTGCTATTTGTGACATGGATGGATGTGGAGGGTATTCTGCAAAGTGACATAAGTCAGACAAAGGCAAATACCATATGATTTTACTTATATGTAGAATAAAAAAACTGTTTGGTTTTTACAATAAGCATCTAAGTAATGACTTTCTTTGATTGGATATTGAGGTTGGGATTTTCCAAGGAAGATCATAGCTCATGGAACAGTGGTAGACATGATCAACTGAGGTAAAAACTAAATTCTTGCTAAAGTAATTCTTCTTTGAATAAATATAGATGGACAAGACAAAGAAGAAAGCCCTGAGTATTCAAGAGTCAAGGTGAATGATACTTGTGAATCTTAACATTCAGTTTCATTTAGTCAAAATACGAAAACGAACACAAATTTATGGAATTACCAGGTCATGGATTTTAAAACCATTAGTGTTTTCCATGATCACTATGATTATGATGCTATGGCCTGTGATAATTCACTGATAAACATTGTACTCTAACAAAGAGAAAACATGAATTTTTGAATTTACAAATAAAGAATATAATATTAATAACTAAAGAAGCAAAATACAGAAACAGACTTGTGAATGCACAGAGCTTGTGACTGCCATATGGGAGAGGAGTGTAGGGAGATTGATAAAATAGGTGAAGAGGATTAAGAAGTACAAATTTTTGGTTATAAAGTAAGTCACAGAGATGAAAAGTACAGCATAAAGAATATAGTCAATAATGTAATAATGGTGCCTGGTGATGCTATGCTTATTGTGGTGAGTGTAGCACAGTTGTTGAATGACTGTGTTGTACATCTGAAACTAATACAACTAATACAACTACTAATACAAATATGACATTGTACGTCAATTATACTTTAGATGTGAGTTACAGTTGGGGAGGTTGGGGCTACATGAGCTGTGTGACCTCAGGGCACACAAGTAGGCAAGGCCACGGCGGGTGGATACCTGTCACCAGGCAGCAGGCAGAGTGAGAAGAGAGCAGGGAGGGAGGTATGACTTGGCTGTGCTGGCACGTAAAGTGGCAAAGGAAAGATTGCAGCTATAAGATATTCTTTCTGTTTCTCAAAGGCATGCTTTGCCCTGCACCCTGTGGAACTAACATCGTACCCCAGGGTCAGGGCTCAGAGAGAACTGGTCTGCTGTTGCCGTGTGGGTCCTCCTGTGACCTTCGACCGGATATATGTTGTATCCTTGGAGCCAGGTGCTTGCGTCCTGGAGACCCAACCTCTGAATATGAAGGGCTCTATGGAAGCATTTTTGTCTGGGTTCTGAGGCCAGGGAGGCTCAGCTTAGAAGGCATTTACTGTGTCAGAGAGTCTTTAAATCAGCCTGGCCATGTCCCAGCTGGTCCATCCCTTGGGCCTCCCGAGGCAGGGGACATCTACTGGGGATTTGACAGTTCCCTTGTTTGCCTGTTCCCAATAGTGGATCTTTGTCTCTGAGTGAATTTCAGAATCTCTGGGAGGAAAGTAAAGCAGATGGTGCCAAATCCCCCATCCTTGAGAACTCTGGATTTTACTTCATAACTAATTTGATTGATTTGATAGGACAGTAGTATGAATATTCATGTTTTGTACAAAAAAGTACTAATGAGTTTATAAGATGCTTCCTCATACTCTGCTGGGGGTGTTATATTTGCTTTCTAAAAGTGGAAAAAAAAATCTGAATTCTGAAACTCCTCTCACCCCAATGGTATCAGATACAGGATTGCTGATCTGTACATGTCGCACCTGATGATTGAGTCAGGACTTTGACACCCTGGTTGTCTCTGGCCTTTTCCTTCAGCCACTTGGAACTTGCTGTCCTAAGACCCAGCCCTACTCACTGAGGAACATGAGACAGGAGTGAGTGAGGGGATGGAGAGTTCAAGCTCAGTGTTTAGATCTCTGGGTTGAATGGAAAGATGGAGTAATCAGGAGTAACCTTCCTTAGGGGTCCGGCCTGGTCCCTGTGCACCTTGATGGGCTAGGCTCTGCTGTAGTGAGAGAGAGGAGGTGGTAGTGGGCGTCCCTCTAACAGATCTTGCCTCCGTGAGTCCTAGAGGAGCAGGGAGTGGGCAGCCAGGCATCTGAGGATAGGGATTAGAGAGGAGATTGCAAATCCCCCCACAGAGAAGGGGCTGAGAGGAAGCAGCCTCACTAGTTCTCAGGGAGCCCTTTCCCCGCATCGCTGATGTGCCTGGAAATATCTCACGATTAGCCTGGAGGTGTCATCTTAAGGTCACTATCTCCCTATCTCCAGTTCCCTGGGTTTTGGCACGGATCTATTTTCTTTAAGCTACAAAGCTTATGTTAGCAGCTTATGTAAAATCTCTAGCCTGGGCTCTATGAGGTTGGTAACACCAGGCTGTAAAGTCAGACCCTGCCCTTTCTGCTAGGCACACTGACCCACTGCCCAGGAAATCAGAAGATGCCAGTCAACATACGGAAATGCTATGCGGCCGTCTAAAGTCTCTGGTAAGCGTCACACACCATTGTTACTGGGCACTCTCTCTGCTGCAGGGGTTGGAAAAGTAATGTTCAATTAATTCTGGGAACTAAGAATCTATATCTTTGCCTTTAAAAACGGAAGTCCCCCAACTTGTGCTATTGAAATTTACTTTAAGCAGCTTGAGGAATGTGAATGTTTAGGCCTCATCTATTTAAGGAGCTTAGCTGGATCCAGAGATCCGAGAAAGATGTGTTCTGGGGATTTGGTCCCCAGGCCTGCTCTAGGGGGCTCTGCTGTGTCATGCTTTGCAGAGGCAAACTCAGGTTGCTTTTTACACGACTCTTTGGCCTTCAAAAGCATTTGTTGATGGAAAGAGCTTTCTCATGTCTGTCTTAAATCCTTGACGTTGAAGTGTAAGTTAATTTCTTGAACAAGTAGATAATGGCTGCTCTATAACTCAGAAATAGCAGTGAGTTATAGCTCCAAATCTGCAAGACCGCACTCCATAAAGCAATTGTGTCTCCAGCATCCTTACAATTTCCCGTAGTCCTGCGACAGCTGGTAGGTGTTCAGACGGGATGGATGTGCATTGGGAATACATCTGGCCTTGAGGGGCCGAGAGCTTTATTAATGTTTGTCTGGGTGCAAGGTGGTGTTCCTTCTGGAAGGTCCATACACTTTTGTCAGCAATAGGCAGGGGCTCTGTAAAGAAGGACCTAATCCTTTCCCAAGAGATAGTGGCCTAGATTCTGCATCTAGGGTTTTAAAGTGACACGTTTTATAGGGACATGGCATCTACCAAACATTCTCCTGCATGACTTCTCATCAGACACACACACACACACACGCACACGCACACACACACACACCTGTTTCCCTCTTGTTGCCTGATCTAGTTTGGCAAACTGCATCTCAACACTTAGCTCCTGGAGTGGCCCTGAGCCAAGGCAAGGAGAATATGGTTCTTTTCCAGATTGCAACGAGAGAGGAACTAGTATTTTTTTTTTTAATGCAGATCAGAACCTTTACACACCCCATATTTGCTTACTATTTCTAGCTGAGAAAGGAGAAAGTAGATTTTCTCCTTGATTACTAGCATGTCCAGACAGCTTATTTGTCTCCTGACTCAAATGGCTCTGGACAGGCATTTTATTTAAAATGGAACTAGGGTATCACACTGGAAATTCTGGAAGGCTGTGGTTGGATAGAAACTCATTCCCCTCACATCTTGTTCCGTTCTTGGGACTAAAATCTCATTTTTGATGAGAGAAGACGGGGGCAGTTGTCAGTGTCTCAGGGGCCCTCCCCTGTGATTACGTTGTCTCACCACCTTCACTAGCCGTCACCTTCAAAGGGCGTTTCTGTTGTTTTGATCGATTCTGACCCTTACTGGGTCTTCCGCAAGCTGTAGAACAGTGAGAGGATCAGGCACTTCCCACCCATCATACTCGTGGTAAAGTTGTTTGTAGATACAGGTTATATAGTTCACCAGTGGTTACACATTGGTGCATTTATGGCCATTCTTGGAATCTGAATTTCGAGATTTAGAGGGGTCTTGGTTTTGTCTTTACTCTATGCCACACAGTCTCCCAGATGGCTTGGGCATGGGTTTTTATTTAAAAAGTACTTCAGGGGACGCCTGGGTGGCTTAGTCGGTTAAGCATCTGACTTTCACTTAGGTCATGATCTCGCGGTTCATGGGTTCGAGCCCCGCGTCAGGCTCTGTGCTGACTGCCAGCTCAGAGCCTGAAGCCTGCTTCAGAGTCTGTCTCCCTCTCTCTCTGACCCTCCCCTGCTCACGCTGTCTCTCTCTCTCTCTCCTAGAAATAAATAAAAATATTTAAAAATAAAAATAAAAAGTACTTCAGGTCAAGTTACTGGGTATAGGACACGAGAAAAAGTGAGTGGGAGTTCTCATCCAGCAGTGCGCCTGGGGTTGTGGTAAAGCTGAGAGGATTTCTAACATATCTAAAAAGGAATTTGAATCATAGTACACTTAAATACTGCTTTCTGTGAGGTGGTGGGAAGCTTTTCCCTATTAACTAGGACTTTCTGTGAATTTATTTGAAAAGAGTTTTATGGAATATGGGAACATTTTAAAGTAGTCTTTACATAGACTCTCAGGTAAAGATTAGTAGGACTTAGACACAGTTAATCAAATAAAAATAATTTTGATTTTTACTGTTTTATTAGCATATAATATTTGAAGTCTCTACTTCTTGCTGGCCCCTCTACATGCATATGTATGTGCAGGGTGATATTCAGAAGTATATTTCAATCAAATCACTACATTATATACTTTAATATAGTATTAAATGTCAATCATGTCTTTTTTTTAAAAATATTTTTTTATTTATTTCTAGGAGAGAGAGAGAGACAGCGTGAGCAGGGGAGGGTCAGAGAGAGAGGGAGATACAGACTCTGAAATAGGCTCCAGGCTCTGAGCTGGCAGTCAGCACAGAGCCCGACGCGGGGCTCGAACCCACGAACTGCGAGATCATGACCTAAGTGAGTCGGACGCTTAACCGACTAAGCCACCCAGGTGCCCCAAATGTCAATCATGTCTTAATAAAATGGGGGGAAAAGGGAAAAAAGCATATTACAAATATGTAAATAGAAATTAAAATCAAACCGAAATAATTTTAAAAATTTAAGTAAGTCCCATTAAGTAACACTAAAAAGTGTTAAAACCTAAGAACATGTAATACGGAGCTCGGTAACATTTTGTAACAGAAGTTCAGCAAGAGCCATCGCCGTCAGGAGTCTCAGCTTTGGAACAAATTCTTGCATGCGGCAGGACCCTTTGTCGGGCTTGTTTCTGCTTACCATTGCTCTGGGTCCTCACCACCTGCTTTATGCCACCACTTGCATTGGTTTCCTATGGTTGCTGTAACAGATCATTATAAATTTGATGGCTGAAAGCAGTACAAAGTTATCTTTTACTGTTCTGGAGGCCAGAAAACTGAAATCATTTATTGCTGGACCAAGGTCAAAGTGTTGACAAGACTGGTTTCTTCTGGAGACTCTTGCCTTGCCTTTTCCAGCTTCCAGAAGCCACTTACATCCCTTGGCTCACGGCTGACGTTCCTCCTCTTTAAATCTCTCTCTCTCTGTCCCTCTACTTCTGCTGATTCCTTGTGTCTCTCTTATAAAGAACCTGTGGTTACATCAGGCCCACTGGGTAGTCCAGGAAAATCTTCCCATATCAAGATCCTTAACTTGGTCACATCTGTAAAGTCCCTTTTGCCAGATGAAATAATCTTCATGGGTTTCAGAGATTAGGGTGTGGCCATCTTGGGAGGAGTCATTATTTAGCCTGGAATAACACTAACGTAACAGTCTCCATCAAACAGAACATCCTTCCTGTGGCACTGATGAGATAGCCTCTTCCTAAAGAGCTTTGATTTTAAAATAGCAAATTAGACATGCCGCTAGCTTCATTAAAATGAGAATCAGCTTGTAAAAAGAAATGGTACTTGAATTTCACAGAAGTATACATGTGAGCTTTGCTGGCTCAGCTCAGTCCCCCATTCTTTGGGAGCAAACCTCTCCCACCCCACTCTCATTCTGTGCTCTTCTGGTAGGGCACATCTTACACCCAAGATCTAGGGTTTAACACGTACCAGGAACTGGCCAGTTTCTGTTGGAAGGGTCAGGAAGGAAAACCCTTCCTGCCTTTGCTGTTGCAGAGGCGTTGGAACATTGGTCCAGAGCTGCTGGCAGCCTTCTTACCCCACCCAATGAGAGCCAGGTCGCAAGGAAAGCTAGCTCTGAGGAAAGCAGAGCCACGTGTTGGATGCTGTGTTTTTGAGACAACTCCCTGCCACATATTTTTAAGCCCCTAGATCCAGACATCCTTGCAGCTAATGTATCTGTGTACTTTTCAGTTACAGGAGTTTCTTTCTGTTTATTATTTTCTCAACTCATGTTGTGAGACAGTTCTCCAGGGCTCTTTTGTGTTTCTGTATATCTTTTGAATCTGTTTAAGACTGTATTTCCAAGAATATTTGTATAACAAAGATCTTTGGAAGATGGAGACAGTATCTTTCTTCAAGGTAAAGGGTATTTGTTTACTGTTCAGTATAATAAAGATAATATCCTTCTCTAGGGCAAAGATCAGGCAGGCTTACTGCTTGTTGTAAAATGTTTGCATTTCCTAAGCCCGGGTTTATCTCCTCTGATATAACTTACTGCCTGTACAGGCATCACTTGGCCCTCTTTGCACTGCATTGTGGGATGTGGGGCTCAGGGAAATAGCAAAAATTCTCCGGCTGCTGTTATTGCTGTGAGTAAAAGTCCTTTGTCTCTAACCCAAGAGTCTCGTGTCCTCTGCAGGACCCCTGAAATGGTGACAGGCTAACTTTTTGTTTGCACATGGGGTAAAATCTCTGACCCTTCACTGACTGACAATCAAGTTTGGTTGGTTTTTTCTCTGTACTTGTAAGCAAAAGAATACTAATATAGATTAACCTAAATAATGTAGGTAGAACATACCACCCTGACAGAATCTTAAGGGAAGGATATTTGGGGAGATTCTTTTATACTGAACCATTTTTTTCGTATAACTATTTTTGACTTATGTTCTCCCTAATAAAGAAACCTTATTGAAAAATTGTGCACCCTGTTACACTTTATAATGTAGTCATCTAAGATCTTCTCTTATAAATTTAAAATATAAGCGATCTCATTTTTGCCATAATATGAATATTGACATTTAAAAATAAAACTGATACCTTTAAATAGTATGGATTATAAAAATTTAGTGATTTGCTATCCACCATCATCTTTTTAATAATACTCATGGGCAGGTGCACCTGGTGGATCAGTCATTTAAGTGTCTGACTCTTGATTTCAACTGAGGTCATGATTTCATGGTTCATGAGTTTGAGCCCCACATTGGGCTCTTGGGATTCTCCCTCCCTTTCCTCCTCTCACTCTGCCCCTCCTCTGCTCTCATGCTCTATCTCTCTAAATAAATACATAAACATTAAAAAATATATATGATCTATTTCACAGTGTTATTTCCTTGATCTGTATTTCATTTCTCCCCCGGAATTTTCTCTTGTTTAAAAGTTATTTCCTTTTTCAGCTGTCCTACTTCTTTGAGGGTTACTGTGTTGTGTGTTTGCTTTTCAATGGCCATAAGCCTAGAAATGTAAACATTTTCTCCTAGATTGAGTTACCATTACAATTATTATTAGTGCATAACTCAAAGTAGCACAAAGATGATACCAATGATAAGTAATTATTGAACATAAAAAGTAAAATTTTATTAGAAATACATTTCTCTTGAAATGGATAGTGTAGGAATTTCTGGTTGTGTAAAGGAATTATGTAATTATCCCTTTATTTTGTCCCTCTATTTTAAAGCTTTTTATTAAAATATACTATAGCCCAGAAATGTGCATATCATAAGAATTTTCTCTAAGTGACACACATGTATAACGTGTGCCTAAAACTCCCTTCCTCTGACTCTACCAATTACTACTTGCCCTTAGGTAACCACTATTTTGGCTTCTAAATGCATAGCTTTTTGTCAGGAAGCTTTTTTGTGTATATGAATAGAATCACATTCTAGCCTTTATTTTGTGTCTAGCTTCTTTTGCTCAATACCATGTTAAGAGAATCATCCATATTTTTGAGTGTGGTTATGTGTTTTTCCTGCTAGTACTATAAGTATTCCATTGTGTGAACATGTTATAATTCATTTACCCTTCTATTGTTGATGAACATACAAGCTGTTAGCTCCCATCATCGGTCAGATATATGACCTGTGGTGAAGCTATGTACACACTTTTGTTGGGTGTGTACCTGAAAATAGGACTGCTGGCTTACACGCTATAGATATATTCAGGTTTTGCACATACCGCCAGATGGTTTCACAGAATGTTTTACCAATTCCCTTGAGGGCTTTACACACCCTGGAATAATATCCTGAGGTAAGAGAAGAATGCGAGAAAAGCTTACCTTTCCTTTGTATGGTAGATAAAGGATAGAGGAAAGGAGAACCTTAACCTCAGGTAAATTTTAGAGAAGAATGGCTATATATATGTAGATATATAGATCTTGCATCCTATATATCTATATATAAGATAGATAGATATATCTATCTTATATACCCATATCTATCTATATTACGTATATCCCTATATATAGATATGGATATATAAGATATATAAGAATGGATATATATATATATATAATTGAGGATCTGGAAATCAATTATTCTAAATTTAGACTTCGGAAAGTCCTGCTGTAGCCCTAGTGGTAATTATAACCCAGTTTGAAGACTAGTGCCCTGTAGGGAAAAGAAGATCACTGTCCTTTGTGTCCCATTCCATAGTCCTTGTTCTAACGCAGCGGAAAGGAGTGTTGGACTGGACTGGACGGTGGTTGTCGGGGTTAGCATGTGTCATTCATGTTATGCACTGCTGCATAACAAACCACCACCAAAGTTAACGGTTTAAAAGAAGAAATATTTATTTAGCTTATGAGTCAGTGTCAGTTGGGGACTGGCTGGTCTAGGACAGCCTCGGGCACACGTCTGTGGGTCAACCATGGGTTGGATTTGCTCATTTCACTGGGTTTTAACATTTCTGTGGCCATGGCTGGGATGAATTGGCTGAGTCGGGTCTGCTTCATATTGACTTCTTACCCTCCAGCAGACTGGCCCAGGCTTGTTCACACAGCAGTCATCGTGGTCCAAGAGGGAGAGCAGAGGGTATGCAAGGTTTTAGGCTTAGAACTGGCACACTGTCCCTTCTGCTGCCTTCTTTTGGCCAAAGCACATCATAACACTAGTCCAAATTCACGGGAAGGGGACATAGGCCCATTCTCTGATAGTAGGAGCTGTATGCTCATTTTGCAGAGGTTGTTGATACAGCCATGTCAAGGAGTATGAGCATTTTTACAGTCTTTCTCAGCTGCATATTCAGAGGGGACAGAGAACTGGCCCCACAGTGTGACTCTTGAGAGGATTCCATGAGGCTGGAGAGGTAATAGGAATCACACTGGTCCCATTTTGCCCTTGGCCTCTTCTCCTCTTATGGCCATTTCTCCCTCTTTCCCCTGCAGAGACTTTCTCTGCCCCACCCCCACCCACCCCCCACACACAATGTAGTAGCTCCTATCCAGAAGTAGTTGTGGCTGGTAAAGGTCGGAAGAGGGTCTGGGCCAGGAGAGGCCTAGGCCAGCTCTACTTTGCAGTGAAACAGTCACAAAGACTTATGTGTGTGTGTGTGCATGTGTGCGGGTGTGGTCACATCCATACTGTGACCGTCTGGAACACTGGGACACTGAGGCTGGTCTCACTTAAAGGAGCTTCTCTGTGGGCCAGCCTGGCCATGTGGAGTTCAGCTCAGGGTGTGGAGCCAAAGCTCAGTTAACAAGCAAGTATTCCTTTGCTTTGTATAGATGTCTAAGCTGCCTGGCATTCAGGTGTTCCTGAGTTCTCCAACTAAATGTGATTTACTGCCTGTTAGTAGCATCTACTGTTCGTATTCTAGCTATTCATGGTAAAGTAGCTTTCACTTCACCAGCTTAGTTGATCTTCTTGGCGATCCTGTGAGATAGTTTGGACTTACATTGTCATGCCTTTTGGGTGCAGATCCTGCATCCTTTGTGTTGTGCCATACTCTCACTTCTTCACTCAGTGAGGTCTACATCAGGACAGACAACCACTGTTTACACCACAGAGCATCTCTGGGTCCCCCTGTGGGAGACACAGTCTGTGGTGCCTGTAGCTCATGGCTCTATTCCTGGTCCTTCACAGGAGGTTGGGGGGAGGAGACAGGAAACAGACTTCCAGCCCGTGGCTGTAGCTGGGTTGGCCATCAGCAGCTCTTCACCCTTACAATTAAGTGTTTTTTAGTTTTTACTTATTTAAAAAAATTTTTTAATGTTTATTTTTGAGAGTGAGACAGAGATTCAGAGTGCGAGCAGGGAAGGGCAGAGAGAGAGGGAGACACAGAATCCAAAACAGGCTCCAGGCTCTGAGCTCAACTGACTGAGCCACCCAGGTGTCCAATGAAGTGTTTTGTTTTTTTTTTTAATTTTTTATTTTTTGATGTTTGTTTATGTTTGAGAGAGAGAGAGAACATGCAAACGGGGGAGGAACAGAGAGAGAAAGAGACAGAGAATTCAAAGCAGGCTCCAGGCTCTGAGCTATCACCAGAGAGACCAATGTGGGGCTCAAACCCATGAACCACGAGAACATGACCTGAGCCAGAGTCAGCTGGTCAACTGACTGAGCCACCCAGGTGCCCCATGAAGTATTTTTATACACTGAGTCTGCCCCATTGGTGAAGGACTCTTGCTCACCTAGCACATCAACACTCAGGTGTTGGTTTTCCCTCTGGTAAGCTTACTCAGGCACGGCAGTAGTTTGCTCATCGGCCCGTTTCTAGTATTAATCACCCGACCAGGAGAGCAGGGGAAGGAGAAGATCATTTTGTTTGGGCATGCTACCCGAATTACCAGAGAAATAAAATGACCTTAGCACGGCTGTCATAAGAGCCAAAGGCCTGTGCTACCTCACGCGGTGCCAAAAATGCAGTGTGAGGCAGCAGTGTGGGCTGGTTGTGGTTGTTTTGTTTGCAGTAGAGACCAGGAAGTGGAATCCAAGGGGCTTTCCTTGCCCTAGGAGGTCTGTCTAGCACAGTGGTCACCTCTTTTGAGTGTAATTAACAGAGTCAGGCATTTCAATTAATATTCAGTGAATGAGAATGAAAACCAGAGGAAAACTTGTTCATTGTCAGAAAAAAGATGAATCCTATTTTGCGAGCACCTGTTTAGTACCACACAGAATATTTAAAGGGTCGGAGCCTTGTGTAAACAGGCATCCGAGCCTCATCTGGACCATTTTTCTCTGTATGGATTTGTAATCCTTGCAGCCTGCCAGCCAGCCCTCTGTTCACATTACCTGCCGCTACGGAGTATTCTTTACAAGGGAAATCTGCTAAGAGAGGACGTGGCAAAGGGCATACCACAGGACTGGTGTTCTTATAAACTGAGGAAATAAGGGTACAGAGACAGTCACGCAGGAGGAAGGTGATGTGAGGCCACAGGGAAAGGGCGGCCACGTAAAGACAGGCTGCTGCTGTGCTGCCACATGCCACGGAAGCCTGGGACCACCGGAAGTTGCAAGAGGCCAGGAAGGAACCTCCCCTAGGGGCCTCAGAGGGAGCGTGACCCTGCCCACAACTTGCCTTCAGACCTCTAAACTCCAGAACTACAGCGGTACATTTCTGTGGCTTAAGCCATCCTGTTGCTGTACTTTGTTACAGCAGCCTTAGGAGACTTGTGTGGTGCAGGAAGGTGGCCATGCTACTGAGACAGTTGGCAATGACTTCTTCCTCCCCTCAAAGAAACAGAGCAGTTCAGCGCATGAGTCCAAAACTAGAAGGTCAGAAGGACCCTTTTTAAGTTAGGTTCAAGTTAAGTCTGTGCCTGATACCCGTCCTCTCCCGTGTCCTTCTCTAACCCGTGACGTTGATTATGCAGGAAGCAGCAGATGGAAATAGCTGGTCTGGAATTATGTGTCACCCCATGTCAAGGGGCACCCTGAGGCTTCCTGGGAGGTCAGGCAGGATGGACCCCCGCTTGGAAGTGGCCCAGCATCCAGCCGACCCGAGGCTTGAAGCCTCCTTCCCCCAGCGCAGGCCTGCGTGGCAGGCCCGCCGTGCCCCTCTGCTCCCCTCTGCTCCCTCTGTTCTCCCTTGGGTGTTGCCACGCTCCAGCTGCTGCCTGCTCTTGCCCAGAGAAGGAGGCAGCTGCTAATTTTAGCCCTACTTAGATCTCTAGGCAGCATGTCTCAGGACTTTTCTTTATTTTTCTAGTGGCATTTTCATGTGACCTGGGGGGAGAAAACTGACTCACCTATCAGTAAAGCAAAAGGGGAATTCTCAACTCTTGTTTTAAAGGCCGTTGTCTTGCTATGCTGATAGAAGTTTTCACAGGATTAGGAGTATGTAGTAAAGGGGGTTACCGAAAACCTGTGGCTCTTAGAGGAAGAAGAGAACAGACAACCGAGGGCTGAGGCAGCAGATATAACACTGTTCCAGAGGGCATTAGAAAGACATCTCTTGCTTGCTTGGGAGAGGATAGTCTACCCAGTTTATGACACAGAAGCCTGGGCTTTTGCTTGATTTCCCCTTCCTCAGTTAATTGTTTTCACGTGGGGTAGATGGGACCACTTGCATAATCTTCTTTCCAAGCCTTGTAGTGTTGCTTAGGTGAGCAGGTCTTTGAGCACGTTTGTTATAATGTATAAGAGCTGATCATTTGCATTCTTAAGGTTGTCAGTCACACGCAATGGAAAAAGACATCAGGCAACTTAATGAGCACTGTTGTCTCCTGACTTTTAAATGACAAATAGCCAATGGTCAGTCACGTAGGCCTATCTTGGGAAACACACCTTTCCTAGGAATGTCATTGTTTTTTACTAAGCTAGAAGAAACCAGGTAACTTTTAACATAAAAAAATTGCTTCTAGTCCTGTTTTAACATTCCATTCATGTCTACAGTTACCTGTCACTTACTCTTCTCATATCTGAAGCTTGCTTCTTGATTACTTTTCTCATTTTGTGGCTGCCCCAACAAGATTGCCAGAGGTTTGGATCATACCTTTTGCATTGCTGTACAAAATTGCTATCATCAGTGAAGATTTTACTAAAAGAAGCAAAAGTACAGAGTAAGGAAATAAGATATTGGGAAGCATTTCAGACTATCCGATTCAGGAAAAAGAGGCACAGTGATTAAGTGAGTCTGGATGAGGCTTAAGATCTATTTTACATAGAAAAATGGTTGAAGGAGAGGACCTCCCTACATTCCTGCCAGTCATTATACCGAGTGCCTAGGATACAGTGATAATTGTGGCAGAATGTGCCACAGTACTTTGGGACATACCACTTTTGATATGTGCTTTGGAAACAAAGATGTGAATGCTTAACTTTATCTTCTGGGTGAGAAAGTCATCCTGGAGGAGGTTGGACATCAGAGGTGGGCTTAAATTGTTGTGGCCGAATCGCGAGTCCCCTAAGACCTCCAAGGAGCCGACACCGATGGAAGTACATAAGGGTCTTTATTACAAGCTCGAGCAGGGCTCACCCATCTACCAGCGCAGCTGCAACAAAGTGAAGCCCCGAACAATAGCGAGCAGGGTTGTTATGGGGTAAGGGACAGGGGTGTTACAGTGTACACATAGTACGTATAGCATCATGACATAAGCAGCAGTTGTAATTGTACAGCACCCATGGTAACAGTTTTGACCATTCAGTATCTGTGAGGCATCCATTACTTTTGGTGTAAGTAAAAAGTATTGGGACCCAATCATGACTTTTGAGAATCCTTTGAAAATGACCAATTATGAGGTGAACTCAAAGGGCCTACGTGGGGTTTAGGCAAGCGGTGAGTGATTGGCTAGTTTGTACGGAGTAACTACCTGCAGTTCCCAGCCCTGACTCAGACCACAGGAATGTTACACATTACTTTTGATTGGCTAATCTGAAGGAGGTCCGAGGGTGGGATTACGTGCAGCCCGAGGTTGCTCTTAGTGGAGGACTTAATTTCAGGCTCCTCAAAATGATGGGGTAAGTACCAGACTTGAGGGATAGATAAAGCCTGCACAAAACCATGAAGGATAAAGTTGCACACTGAACAAATTATAACCATCTCAGTATCACGGCAGGAAAGCTGCAAGGTGTAATTATTGGTGAGTAGGCTGGTTGCACCAGAGGACACTAAAGGTAGGAACCTTATTTAGGTACTTGCCATGCCAAGAGTATGGACTTCATCATCCATAATAGGCTGGGGAGGGGTGGGTCACAGAAAGACTTTTGCAAGAGAGTAACATGATTCTTATTTTTGCAAGATCTACGTAGAGGTAATTGTGGAGACTGATTTCTAGAGGAGCGGCACGTAGACCAGAGAGGCCGGTCAGGAAACTATGTGAGAGATGACAAGGGAAGCTGAGTGTCAAAGGACAGGAAAGACAGAAGAAGAAATCCTCAGAATTCTCCCAGGGAGAATTGTAGGGAATTATCTAAGTCTTCATTATATTTATAACTTAATCATTTTGGTCCCTGAGATGGACAAAAGTACTTGAGGTTTATCTGCTGCTTTTGTAGGTAACATAGATTAATTTGTGAATTTTGATGAAAAAATGGCCTCTACAGACTTCTCTGTTTCCCTTTCTTTGCCTCTGCAGTTTGAGGGAATATGCAGGTGCCAAGGAAAATGCCAAGACAGAGAGGTGGTCTCTGTGGAGATAAGCAGCTTGCTCAGTAGACTACTTGAATTAATACTTTTTCCAAGGCCAAATTCATCCTGGAAGGGTCATGTATTATAGTTTCTTGTTCTCTGCAGGTATTTTCAGATTTGTCTTTTGTTTCTTTTTGTTTTTTAATGTTTATTTTTCAAAGACAGAGTCTGTGTGAGTGGGGGAGGATTTATTTTTGAGAGCAAGAGTGTGTGTATGTGAGTGGGGGAGGGGCAGAGAGAGAGGGAGACCGAGAATCCAAAGCAGGCTTCAGGCTGTCAATGCAGAGCCCAACGCGGGGCTTGAACTCACGAACCAGGAGATCATGACCTGAGCTGAAGTTGGACACTTAAGCAACTGAGCCACCCAGGTGTCCTTTGTCTTTTGTTTCTTAAACATCGTGAGTATAGTTGCTTTATAATCTATGCTTGATACTTTGAATATATTAAATCTGTATTTGTGTCTATTGTCTTTTTGTGCTGGGTCTTACTCATAGCACCTCTTTCCTTATGTGCTTAGTATCTTTGACTATGTGCTGTTCATTGACTTACATGATTATACGTGGGTTTTTCCTGAGGTCTACTACAAAGGTGCCTTCCTCCAGACAAAATTTGTGTTTGTATTTGATAGATACCGGACGGGACTGTTTCATGGTTCTGTTTTCTTAGGGAGAGATTCACTTCTTTCTCCCTCTCTCTTGAAGAAGGAGGCTGTGTTTACTACTGGTTCACCATTAACCTATAGGTGATTTGATTCCTTTTTAAGCCCCAGCCTAATATGCTTTTGTGGTTTGCTTTTAGACTCACTACTTTAAGCAGGCCTGAAATTTTATTTCTGTTATCTTACCCCAAATATTGTATTGTAGTCTGGAAAAACAAATGTTCTCATGACAAAAACATTTTTTTTTAAACAGTTTTAGGGGTGCCTGGGTGGCTCAGTGTGTTAAACCTCTCACTTTGGCTCAGGTCATGATCTCACGGTTCGTGGTTCTAGGCTCTTCAAGCCTAGATTTGTTGCACCAGGGCTAAGAAGGAGAAAACACTATTCTGTGTGTGCATCTCTCCCACTGAGTTTAGTGGGTAGAATATATAATGTGCTTTGAGATTCTTGAAGGTGACAAGGACCCAACAGCTCTAGTTGGTGATATGTCTGGTGATACAGATAATCCAAACCGTAACATATCCAAGTAATCAGCATCTGGCATATTAATAGATATCAGATTTTTGTACCCTCTTCAATTTGCTTTATTTGATAGGGAAAACAGAGCTTGAATTTTAGGAGATTAAAATGGAAGAGCCTTAGGAAAACAACGACCAGGGCCAGCTGAGAGTAGAGTGGGGGCAGTGTTAGCTGTAATGAAAACTCTTGTCTCCACACAGATAACTGATGGCTGACTGCAGTAAGGTGGAGAGGAAGTTTTAAAATGACTCTAGATCTAAACCTACATCAAAATGCTGTATGGACATATGTTTTCTTCACGATGACATAAATCCCTCCAAGCACCAAATTGCTCACCACCATCACCATCTAAATGCTTTTGTGGAACCCCTCATTATACCTCAGGATGTATTTAAAAAAATACTTTAGGTTGATGCCAGCCGTTCTTGTTATTCAGGATCTTGATGTCCAAAACATCATTGACCTACACCAACATGGGAGGAGACCAACTAAATTTCAGTTGAACATGAGAGAGGAAATAATTAATTGCATCTTACAATATATATCTCTGTTTACATTTTGAAAAGTATTTTCATTGCTTATAGCCCTGTAGTATAGATTGAGCAGAATTATTATTCATATTTAAAGATGAGTGAGGAAGCTCAGACTTAGTTAAATGACTTGACAGACACACTCAGCTAGGAAATGGCAGAGCTGAGACTCAAAGTCATGTCATATAGCTCCTTTTTCAGTGCTAGGAAGATGCTGGGGTTTCTGCTAAGTCCCTGTCTGGAGTTGATAACTTTGTAATCCTACTTTGTTATTCTTTAGGGTATGAATGATGGACTACCGAACACTGCATGAGAAGAGCTATTTAAATGTTTGTGACATAAGTATGGATGATTAGTGTACTTGTTTAGAAAGGAACTTAATGTCTACCCAGTGGGGTAAGAAAACCTCATCATTTATCTTCAAGGCCCAGGAAGCTTTCCCAAAAGGGGTAGATCTTGTTTTTCAATTTTTAACATAACATTCCTTTTTTTGGAACTTTTATTTAAGCATATACATGAAGTACACAAATCTTAAGTGTGCAGCATGATGAATTTTCAAAGTAGACACACCTCTTTGGTACCCAGCACTACAGAAATTTTTCTTTGTGATCCTTTCTAGTAACAACCCCCTCTAGAGTAACCAGCATCCTGATATCTAATGTCAGGGATGAATTTTGCCTGTGTTGGAACTTTATTTAAATGGAATAATAAGGTACTATCAGTTCAGCAGTACTGCTTGTTTTTGAAAGTGTGGATGTCACTTTCATCCATGATTAATACATAGGGAGCAATTTGAGCATAATGCAGTTTAGTGTTTGCTTATATGCAGTATTGTCTTCAAGAAATCCCAGGTGAATGCAGAAAACTGCACCCAGCATTCCCAGTAGATGTATGGAACATGCACACACGTACACACCTCAAACATCTACCAGCTGCCTTTGTTCTTCGTTGTGAACCACACTCACCCACATCCTGTATTACAACACTCCAGCATCAGATAGCTCTCCTTCCATCACTTCATGATTACCCACAAGCTGCAGCCCTCTGATGCCCACTTCTTTTTTTTAATTAAAGTTTATTTATTCACCATTTGAAACAGAGGGTGCATGCAAGGATGCACTTGTGAGTGGGGAAGGGGCGGAGAGAGAGAATCCCAAGCAGGCTCCATGCTCAGCATGGAACTTGACGCAGGTATTGATCCCATGAACCATGAGATCATGACCTGAGCCGAAATCCAGAGTCAACTGACTGAGCCACCCAGGTTCCCCCTTTGTTTTTTGATGCCCACTTCAATAAGGAAACCTACTTTGCAAACATAAATAGTATTTTAGTACTTGATTCATTTCTTAACAGTTTTACATATGTAAATCCATATTACCAATATTAGGTTTTTTTTTTAATGTTTTGTTTATTTGTTTTGAGACAGAGAACAAGTGGGAGAGGGGCAGAGAGAGAGGAGAATCTCAAGCAGGCTCCTCCCTGTCATTGCAGAGCCCGACATGGGGCTCAGTCTCTTAAGTGTGAGATCATGACCTGAGCTGAAGTCAAGATTGGAGGCTCAACCAACTGAGCCACCCAGGCATCCCTTAGATTTTTTTTTTAAATTTTAGGTATCCCTGAAAAGTTTTTGAACATTATGCCCTTAATTCTTGTTTTTTTTTCTCCTTAGCCCTATAGTTTTGTTTGAAATTCCAGTATTGTTAACATAGTGTTATATTACTTACAGGTATACAATACAGTAATTCACCAATTCTGTATATTACTCAGTGCTCATCATGATAAGTATATTCTTAATCTCCTTTATTTATTTCACCCATCCCTCCATCTCCCCTCTGTTAACCATCAGTTTGTTCTCTATATTTGAGAGTCTATTTTTGGTTTGTTTCTTTTTTCTTTATTTCTTCAATTCCACATGAGTGAAATCTTACGGTATTTGTCTTTCTATTTCACTTAGCATCTTTCTAGATCCACTCAGGTTGTTACAAATGACAAGATTTTGTTCTTTTTATGGCTGAGTAATGCGCGCGTGTGTGTGTGTGTGTGTGTGTGTATGTGTGTGTGTGTGTGTACGTGTACGACTTTATTCATCTGTCAGTAGACACTTGGACTGCTTCCATAATTTGGCTATTGTGAATAATGCTGCAGTAAATATAAGAGTGTGTATATCTTTCTGAATTAGTGTTTTTGTATCCTTTGTGAAAATAGTAGTGTAATTGATGGGTCATATGGTAATTCTATTTTTAATTTTTTGAGGAACCTCCATACTCTTTTCCACAGTGGCTGTACCAGTTTTCTTTCTGCCAACAGTGCACCAGGGTTCTTTTTCCCCCACATCCCCACCAGCATTTGTTGTTTATTGTGTTGTAGATTTTAGGCATTCTGACAGGTATGAGGTGATACCTCATTGTGGTTTTGATTTGTATTTCCCTGATAATTACTGATGTCGAGCATCTTTTCATATGTCTGTTGGTCATTTGTATGTCTTCTTTGGAGAAATGTCTGCTTGTGTCTTCTGCCCATTTATAATTGGATTATTTGTTTTGTTTTTTTTTTTTTTGAGGGTTGAGTTAGTTGTATAAGTTCTTTATTTATTTTAGATACTTGCCCTATATCAGATATGTCATTTGCAAATATCTGCTAAGCCCTGTGGTTTTAACCGCTTGATTTTGCATAGTATGGTGATCTTTAGGAACATATACATCACATTTGGCAGAGCTGACTATATTTCTTTTTGGTGTCTTGGTTCTTTCAACATAATTGAGTGATTCATCAATATCATTGTGTCTAGCAATTCATTTTTATTGCTGTATAGTATTATTCATTTGAATATACTATAATTATGTCTATCCAACTATTGATTGACTTTTTAAATTGCTTTTACAAATGTTGCTCTGAAAAATCTTGTACATGTCTTTTAGTGCACACATGCCACACTTTTATGGGTGCAAATGCAGAAATGGAATTGCTGGGTCTTAGGATATTTGTGTGATCAGTTTCAGTAGAAGTCACCAGTTTTCTGATGTGGGTGCACCAATTTATTCTCTAACCAGTATACATGAAGATTCCAGTGGCTATATATCCTCTCTGAAACTTGGATTTGTCTACCTTCTTAATTTTGGTTCTTCATGTGTGTGTGTGTGTGTGTGTGTGTGTGTGTGTGTGTGGTATTTCATCATGATTTTAATTTGCATTTCCTTGATGACTAAGGTTTAAGCATCTTCACATATGTTTAGACTACTTGTATTTTCTCTTTTGAGAAGTGCCTTTAGAAGTCTTTTGACCATTAACAAAAGTTGAGTCAATTGCTCTATTCTTCTTGATTTATAAACATTCTTCATGTATTCCAGGTAAGTCTTTTTTTGGTTTTGTGTATTGCAAATATGTTCTAACCTACTCTATTGCTTGCATACTTTACTTTTTTAATTATGTTTTCTGATATGTAGGCATTTAACATTTTCATTAGATTCTTTTTCTCAGTTTTTTCCCTTATTGTTAGTGGTTTCTGTGTCCTCTTTAAAAATTGTTTGTTTACCCCAAGATCATGAAGATATCACTCTGTATTATCTTCTGGAAGCTTTACCTTTTTTTTTTTTTTTTTTTTAATTTTCCTATTTAGATCTATATCCTATTTGGAATTAATTTTATGTATGACATAAGGATAAAGATTTTTTCATCTGTGTGATGATCTAATTGACCCAGCAACATTCACTGAAAAGTCCATCAATTCCCCACTGATGTGCAGATGTCCAATGGTTTATTTGTCTCCTGAGCCAACATTGCACTGTCTTAATTAAGGAAGTTTTATAATTCTTGTTGGCAATATAATTTCCCCACCGTCATTCTCTCAGATTGTCTTAGGTACTCTTGGATCTTTGGCTTTCCATAAAAAAAAAAAAAACAACTAGAAACATCTAGCCAATTCTGTAAAAACAAAACAAAAAACCCAAAAGCAAAACACTTCGGTTGACTTTTGATTGGAATTACATTGAATATGTGTATAAATTTGGTGAGAATTGACATCTCTATAATATTGGTGTATCTCTTGATCTATTTAGGAAACAAAAACTATAGATCTTATGGTTACTGCTAGTCTTTGATCAGTCGCAAATGAAATAATTATTTGTATTGATGGGAAGTAGCTGATAGATTCTAAACATTCTAGAATATACTGCTCCATGTAGAAGGGGAACCACTACTTGATTTTTCGTAAGGTATCACTGTAACATTCTAGTTAAAGGTGGAGATGCAGAGCTAGAATTGATCGCAGTTTCGCCCTGGGAAATGAATCATGGAAGAGTTTTTGCATGAGCCACCCCCCACGGAGTGCATTTTTCCTGTTGTCCCGTGTTAAGTCCACTCTTTTTTTGAACCAGACAGCTTTGTTGCAAGAGAAAGGGAACATCTTATTCAATTTAGTGGACAGAATTTAAATATAACAGAGCTAATTGCAGAAACATCTGGAAACATTAGACAGATGAACCAGTAGTGTTTTAGAACTAGTGGGAAGTGATATATTCATATGCCATGAATGAGTTTTAATACTTCTCGAAATGCTCATAACACAAAAAAGTTCTTTTTTTTTTTTTTGCTTTTGTTTTTTTGATTGGGAGCTGAAGACATGGGCATTTTTGAAGAATTATTTGGAAGTTCTGAGGTCTCTGGTTTACCTTCTCTCCAATGCAAGACAACCTAGTGTGTGTGTGTGTGTATATATATATATATACATATATATACACATTTTTTTTTTACAAATAGTTTGTCAAATTAGTTTCCACATAACACCCAGTGCTCATCCCCACAAGTGCCCTCCTCCATGCCCATCCCTCCCTCCCTCCCACATCCATCAGTCCTCAGTTTTTGTCAGCATTCAAGAGTCTCTCATGGTTTGCCTCTCTCCCTTTCCCCCACCATTTCCGCCCTTCTTCTCCCCCTTGTTCCTCGTTAAGTTCCTCCTAATCCTCCTATACGTGCAAACATATGATATTTGTCCTTCTCTGCCTGACTTATTTCACTCAGCATAACACCCTCAAGGTCCATCCATGTTGCTACACATGGCCAGATTTCATTGTTTCTCATTGCCATGTAGTATTCCATGGTATAGATAAACCACATCTTCTTGATCCATTCATCTGTTGATGGACACTTAGGCTCTTTCCATGTTTTAGGTATTGTGGAGAGTGCTGCTATGAACATTGGGGTCATGTGCTCCTATGCATCAGCATTTCTGTATCCCTTGGGTAAATTCCTAGCAGTGCTATTGCTGGGTCCTAGGGGAGTTCTATTGTTAGTTTCCTGAGGAACCTCCACACTGTTTTCCAGAGGGGCTGTACCAGTTTACATTCCCACCAACAGTGTAGGAGGGTGCCCGTTTCTCCACATCCTCGCCAACATCTAGAGTTCTCTGATTTGCTCATTTTAGCCACTCTGACTGGTGTGAGGTGGTATCTCAGTGTGGTTTTGATTTGTATTTCCCTGATGAGGAGGGATGCTGAGCATTGTTTCATGTGTCTGTTGTCCATGGCCATCTGGATGTCCTCTTTGGAGAAGTGTCTGTTCATATCTTCTGCCCATTTCTTCACTGGGTTGTTTGTTTTTTGGGTGTGGAGTTTGGTGAGTTCCTTATAGATTCTGGATATTAACCCTTTATCTGATATGTCAACTATCTTTTCCCATTCCGTTGGACAACCTAGTATATTTTGCAGAAGCCATAGAACTGTGGAAAGTTAGATCAAAAAAGATCTTGAAGGAGAGATTCTGGTCTAAGTCTCCCATTTTGGAGAAGAGGACACTGAGGCCCGGAGAGGTAAAGTTACTTGGACCAGAACTAGAGGCCAAATCTCCTGACTCTAGGTCCCAGGCTCATTTCAAGAGGTCAGCTTTCTCCAAAGTATTCCCAAAGTTTGATCCTTAAAACAATATTCTTGGGAGACTGAAATGTTTCATCTAAAAAGGGATCCTTGGCAAAATTCATTGGAAAACTCTTGCCTAGCCTGTCATCTTTCACAGTTTTGTCATAAGGTAGGGACATTTACTTAACTTTAATTCAGCATTTCCCAAACATTTAATCATGGAACACTTTTTTTCCTAAAACAGGTTGTTATAAGGCAGCAGGCAATATGAATCTAACTGCTTTTGCCACTAGTAAGACCTCTGTCACTTTCTCTTGTCACCCACTGCCACACTTTCAAGTGGTCATCTGGAGGTAGAATCTACTAATCCATCCGGAGGTGCATCTACTAATTGCACTTGCCTAGACACTGGCTTATATTTAGTCCTCACAGAATTCTTAGGAGGTTCGTTATTATAGTCCCTATTTTACATATGAGGAAACAAAGAATCTGGGAAGTTAAATAACTTGTTCATGGCCACCTGGCTTAGCAAACAGGAAGTGCTTTCCAACATACCTAGCTGCCTCCTTACCAGATTCTGTCGTCATTATTATGGAGATAGTACCAGGGTCTTTTTTTTTTTTTTTTAACTTCCATAGAGATTTTTAATATTTGAAAATAAAGAATAATTCAATTGATCTAAACGAAAAAAAATAATAATTCAACCATTTCTCTCCCCCTTCTCCCTGCCTCTGGCTACCTCCCATCTGTTCTCTGTATATATGCTTTTTTTTTTTTTTTTTAAGATTCCATATATAAGAGAGATAATACAGTATTTTCCTGTCTTTGTCTGACTTATTTCACTTACCATAATGCTTTTGAAGTATACCAATATTGTTGCAAATGACAAGATTTCATTCTTCTTCATGGGTAAATCATATTCCATTATATACACGCGTGTGCATGTACACACACACATACACACACACACACACACCACTGTTTATCCCTTTATCCATTAGTGGACACTTAGATTGTCTCCATGTCTTGGCTATTGTAAATAATGGTGCAGAGAACATGGGGGTGTAGATATCTTTTCTAGTTGTTTTTGTTTTCTTCAGATAAGTACCCAGGAGTGGAATTCGTGGATCATATAGTAGTTCTGTTTTTAATTTTTTGAGGAACTTTCATACTGTTTTCCATAGTGGCTACACCAACTTCTATTCCCACTAATAGTGTATAAGATTTCCCTTTTCTCCATAGCCTCATCAACACTTGTCTCTTGCTTTATTGTCAGTGGCCATTCTAATAAGTGTGAGGTGATACTTCATGGTGGGTTTGTTTGCATTTCCCTGACGATTAATGATATGGAGCATCTTTTCATCTGCCTATTGGCCATCTACATGTTTTCTGTGGGAAAATGTCTATTAAGGTCCTCTGTCCATTTTTAATTGGATTGTTTTTTGCTATTGAATTGGATGACTTCTTTATATATTTTGGATATTAGCCCCTTATCAGATACATGATTTGCAAATATTTTCTTCCATTCAGTAGGATGACTTTGTATTTTATTGATGGTTTCCTTTGCTGTGCAGAAGCTTTTTAGTTGGATATAGCTTAATTATTTTATGTTTTTGCTTTGTTTATGCTTTGCTGTTGGTGTCAAATTTAAAAAATCATCACCAAAACCTACATCAAGGAGCTTACTGCCTCTGTTCTCTTCTATAAGTTGAATGGTTTCAGGTCTTATGTCCAAGTCTTTAATCCATTTTGAGTTGATGTTTATGTATGGTGGAAGATAGTGGTCCAGTTTCACTCTTTTGTATGGGGCTGTTCAATTATTGAAGAGACTGCTCTTCCTCATTGTATATTCTTGGCTCCTTTGTCATATGTTAATTGACATTATACGTGTGGGTTTCTTTCTCTTTTTTTTGACATGAATTGCATTTTTAAAAAAGTTTGTTTATTTCAAGAAAGAGAAAGAGGAAGATGGGGAGAGAGAGAATCCCAAGCAGGTTCCACACTGTCAGCACAGAGCCCGGCAATGTGGTTTGGTCTCAGGAACTGTGAGATCATGATCTGAGCCAAAATCAAGAGTTGGAATTTTAACCGACTGAGCCTTCAAGGCACCCCTGAATTGCATTTTTTTAATTAGTACTATTTTTTTTGAGAGGTAATTCACATGTCATAAAATTCACCCTTAAAATTATACATACAATTCAGTGGCAAGACAATTCAGAATTTAATAAATTCACAATGTACAACCATCACCACTGTCTTTTCATAACACTCTAATTACTCACAGAAGAAACCCTGTTTCCATTGCCACTGATACCCCATTCTCCCCTCCTCCCACCCAGCAGCCACTAATCTTTCTGTCGCTACTGATCTGTCTCTTCTGGTCATTTCATATAAATGGAGTCACACAGTCTGGGGCCTTTTGTGACTGACACCTTTCCCATAGCAGTTTTTCATGGTTCTTCCAAGATGTTGTGTATAACTGCCTTATCCCTTTCTAAGGCCAAATAATACTCCACTGTATGGGTATATTTTGTGTATCCATTTATCAGCTGATGGAAATTCAGGTTATTTCCACTTTTGGTTATATGAATGATGCTGCTATGAACATTCACATAGAAGTTTTTGTGGGATCATATGTCTAGGGAGAACTGCTGAGTCGTATGGTAACTCTATGTTTAATTAACTTTTTGAGGAAATGCCAAACTTTTGTAAAGTGGATGCACCATTTTCCATTCCCCATCAGCAACTTATGAGGGTTCCAGTTTATCCACATCCTCACCTACTCTTATTACTGTCTTTTCTGTTATAGCAATACCAATGGTGTGAGGTAGTATCTCATTGTGGTTTTGACTTGCATTTCTCCAAAGACTAATGACATTGAACATTTTTCCATGTATTTATCAGCCATTCTTTCTTAGGGAAACGTCTATTCAAATCCGTTGCTCATTCCTTAACTGGGTCATTTGTCTTTTTATCATTGAGCTGTAAGAGTTCTTTATATATTCTGGATATTCGCCTCTTACCAAATGTATGATTTGGAAATCTTTTCTCTCATTCTGTAAGTTGTCTTTTTTCCTTCTTGATAGTGTCCTGTGAAGCACAGAAATTTTTCATTTTAATGAAATCCACTTTGTTCTTTTTGTTGTTGCTGCTGCCTGTGCCTTAGGCATCGTATCTAAGAAACTTGTTTCATTCAAGGTTATGAAGATTTATGCCTGTGTTTTATTCTAAGGGTTTTTATAGGGTTAGCTCTTAATTATTCAATCAGTTTGAGTTAATTGTTGTATGTGGTGTTAGGCAAGGGTTCAGATTCATTCTTTTGCATGTGGAGATCCCTTTTTTTCCCAGACCCTTTGTTGAACAGACTGTTCTTCCCCACTGAATACTCCTGGCACCCTTGTGGAAAATCGATTGGCCGTATTTGTGTGGGTTTTTATTTCTGCGTTTTCAACTCTATCCCATTGATCTATTTGTCTGTCCTTAAGTGAATTGTATTTTTTTTTTAATGTTTTATTTATTTCTAGGAGAGAGAGAGAGACAGCGTGAGCAGAGGAGGGTCAGAGAGAGAGGGAGTCACAGACTGAAACAGGCTCCAGGCTCTGAGCTGGTAGTCAGCACAGAGCCCGACGCGGGGCTCGAACCCACGAACCACGAGATCATGACCTAAGCGAAAGTCGGACGCTTAACTGACTAAGCCACCCAGTCGCCCCAAGTGAATTGTATTTTTAAAAGATCACTGTGGCTGCTCTGGCACCAGAATGGAAGGCAAGGTGCAGAACCAGGAACACCATCTGGAGACTACCACAGCTGGAATAGTCCAGAAATGCTGCTGGCTTAGTTTTGAGTTATGGTAGTAGACATAGAAAGTAGATAGATCTTGGGGCACCTGGCTGGCTCAGTCAGGGGAGCATATAACTCTTGATCTCAGGGTCCTGAGTTCGAGCCCCATGTTGGTGGTGGAGCCTGCAGGACCTGTGGGCAGTGTGGGCACTGCAGGCGTGGCAGGGAGTCCGTGGGTGGCGGCTGGACAAGCCCTGAGGTGGAGCCACTAGACCTGGGCCGCTCACTGTAGGTTTATTTCTGGGCTCTTTCTAAAAAATTATTTAAAAATTTTTTTTTATGTTTTATTTATTTCTGAGAGAGAGAGACAGCATGAGCAGGGGAGGGTCAGAGAGAGAGGGAGGTACAGAATCCGAAACAGGCTCCAGGCTCTGAGCTGGCTGTCAGCACAGAGCCCGACGCGGGGCTCGAACCCACGAACCGTGAGATCATGACCTGAACCGAAGTCGGACGCTCAACTGAGTCACCCAGGTGCCCCTAAAATTTTTTAAAAATCAACTTTAAGTATAACTTATATATAATAAAATGCAATCCTTTTAAGTACCGTATGGTAGTCAGTGAATTTGGACAAGTATGCACGCCCGTGTGGTCACTGCCACCATCAAGATACAGAACAATCAAACTGGTTGTGTTCACTGCAAGTCCTGTGCTTCCTTTCCCAGTTCCTTCTTGCTCTCTTCTAAGATTCCCCTTATACTCTTCAGCCCACAAGAGCCCCTTTCTTGGTTGCTTTGATCAGATAGACAAGGTTTCTGTCAGTTTCCCTCCATCTTGCTGCTCCATCCTGTAGCCCCACAGTGGGGACCTGCTCTCTGGGCACAGCAAAGAGATAATAGGGGAAAAATTAGTGTGAATCTTACCCTTGTCCTTCACCAAATTTGACTCCTCTAAAATCTGCTTTCACTTACATTCTTGGGTCCTCAGGTAGGTGCTTTATGTATTTTTGCAGTGTTTAGTTGTAAGGAGCAGGAGACAAGGTGCTATTAGGTTTGTGCAGTCATAGCAGAATCAGAGTACTCTTAAATATGCTTGGTTTTTGTTAAAAAAGAGATTCATAAGCAGCTGGACTTTAAAGCCCAATTTGTGAAAATTCATGAGAATAAGAGAGGTGTCCATATTGTATGAAATCAGAAACTATTACCCGCAAGCTCCTCCGGCCTGAGTTTCTTGTGCTGACAGGATAAGTTCATTTTTTCCCTCCAATTTCGAAAGGAGCAAATGGATGCTCTGCCGCGGCATGCCCCATTCTAATCCTTTTAGGCTTAATCAGGAGGCCCCAGGATTGGAAGTCAAGACAAAAGCTCATAAAACAAAGCCCTGAATCCTATTTCTTGCTTTTATGAAAAGAATGTCTTTTGGAAGGTAAAAATGTGCAATTTTTGAAAAAAAAATTTACTACACTGAGAACAACTTGAAAGTTATAAAAAGAAAATAAAAAGTACTCATAATCCCATAACTCAGAGATAATCACTCTTAATTTTGGTCTTTGCTTGCAGATATTGTAGAGATTCATCTTTATCTTCCCTTTGCACGTTTGTTGTAATATTAACCATGTAGTATGAAAATTAGTATGAGCCCAAAATATTAAATATTTTTCATAAAATGTCTTCTCATTGTTTATTTAAAATATTCTTAGGAATTAAAGGCTCATTGACAACATGAAGATCTGTGATTTGTTCATCATCGTAGGGTAAAGAACTTAGCATCCTTAGTTATTCCAATTTTGAGGAAAATTACACACTCAAATCTTTTTTTTTAATGTTTTATTTATTTCTGAGAGAGAGAGAGAGAGACAGTGTGAGCAGGGGAGGGTTAGAGAGAGAGAGAGGGAGACACAGACTCTGACACAGACACAGAGCCTGACACAAGCCTCGAACCCAGGAACTGTGAGATCATGACCTGAGCCGAAGTTGGACGCTCAACCCACTGAGCAAGCCACCCAGGGACTCCCACACTCAAATCTTCAATGAAGAAAAGAAGAAAGTAACGGGTGATCTCTTCTGTGTCGTGTTCATTCCTTAGAGCTGTTGTAACAGAGTACCACAGAGAGTAGGGCTTAAACAACAGAGTTTATTCTCTTACAGTTCTGGATGAGAAGAGTCCAAAATCAAGGTAGCAGCCCGGCCGTATTCCTTTGAGACCCTGGGAAGAATCCTTCCTTCCTCTTGCAGTTTCTGGTGGTGGCCTTGGCTGGCAGCTGTAGCCTGCAACCTCCACCTCTGTCAGCACATGGCACTGTTCTCTCTGTGTGTGTCTCTCTTCTGTCTTACAAGGACATCAGTCATAATGGATTTGGGACGCACTGTAATTGACATGGATCTTAACTTGATTCCATAGGCTAGGGCTGTATTTCCAAGTAAAGTCACATTATGAAGTAGTGGAGGTTAAGACTTAAACATATACTGGGGTAACACAATTCAGTCCATAACACTTATATTTCCTGTTCCTTGTTCCACCCCACTGGAGCCATCCTTTCTCTAGCGACTTGTTCCCTGTGACCAGAAGAGATGCCTCCTACAGACATGTTCTGTAACACATCTTGGGAAAGTTGCCCTCTGCAGTGCCCTGACTACTGACCACCATCCTTCCTGATCCCCCAGCCCCCATGACCAGCCTGATAGCCCCTTCTATACTTCCTGTCTCACCCTTATCTCAGTTCCTCTGGTGAATAGTTCCAAGAGTCTTACTAGAGCTGGTGGCTTCTCTGGTTTTCATAAGAACCCAAACTAAGGGTAAATTTCCAGATTGAGATGCAGAAGCAATTAGATGCAGAAGCAATTATTAAACATCTGTTATATACAGGCACTGGGCCAGTTTCCTTTGATAGGTGTGACTTTATTTTTCTAGTTTACTAAAACTATTTATTTTTAATATAATTTGTTCTCAAATTGGTTTCCATACAACACCCAGTACTCATGCCAACAAGTGCCCTCCTCAATGCCCATCACCCACTTCCCCCTCTCCTCCACCCCCCATCAGCCCTCCGTTTGTTCTCAGTATTTAAAAGTCACTTATGGTTTGCCTCCCTCCCTCTCTGTAACTTTTTTTCCCCTTCCCCTCCCCCATGGTCTTCTGTTAAATTTCTCCTGTTCCACATATGAATGAAAACACATGGTATCTTTCTTGCCTGACTTGTTTCACTTAGCTTAATGCCCTCCAGATCCATCCATGTTGCTACAAATGGCCAGATTTCATTCTTTCTCATTGCCAAGTAGTATTCCATTGTATATATATACCACTCCTTCCTTATCCATTAGTCAGCCGATGGACATTTAGTTTCTTTCCATGATTTGGCTATTGTTGAATGTGCTGCTATAAACATTGAGGTACGTGTTTTCCTATGCATCAGCACTCCTGTATCCCTTGAGTAAATTCCTAGCAGTGCTATTGCTGGGTCACAGGCAAGTTCTATTATTACTAATATTTTGAGGAAACTCCACACTGTTTTCCAGAGTGGCTGTACTAGGTTGTATTCCCACCAACAGTGTAAGAGGATGCGCATTTCTCCACATCCTCACCAGCATCTATAGTCTCCTGATTTGTTCATTTTAGCCACTCTGACCAGCGTGAGGTGGTATCTCAATGTGGTTTTAATTGTATTTCCCTGATGATGAGTGACGTTGAGCATCATTTCATGTGTCTGTTGGCCATCTGAATGTCCTCTTTGGAAAAGTGTCTATTCATGTCTTCTGCTTGTTTCTTCACTGGATTATTTGTTTTTTTGGGTGTGGAGTTTGGTAAGTTCGTTATAGACCTTGGATACTAGCCCTTTATTTGATAAGACATTTGCAAGTATCTTTTCTCATTCCATCATTGCTTTTAGTTTTGTTGATTGTTTCCTTTGCAGTCCAGAAGCTTTTTATGTTGATGAGGTTCCAATAGTTCATGTTTGCTCTTGATTCCCTTGCCTTTGGGGATGTGTCAAGCAAGACATTGCTGTGGCTGAGGTCAAAGAAGTTGTTTCCTGCTTTCTCCTCTAGGGTTTTGATGGTTTCCTGTCTCACATTCAGGTCCTTCAATCATTTTGAGTTTAGTTTTGTGTATGGTGTAAGAAAGTGATCTAGTTTCATTCTTCTACATGTTGTTGTCCAGTTCTCCCAGCACCATCTGTTAAAGAGGCTGTTTTTTTTTCCACTGGATACTCTTTCCTGCTTTGTGAAAGATTACTTGGCTGTACATTTGTGGGTCTAATTCTGAGTTCTCTATTCCTTCGGTCTATGTCTCTGTGCCAATACCATACTGTCTTGATGATGACAACTTTGTAGTAGAGGCTAAAGTCTGGGATTGTGTTACCTCTCGTTTTGGTTTTCTTCTTCAATGTTACTTTGGCCATTTGGGGTCTTTTGTGGTTCCATACAAATTTTAGGATAGTTTGTTTTAGTTTTGAGAAGAATACTGATTCAGTTTTGATTGGGATTGCATTGAATGTGTAGATTGCTTTGGGTAGTAATGACATTTTAACTATATTTATTCTTCCAATCCATGAGCGTGGAATGTTTTTCCATTTCTTTGTGTCTTCTTCAATTTCTTTATAAGTTTTCTATAGTTTTCATCATACAGCTTTCCTATATCTTTGGTTGGGTTTATTCCTAGGTTTTTGATGTTTTTTTTTTTGTGTGTGTGTGTGTGTGTGCAGTTGTGCATGGGGTTAGTTTCTTGATTTCTCTTTCTGTCACTTCACTATTGGTTTATAAAAATGCAACTGATTTCCGTACATTGATTTTGTATCCTGCAACTTTGCTGAATTAATGGATCAGTTCTAGTAGGCTTCTGGTGGAGTCTTTCAGGTTTTCTATGTAGAGTGTCATGTCGTCTGTGAAAAGTGAAAGTTTGACAATTCTGATGCCTTTTATTTCCTTTTGTTGTCTAATGGCTGATGCGAGGACTTCCAGCACTATGTTAAACAACAGTGGTGAGAGTGGACATACCTGTCGTGTTCCTCATCTCAGGGGGAAAGCTCTCAGTTTTTCCCCATTGAGATTGATATTAGCTGTGGGCTTTTCATAGATGGCTTTTATGATGTTTATGTAAGTGCTTCTATCCCCACTTTCTTGAGGGTTTTTATTAAGAAGGGATGCTGTGTTTTATCATGCTTTTTCTGCATCTATTGACAGGATCATATTCTTTTCTTTTGTTGATGTGATGTAACACATTGATAGATTTGTAAATAGTAAACTAGCCCTGCAGCCCAGGAATGAATCCCCCTTGATCGTGATGAGTAATTCTTTCTATATGCTGTTGAATTCTATTTCCTAGTATCTTGTTGAGGGTTTTTGCATCCATATTCATCAGGGATATTGGCCTGTAGTTTTTTGTTTTATTTTTTGCTGGGTCTCTGTCTGGCTTGGGAATAAAGTGATGCTGGCCTCATAGAATGAGTCTGGAAGTTTTCCTTCCACTTCTGTTTTTTGGAACAGCTTAAGAAGGATAGGTATTAACTTTATTGTAAATGTCTGGTAGAATTCCCCAGGGAAGTCATCTGGTTCAGGAGTCTTATTTTTTGGGAGATGATTGATAACTAATTCAATTTCTTCACTAGTTATGGGTCTGTTCAGATTTTCTATCTCTTCCCCTTTGAATTTTGGTAGTGTGTATGTGTTTGGAATTTGTCCATTTCTTCTAGGTTTTCCAGTTTGTTGCCATATAATTTTTCATAATATTCCCTGATAATTGCTTATATTTCTGAGGGATTGTTTGTAATAAATCCATTTTCATTCATTATTTTATCTATTTGTGTCCTCTCCCATTTCTTTTTGAGAAGCCTGGCTAGAGGTTTATCAGTTTTGTTTATTTTTTTCAAAAAACTAACTCTAGGTTTCATTTGTTCTACTGTTTTTTTTGTTTGTTTTTTGTTTTTTGGGGGGATTTTGTATTGTTATATCTATCTGCCCTGATCTTTATTCTTTCTCTTCTGCTGGGTTTTGGGTGTTTTTGCTGTTCTGCTTCTAGTTCCTTTAGGTATGCTCTTAAATTTTGTATTTACACTAATTCTGGTTTTTTGAGATAGGCCTGGATTGCTATGTATTTTTCTCTTAGCACTGCCTTTGCTGCATCCCAAAGCTTTTCAATTGTTATATTTTCATTTTCATTTGTTTCTGTATTTTTTTTTAATTCCTTCTCTAATTGCCTGGTTGACCCATTTGTTCTTTAGTAGGATGTTCTTTAACCTCCGTGCTTTTGGAGGTTTTCCAGACTTTTTCCTGTGGTTGATTTCAAGTTTCATAGCATTGGGATCTGAAAGTGTGCATGATACGATCTCAGTTCTTTTATAGTTACTGAGGACTGCTTTGTGACCCAATATGTGATCTGTCTTTGAGAATGTACCATGTGCACTTGAGAACAAAGTCACTTCCATTGCTTTGGGATGTAGAGTTCTAAATATATGTGTCAAGTCCATCTGGTCCAATGTGTCGTTGAGGGCCATTGTTTCTTTAGTGATTCTCTGTCTAGTTGATCTATCCATTGCTTTAAGTGGAGTATTAAAGTCCCCTGTAATTACCACATTCTTATCAATAAGATTGCTTATGTTTGTGATTGTTTTATGTATTTGGGTGCTTCCAAATTTGGTGCGTAGACATTTATAATTGTTAGCTCTTCCTGATGGATAGATCCTGTAATTATTATATAATGTCCTTTTTCACCTCTTGTTACAGCCTTTACATTAAAATCTAACTTGTCTGATATAAGTATGGCTACTCCAGCTTTCTTTTGACTTTCAATAGTATGATAGATAGTTCTCCATCCCCTCACTTTCAGTCTGAAGGTGTTCTCAGGTCTAAAATGAGTCTCTTGTAGACAGCAAATAGATGGGTATTGTTTGCTTTTATCCCTTCTGATACCTTGTGTCTTTTGATTGGAGCATTTGGTCCATTTACACTCAGTGTTATTATTGAAAAATACGGGTTTAGAGTCATTGTGTTCTCTGTAGGTTTCATGGTTGTAGTGATGTCCCAGGTACTTTGTGTTCCTTGCAACATTTCCCTCATATATTTGCCCTTAGGATCTCTTGTAGGGCTGGTTTAGTGGTGATGAATTCCTTCAGTTTTTGTTTGTTTGGGAAAACCTTTATATCTCCTCCTATTCTGAATGACAGGCTTGCTAGATCAAGGATTCTTGACTGCATATTTTTCCTGTTCATCACACTGATGATTTCCTGCCATTCCTTTCTGACCTGCCAAGTTTCAGTAGATAGGTCTGCAACTACCTGATATGTCTCCCTTTGTATTTAAGGCCCTTTTATCCCTAGCTGCTTTCAGAATTATCTCTTTATCCTTGTATTTTGCCAGTTTCACTATGATCTGTCATGCTGAAGATCGATTCAAATTACATCTGAGGGGAGTTCTCTGTGCCTCTTGCATTTCAATGTCTGTTTCCTTCCCCACATTGCGGAAGTTCTCAGCTATGATTTGTTCAAGTACCCTTCAGCCTCTTTCTCTCTCTCTTCTTATGGAATTCCTATGATCTGGATAGTGTTCCATTTGATTGCATCACTCAGTTCTCGAATTCTCCTTTCATGCTCCTGGATCAATTTATCTCTCCTTCTCAGCCTCCTCATTTTACATAATTTTATCTTCTAATTCACCTTTTCTCTCCTCTGCCTCTTCAATCTGCACTGTGACTGCCTCGATTTTATTTTGTATCTCATTTATAGTAGTTTTTAATTCATCATGACTATTTTTAAGATCCTTGATCTCTGCAGCAATGGAGCTGTCTTCTATGCTTTTTTCAAGCCCAGCAATTAATTTCATGACTATTATTCTATATTCTTGTTCAGTTATGTTGCTTATATCTGTTTTGATCAATTCCTTAGCTATCACTTCTTCCTGGAATTTCTTTTGAGGAGAAGTCTTCCATTTCATCATTTTGGCTATCCCTTGTAAGTTTTAAAAGTTTGTTATGTGCTCTGTACCTGCGAGTACTGCTATATTAAAGGGGGCTCATACACTGTTCAGGGCCTGGCCATTCAGGAGTGTATTTTGGAGAGAGTTACTTTCTCTCTGTTGTTGTGACTTCGGTTATTTTATTTCCCTACTCTTAGTGATGTTTTGGGCTCTCCACCAGGTGTGCTTTGGTTTGTTCCTTGAAGTAGCCTTAGAGTTAATCCAGGCAATGACCACAATGTTAGTTGCACAGTATGTATCCTGTTCCAGTAGATAAATGGCTAATCAGTGTGGAGGGGCGTGGTTTGGTGTAGGTGGATCCCACCTACACTGTGGGCCCTGCATGGACCGATCCCTGGGGCCTCGCCTTGGTGGTTGTGGGGAAAAAAATGGCAACCCCACAGTCCCTTCTTCACAGACCACGTGCCCCATATCAGTCCTTTGGATCCGTTCTGACTGCTGGGGATGCAGACGAAGCGTTTGTCCCACTCCACTGTCTCCTATGTCCCATGCTTAACAGCATTTTAAACTCCCATTCAGTGTGCATTAATGATGCTACCTGAAATGTAATCCCGAGGTTGTGCTGCAGGACTTCAGGGCAGGGGACCAGTTCCTCCTGCTGTCAGCTGCACCCCTGAGGTACCACTGAACTCAGAGGTGATTCCCCACTTCCCCTGGAGTGCGAACAGGGCAGCTGGCCCGAGTCCAAAGAAAGCCCTGTGGTTAGAGATGGGATGATGGGATCCCTCTCCATCCCTCTCCGAAGTTGTTGTTGTTGTTGTTTTTTTCTTTGTCCAGATACAGTCCTATGCTTCCCCAGCGATTCGTTCTCTTTCCTTTGTCTCGCCACAGAAGGGGATCCCTCCCATCTGTGCAACGCAGCCCATTTTAACTCCCCCAGTTCGCAATCACGCACCTCTGCGGCCATCTGGTTTTCCCATTTTCTTCCTGGTAGACTCCGTCTCCTTTCCTCTCAGACTCTTGAGGTTCAGAGTCCTTTGGCTTCAGCCCTTCTTTGTTTGAGAGACTTGGGATCCCCCTACTTCTCTGCCATGTTGGCCCAGTATGATGTCATTTATTTTAAACATTATACAACTTTTACTAATGAGAAGAGAGTCACACGGTAGGTAAATTTTAGAGTAGGGTTTCAAATCCCTAAATGGCAGCTTGAAGGTAGGGAAATTGTGATAAAGAGCATGGCTCCATTTTTGATGTTTGCTGACAGTATTCTAGCCCCTCCCTTCCTTCCTCCCCTTGTGTCCCATCTCTGGGCAAGCCAACAGGAAAATGGACTTGCTCGTTCTCTATGTGCTGGCGGGAAGTTCAAACTATGCATGCCCAGCCACTGTTCACCCTGACCCTACCCTCAACCACAGGGCAAACCAAAGCCACTTGACCCCCCCGCCCCACCACCCACCCCCCCGCCACCTTTGCTCAAGTCATTTTGGAATAGCTTGGGTGTCTGCTATGAGTAATAAAACTTTTCTCATCCTCTTGACACATGCGTGGTATCATCAGTCTCAACATCTGAACCATGTTCGCATGGCAGGGCGGGTTCTTCAAGTAAATCGAGTGCTATTGTACTGACCTCAGAGGAAAACTACGAACATATAGTCTACATATGTTTGGCTGAAAGGGACTTGAAGCTGTGCATTTATTATTCATCCTTTCCTCCCCTGGCTGTATGCTTGGTAGGGCTGGTGGCGGGGAAAAGGTCTCTCCCCCGTCTTGGCAGCATTTGGTTTTTCCTTCTGCTGTTGCAGTGCTCTGGGTTCATTACTCATTGGTAGAGGTTTTCAGTCTTGTCCTCAGTATCCAGTCTGCATATTCAGTACTATTTCGTTATTACCCAAAACCCTAACTCCATGTACATTTAGTGTTAAAGCCCCACCACCCGATTGATTATGCACAACACCATATGCATTCTCCAGCACTTTCTCCCCCCAAGCGAGGACTTATTTGTTCTACATAGAACAAATAGTGGCTTTACATATTGTACCTGTGTTAATACAAAATGCAGGACTAATTATAAAATTTCACAGAGGTCTGAACGTGTATTATGCAAAGTGAAAAAGCTGGTCGTATTACGAATGTTTGAATTAATATGCCTGTATGCAGAAATGTTCAGGGAATTTGTGGTTCAGTTAAAGTGACATCAGAATTGAGCCTTTTAAAAACAGACCATTCCCAGCATAATGATCCTATAATTTATTCAGACTCAGACATCCAGCACTGTTGAATTTTGTGTTAAATAACCCAATCGGTGTATATGAAAACAGCTTCTAGTAATTCAAATCCTTAGAATCAGCCCAACTGTGTAATCTTGGCTTCAGCTAAATACTTGAGGAGGGCGAAAGGGATATTTAGCATCTATTTGGCTATATATTCAACTCTAGTATGTAATACTTAGGAAGATCCTCAAGTATATGACTGTCTTCAACTAGTGTTTGGAATCACATTCTGGGTACCCTCCAACCACATAGCATACACAGGAGCCCTTTTCTTCCATGTCTAAGCTCAGGAATGTAGACTCATTTTCAGGGGTCTATGCATAGCATAATTGCAGAAGGATTTATGAAATGTGACATGGACCCACATCAGCTCCCCAAGAGTCATTTATTTTTATTTATTTATTTTTTTAATGTTTTTTATTTCTAGAAGAGAGAGAGAGAGAGACAGCATGAGCAGGGGAGGTTCAGAGAGAGAGGGAGTCACAGACTCTGAAACAGGCTCCAGGCTCTGAGCTGGCAGTCAGCACAGAGCCCAATGTGGGGCTCGAACCCACGAACTGCAAGATCATGACCTAAGCGAAAGTCGGATGCTTAACCGACTAAGCCACCCAGGCGCCCCCCCCAAGAGTCATTTAGATAGGCCTTTGTGGGTCAGACCAAGGTGGTTCCATGCTGGAACTTAATATACAGCACTAGTGCTGGAGGCAAACCTTGTTGTGGCGATGGCACACCTTTGTGTGCAAATATGACCCTCAGTTAGTGGGATACGGGTAGAATGGGCTGCCTAGGGCCATCCGCACCGTGTCTAAGAGGTGGCTGCTTCAGGTTCTGTGTTGTCGCTGGCCGTGGCCACACAGGGGCCAGTCATGAAAGGTCTTGACGTGTCCTGTGTGGTGTCGAGCAGCTTCTCTGGCTTCTGGGGAAGGGGAAAGCAGCGCGTCAGAGTGTTGGCATGGGGTTGTAAGCTGTTAGTACAGAAACCATGCTACTGACAACCAGCCATGCTGGAGGTATGGTAAGTTTAAATGGCAGCAAGTTTGGGGTTAGAATCACCAAAGTAGTCCCGTCACCCTTTGTGTTTCCGCACCTCTATAAGCAAACGTAGGCTTGTTCAGTTGCCTGTTTTAGGCATGAGGAAACCTTTTTTGAAAAAGACTTAGAGTTGTGAGATGTCTGAGTACCTTCTTGCCAGAGTTTTGCCTTACTCAGGCCTCCTGCTCAATGAATGGAAAGTTGGGGAGGTCTACTCCTCATGATTTTGTGGAGTAGGGATTAATGGTCCTGGCTTTAAAGAAAACAAGAGTTTCGGAGAAGTTAGTGTGTGTAGCTAATAAGTGGTGGAACTCAGGACCCCTGAGTGCAAGGAGAGTGCTCTTTTCTGGGGTCGAGACTTCTGGCTCCTGAAACCGGCCCAGCCATGAGGACAGGCAGTCGATTGCTTTCTGCTTTGTGGTTCCTTGGCCTAGAGAGAGCACTGAAATAGAGAAGCTTTTTAAAAATGCATTTTTAGGGGTGCCCAGTCAGTTAAGCGTCCAACTCTAGATTTCAGCTCAGGCTCTCACAGTTGATGGGATCAAGCCCCACATCAGGCTGCATGCTGATGGTGCAGAGCCTGATTGGGATGTTCTCTCTTTTCCTCTGCCCCTCTCCTTCATTCATGCACTCTCTCTTGAAATAAAATTTAAAAAAAAACTTATTTTAACTTATTTTTTAAAAGTTTTTATTTAAATTCCAGTAAATTAACATGCAGTATAATATCAGTTTCAGCAGTTGCACTACTAGATATTTACCCAGAAGATACAAAAATACTGACAGAAGGGCCACATGCACTCCGGTGTTTATAGCAGCATTATCTACAATAGCCAAAATATGGAAAGATCTCAAATGTCCATTGACAGATGAATGATTTAAGAAGATGTGATGCGTGTATTATATGTGTGTGTGTGTGTATATGTGCGTGTGTATGTATGCATATATACACATATACACGTGCATACATATAATGGAACATTTTGCAGCCATCAAAAAGAATGAAATCTTGACCTTTGCAATGACATGGATGGAACTAGTGTGTATTCTAAGCAAAATAAGTCAGGCAGAGAAATTTTATTTTTAAAGTTTCCATTAAAAGGGTTGGACTATAGGTGCATTCTTAGGCTTCACACGGGGGCAAGCATACTCTTATTTTTAGTTCTTAATAAAAGGGCAAGCATAATACAAGGGTCTTTTATTTGTAGCCTTGAAATTCAGCCTACTCTAAACACATTTAAGGGGATTAAGTTATGACTAAAACTCTTCATCAGAACATTTGGAAGCTCTCATTTCTTTATCTCTTTCTCTATCAGCTGGATAGGCCTGTGTAGGTACTAATTTAGACAAGCTGTTGAATCTTCCTGTCCTTACAAGGTGATGGGGATGGTAGGGAGATGAGCTAGACAGATGTGGGCACTGGGCAAGCCTGTCCTTTATTAGCTTGTTGCTTCATGGCACCTTCCTTCTCTAGTTTGTCCAAGAGGGCCAGACATAGTGCTTTTGATTTTGTTTTACATATTCTCATATTATAAAATCATAAAGAGAGAAAGAAGATAATCTATTACATGAAATTTTACCAATCAAATATGTTGGGAAGCCCTGGATAACAGTCTCCTGGCCCTTCAGCTTATACTTGAACCTCAGACCAGAGGGTGCTACATGGCTGGCTCTCAGTCCTCCAGGGAGGCAAGGCCTGCTGAACCTGAACATGTCGATGGAAACTGGGCTTTGGAGCCACAGCTGCCTTCTGCAGCTGGAGGGAGACTGACAGGAACTAGGAACTGGAAGGAATCCCTTCTTTCCCTCCTCCTCTATGCCAGTAGGAGCCGCTCAGAATTGGGGAGCAAAACAAGCTTAGTGATGGGGCATGGACCGTCCTGGAGAGAAGCATAGAGAATCTGGCTTTAAGTAAGAAGGCTTTGCCGCTGGTGGCCTTTAGGCCAGGGACAGTTGGCAGCAAGGACACTCCAAGAAGCAGCCAGTGGGTCAGGAGATGGGACTTCATGGCTGCCCTGAACGTGGCCGTGAGGCCCTTTACCAGTGTGGCTGAGGCAAATTAACATTATCCTTGCTTTCATCCATCATAATTGACTCAGAACTGAAGGACCACCTCATAGGCAAAAGCTGGGGGAAGTCACTGGAACAGATGTTAGATACATACCAGCAGCTCAGCCACCCTAGGAGACTTCCATGAGAGAAGGCTAAGGGAGCCTTGCCTGCCCCAGCAATCCATATTAAATGTTCGGGCGGCTGGGTGGGAAAGGCCAGGGAGAGAGATGAAGGGGAAGGAGCAGAGGTGTGGAGGAGGGAGAGGAAATCAAAGCATATACAACCTTGCCCCTAGCTCTCCAGCTGAAGGATCTGTAGAGTGAAAAACAGACGTGTACTGCCTTTGCTGCCCAGCTGCCTGTGTGAACTCCTTGCAGGGATTTCGATGCCAGTAGTAAAGAAGTTTGTTTTGATTTCTTCACAGAGACCCAGAAACCATGAAACAGTGAGGTGCTATGGAGGGCAGAACCTGGTGCCTGCTGGGAGCCCATGATAAGGGCAGCCTTATTGCAGAGCAGGCCTTCTTCTGTTGAGGAAGGGTGTATTAGAGGCTAGAAACCACTGAAAAGTGGTCTAGAGACCGGAATTGCTCCGCCAGGTTGGCAGTGACCAGATGCGGTGTACGTTTCCTTAGCCCTGTCTGCTCCTGCGTTCTCTGCACTGGCTCTCAGTGCTTGAGTCCTGCCGCATACATACCTCCCTCCTCCTCCAGAAGGGAGCTCTGTAAGGTCAGGGGCCAGACTTTCCTACCCCATTTTCCCCAGCCCTTGACGTTATGTCCAGAACATGAGAACATGCTTAATAAGTGTTGAATGAATGCTGGCTCATTCATTCATTCGTTCATTCATTCATCTACATCAAGAGACACTCCGAGGTTATGATGCATCTTTTTACACTCGATTCCACTCTCCCTAACTGCAAGCTAGCCTTTCAGTCTCTCTGGTATCCCCAGCACTTAGCCCGGGATGTAGTAGGAACTCAGTAAGTGTTGAATGATGAGTCACAAAGATGAGGAGTTTTTCTTCAGATCAGATCCTTCTCAGCATTTTCAGCAAGAATGGAGCCAAATCTTTCCAAATGGAACACGCAGCAGTCCAAAAGAGGGCGGTAGGAGGCCCCGTGAAGTGAAAGGTGCCAGCAGGCTTGGTCAGCACTGTCCTCAAGATGTTGTCAGACATGTCACCAACAGCCATGGGGAGAGGGGCTGTCGTAGTTCCTTCTTCCAGCCACCTCAAGCCTCACTGCTGGGACCCGGTGAGGAAGAGCTGGGAAGATGACTCTGGCCCAGTGGGGGACGTCCAGATCCTGGGGCAGTCTGGTAGACACTTGCCCGGTCAGCGTAGAAGAATCCAAGAAAGCACACTGGGGCCTGGTTCCACGCCCTGAGTTGACCCTCAGCAAGGGAGCTTCTGGGAACTCCACAAGAAGTCCAGAGTGTAAATATTGTGCTCGGAGGTCACAAACAAAACCAAGCCAGAAACTGTGGCTTCTGGGGGCTGACAGCCCCATGTAAAGTCTACCCGGAGAAGAGAGTGTGGCGGCAGCTTCCTGCGGAATCCCAGCCTCCCTGACCCTTCTGCTGGCAGAAAAGGAGGCCCAGAGGAGGCAGGGAGGGGTGCGAACACCTTAGCACTCGCTGCAGCTCATGTGGATTCCTAACCTCCCTGAGGACCCAGGGCTGCCTTGGACTTGCCTCTCAGCCCTCCTAGAGCAGCTCTGTGCTCTCTGCCCCGGAGAAGATTGGTTCGAGGTGTTTGATTCCTAGCAGTTGACAGGTGAGGACGAGAGCTTTCCCATGACCATCCCCTGTGAACTCGCCCTCTGCACAGGCTGGACGGGGTCAGGACCTGCGGGCCGCCCAGGAGAGCGGGGTTGCAGGAAGGGACCCTTGGCAAGGGATGCGGGACAGATCCCAGTGTGGGCCCAGAGCCTCTGGCAGTGCCGCCTGTTGTCCCACACAAGCCCACCGTCAAGGCCACTGGCCAGAGTTGGGAGCCCGAGGGGGAACACAGTATTCCTTCAGAATGAGATCTTTAAGGCACAAAAATGTTTTTTTCTGTAACCCACGTCCAAAAAAAGTATCTGAGTCACTTTCTATGTCAGGTAAATATCCTCATAAGCGCTTCACTAAAAACTGCTGTATCTTGTGACATTTCCGCAGTTCGCTGCAACATGGACTTCTGTTCCCGGTACAGACGGGATGCCCCGCCTCCCCTGCTCCTGACCTCAGCCTTTCCTGGGGTGGAGCCGGGAGGTCAGGATGGTTTGAGGGCTGGAATTTCGTAGGGCCGTAATGTCTACACAGTGACAAGTCCCCTGGGGCCTCTGATCCCTCTCCCATCAGAGACTGGCGTCCCCAAGACGCACCTTTGGGGACTCTGCCTGATGCCAACAGGGTTGGGAGCCTGGGATGCCCGTCTCGTGGGGAGGCCCTGCCTGGTACCTGCTCCTTTCAGGGGCAGCCAGAGTCTGTGGTCTGTGGGCCAGTCTGTGGTCCAGTTCTGTCTTCCAGAGGGACACAGAATAAGTCTGATTCTCTTTGCAGGTGACCTTGTGGTCTCATTCCAGACTACACGTTGACTTACCAGCATGCCCACGCGGTGGGGCCCTTCTAGAACTGCCTTGATGTGGCTTCTGTGTGGCTGTGTCTCTTGTCAGACATGGTGCTTGGAGCTGGCCGGCCTCCCTGGAGTCCACACGCACGTGCATATGGCTTTCTCTCACCCTCGAGCTGCACACACATCTCCCACCTGCCATGTGACAGTGACTGCGGCTGCCGTCCTGGGCCAGGTGGCTGTGCCTGCCCCATGCTCCTGCAGGGGGAGGAGCAGCTGTGGTGCGGGCAGCTCTGTGCCCCTCCACTTGCCCTTGGCAGAGCCTGGGGCGGGGGGGCTCCAGCACGTGTGGGTTTGAGGGGAGAGTCCTGTGGGGTCTTTTGCATTCCTTTCCCTCCTCTAAACAGGGCCCTTGCTTCTCCTACGGAAGCGCGCTTCTTTTTTTTTTTTTTTTTTTTATTCTAGGAGAGAGAGAGACAGCTTGAACAGGGGAGGGTCAGAGAGAGAGTCAACCGAAACAGGCTCCAGGCTCTGAGCTGGCAGTCAGCACACAGCCCAACGCGGGGCTCGAACCCACGAACCGCGAGATCATGACCTAAGCGAAAGTCGGACGCTTAACCGACTAAGCCACCCAGGCGCCCCAGCGCTGATGCTTCTTTAGCAGAGAAGACCCTGTCCTGAGGCTACAGCCGGCCTCCCCTTGTGCTGCCTTCTCGCAGCTCTGCACGACCGTTCCCAGCTGCTGTGGGACACACAGGCTGCTGCCCCTCAGGCCAGCCTGCTGGACGGTGACACGTGGACACTGCTGCTGCGCACTACCCCTGCACCTGCCCGTTCTCTCCTGTTTCCCACGCCCCTCCTCACACTGGCACCTAGGAAGTGAGATGCCTTTGCAAAATCCCGTTTGTAGACGTTGGAGCCGCGTTTTTCTGAACTAATCCCAGAGCTGTTTTGTGTTTCCTGGCAGGCACCAGGCAGCTCGGGTGGCTCAGGACAGCACGAGTGAGACCAGCTGCGTGGGCTGCTCCGTGGCCCCCCACCGCACCCCACAGCGCAGCCTGTGGCAGGGTGCGGGAGCAGGGCGGGGGTGGCCGCTGGGTCCAGCAGCAGCGCTGGAAGATGGAGCGCTGGCGACCTGTTTGGTCCCTGATGCCTCCCTCCAGCGCTCACCCCCACCCGCTCCTTGGCACGGAGGTGACCTGCGCACGCAGCAAGCGGGAGCAGCAGGTGAGCGCCTGTCTCTGGCGGGCGGGGCGGGCGGACGCGTCCTTCCCCTTCCGGAGGGGCTGGCGGTGCGCTCAGCCCACCGCCGCTGCTGCTGCGAGCTCCCGGGAGAGCAGCCGCCGCTACCACTGAGAGCCTGCTTTTATGCTTCTGTTTCTGCTGAGAAACTTAAGTCAAGTAATTTGCCGCCCTTTATGTAACAACCGCTTTTGGGAAAGAGCATGTCAGACACATCCCTGACGTTGTCTTTCGGGTATTCACATGGTTTAGGCACCGCTCTCTTTCCTGTCCTTTCCAGCCCTCTCCGGTACATTTACTTGGAAGTGGTAGGAGGCTGAATATGACTCAAGTGGCTTCCTGCCCTGCTGTCCCATGGCAAAGTCTGGGTGTTCACAGCCAGGAGACTCTTCTCCCAGGCATACCTGTCAATGGCCTTCAGATCCCACAAGCTGGGGAAATGGAGTCCGGATGTAAATACATCTTGCTTGTTCAGGGATTTTGCAACAACTCTTATTTTTAATCACCTATAGCAGAGACTTGGGAGTCTTGTGAATGGGGACTCAGAAGTCCACACCTGTATCTGTGTGTCTTCTGTTTCATCATTATCCATTGTCCACGGACCACGCATGCCCTGGGCCTAGTGCCCTGGGGAGGAGAAGCAGATTCATGGACTCGCAGACCTAGTTCTGCCTCTGGTGTGAAGGAAGAATCTCCTCCGTTGTGCTCGGGCCTCCTTGTCCTGCCTCTTGCTGCCTTCCCTGCAGGAAGAAGCCCTCTGTCTCCTGAGCCTCGCTGGGTTGGGGGCTCCCACTGCCAAAGTGTGCCTCTGCACCCCCCTCCAGTCTTCCCCTCCACAAAGCCCTACCCTCTGAGGTGCGCAGACACCTCCTTAGATGCTTCTAGGGACAGACTTTTGTATACGCGCAGGCAGCTATCTTCTCCAGACTCTTCGTGTTCCCGTGTAAACGTTGCCAGGTGTGTCAACCCCTGCTCCCGTGACGTGCTCCCAGGCCACCTCTGTCCCATATTTGCATAGTTGGATTAGGAAACAAAAGCCGTGAGGCTCAGCTGTTTTATCATAGTGCGATTTCAACTTACTAGTGGTGGCCCATGCTCCCAGCCTCCACGGTTGTTTGAGAATCTTGTCTCTGCTGTTTTCCCTGGGTCTCCGTATTTGCACATTTGGATGATGGAACTGAGGAATCGAGCCTGGAGGGGCAGGTGGAGTGTTCAGGACCCCAGAGTGCACTCTCAGCCTTGAGGGGCACCTGCTCATAGACCGCAGATGAAGGCACACACTGCTCTTGCAGCAAGGAGCAAGGTGGCCTGTCTCAATGCCGGGTACACAGTAGGTGCCTTGTAAATACCAGTAGGGGTGAGCAGTTGTCCAGGCTGTGTGACAGGGAGCCTGACCTGCCCTGTGCACATCCCTTTGTTTGAGGGAAGTGCCTTTCATGAGCTCTTTTGCTAAGCCATATCCGCCGTGTTACATAGCGTGGTCATGAATTAACAATGAGCAACAGCCTTAATTAGACTGTATTAAAAACACAGGTTAAGGAAGAGAAACTGCTGGGAAATGTGTTCCGATTGTGCAGCCTCTGGCCCCAGTGGCCGGAGTTGGAACGGTGGCATCAATTGCAAGGACCGTTTTCTGGGAAGCAAGCCCCTACCCATTTGGCCCGGAGAGGGAAAATACATGTTTTCTCAGCACTGCCATCTACTTACGCTGTCAGAGTAAGAAAAAGTGGCTTTGGCTTGTCCCTCTCCTTCCTCAGTTTCACATGAAATGATTTTACTTTATGGAAGTGAGTACTTCAGTAAGCTTCTGCCCACGAGGCTTGTACCGGGAGGTAGGAAAGGATGAAAAATGCAGCCTAGGTTGGTTGTATCAGGATGTGAAATTGACCATGAACAACGTGATTTATTAATGACCACTGTGTGTGCTGGGTAAAACGTGCAGACAGCGCCCAGCAAACAGCTCTTGCTCAGGAAGCTTCCGGAGGGGGTTTGGAGCCATACCTTCCTCTGTGTCTCCCTGCTAGATACTTCATGGAGGCTCAGCCCATGACAGAGGCCAAATAACTGTGGCTCTGACAATTTTAATAACAGGGCACTTTGGTATTGGGAGCATGCTCTTTATTTTTATTTTTAAATTTATGTATTTCTGAGAGAGAACAAGAGTGTGTGAGCAGGGAAGGGGCAGAGAGAGAGAGAATCCCAATCAGGCTACATGCTATCAGTGCAGAGCCCGACGCGGGACTCGAACCCACAAACCGTGACCTCATGACCTGAGCCAAAATCAAGAGCTGGAAGCTTAACCGACTGAGTCCCCAAGACACCTCTGGGACATGCTCTGTAATGGATACAGCCCAAGTGAGGCTCTCAGCAAGACAAAGGATAAACATGCTCATCACTGCTTCCTTCATCCCCCTTCACAAAAATGGAGAGATCGAGGCTTCTGAAGATGTGTGACCTAGTGATTTAGTGGTGGATGATGCCAGAAAATAGAACCCTGCTGCTTCCCCCTCCCTGCTCCATGGGTACCTTGGGTACCATGAGCAGAGGATTTAAGGAGAGGGACTGAGCCAGGAAGCAGGTGCCCTGTGTGGCCCTTTTCTGTCACATGGCCCAAGTTACTGCTTTGGGAGCTTAGATAGCCAAGTGGACTCTCTGTCCCAGTTTGGCCTGATGACCAATTAGTTGTTACACCTTGGAAAAGTTCCTCTACTTCTCTGAGCTTTAGTTTCCTTTTTCTATAAAGGAGGGCTAATAAAACTTGTCTGGTAAGGAGGCTGTGACAATGTGGAGTGTGCCCAGCCAGGTACCTGATAACATATAAACTCCATAACTGTGTCCTCTGCTCTGTGAAGGAGCCCAGTCAATTCATGAACAACTCTGTCAGTAGAAAGTTTTTCTCGCAATTTTCTATGGAAATTAGTGGCTTCCAGAGTGTGGTTCTTGGGCCAGCAGCATCCACCTGAGCTGGGAATGTATTAGAAATGCAAATCTCAGGCCTGTCCCAGGCCCCCTGGATCAGAGCCCTGTTTCCTCTCTTCACGTGTCCTCCAGGTGCTGACACGGGCTCATGTTAGAAAACCAGTGCCCTAGGATTGCGTGCTTTAGTTCCATGAACAGATTAGAACCATCCACTCTTTCCTTTCTCATGAAAGGATGTGAAAGAGGCAGCTGAGCATGTTTTAGAAAAACTCTAAGACCTCAAAACCTGGGTTTGAGACCCAGGTTTGTAAAGTATATGGAGGTAAGAACTTATTATTTAGCCCTCATGTGGCATGAGCCTGTTCTTCAGCCCTTCCACTCCTCTCCCCATGGGTTTGCAAACGGACCCGGCAATTCACAGGCTTCGAAGCCTGGGCAGCTTTGCGCTTGCTGTATATCCTTCGATAAAGTAGTCCTCTGATGGGAAAAGGTTCCTGCCCTATAGCTTTATTAAGGTTTCAGCTCTAAATTTAGCTGTGAAGGAAGATCTGCAGGCTCAGGACTGTTTGACGAATGGCCCCACATGACCTCCGGGCTGGGACTACTGGAGTAAATAAGATTTAAATAAAGCTACCCAGGCACCTTATCATTTACCCCCATCAGGCCTGAATATTGTTAAAAATAAAGTGCTGTCAGGAGCTAGCTCTTTTAACAAAGGCAACAGCGCATGAAGTTATTGTGAATAATGAATGAAATGGCAGCAGTGAAGCCGGCAAGGTGGTGCACAGTGCACCAGGGTGCAGGGGCACTGGTCTTTCTCAGGCCCCGAGCCAGCACCTTCAGACCAGAGTCTGCTGCCTGAGCTAGTTCTCTAAGGGGACTGACACCCTACCTCTGCTGGCCTTGGAGTTGATGTCACCAAAGCAGAATATACATATAGGGTGGGGAGCTGGTGTTTAAAATCTCTCACAAATTTAAGGCATGGGCACGGACCTGTCAGTCCGAAGAGACTGACCCCATGTGGCTGGAGCAAGTCCCAGGAGTTTACTTCTATTGTTGTGTTATCAGAGAATGGTCATGAGGGAACGGCTGGGACCGTGGCATTTACTAACTAGTAGGGTAGTGAATCATCAGCCTGGTAATGCTAGGTAGAGTCCCTGAGGTGTACTAGCTCAATGTCTGTCCCGAGGGTACCATGTGAGGCAGTGCTCAGGGTCAATGAGAGAATCTATTCTTTGGCTCCCAAATCCATTAGTCACTGAGTCCTATGACTTTTCTTTTCTGCAGTGTTTCCTGGAATCACCTCTTAATTCCATTTTCCCATTGGATATTCTTCTTTGAGCCTATTCCTTCACGAAGGCTGTCTGTGGAGGTTGAAATTCATCAGCCTCCTATCTGTCTTCACCAGGATGGCAGTGCGGGCTCTGACATGCACGTGCATCCCCAGGGATATGGTTGGGTCTGTTGGTGACATTTAATAATTGTAACACGTCCTTCACATTTGCAGGCATACGTTTCAACCAAGAGGAGTTTGGGGAGGTGAGACTTGTTTCCTTTGTAGCCCAAAGGCTCTCCGGAATAATGAGAACCTTCTCTCTCAGAACGGTTTTGAGTTCATTAACCCCAAGGAGAACTGTGACCCAGCAAGGTGACAACTGAGAGGTGGATGAACAAGAAAGTCCATGGGCAACAGGGCATCAGAGCCTCTGGCTAGAGAACTTGCCTGGGTGGATAGGAGGAGGAAGCTAGGCCATTGCTAATGGTAAATGACAGATAATTATAGATAAAAATTAAAGGACAGGCTGAAATCCTTCAGACATTCCTCTAAATAGGATGGATAGGCTTGTGATGTGGACTCTGGGTGAGGCAGTGTGGCTTCAAGCAGAAAAATTGGTATGGGTTAATGATTTCTATCTTGGAGTGTTGTATGGATTCACTAAAACTGTATTCTTTGTAAACTGTGTAGTAGATTGCATATTCTTTATAAACTACTCACACAACAACAGAGAGTATGGTGCTGGCTGACTGGGAGGAAGGGCAGGAAAAAGGCTCCCATGCAAAGTTTGTTCATATGCTGGTCACCAAGTCATTTTCTTCTAAACATGGTTAGCAGTAGGATGTGGCCTTTGAAAAAGCCCTATTAGAGCCTAGATGGTGGTCACAGGCTTAGGAGTGTTGCCCAAACTGACAGCTGAGTGAGCCTTTGATGGGGTAATTGATAGCTCATACACAATTCAGCAACTCAATTAACTCCTCTCCCATTAGGAAGGATTGATTTCTTCCCTGGGATAGGGATTTGTGCTGATTCAGCTGCTGAGTGTGTCTGCATAGTTAAGAAAAAGCTCTTAGTGTTCTCCTCCCACTCAGAGGGCCCCGTGGAAGAAAGCATGATTAGTGGAGGCCGCTGCTCAGTCCTCCACACGGCTTGTCCTCCTGCCCCTAAGGAGATGAAGCGCTGAAGACCATCAGCATTTCAAAAGTGAATTGTATCTTCTTGCATCTGCATCTTCTGTTTGAATACCTTAGGGCATATACAAGCAACAGCAGAATACCGCAAGTCTGTGATTCGCTCATGTTCCAGCGTTACCTTGTTTTTTTAAAAGTTCTGAATTTTTTTTTACCACTTTGAAATTGAGAAATAATCTATGCACAGCAAAATATATCCATTTAAGGTATTTTTCAGTTATATATACCCTTGAAAACATTCCCATAATCAAGATGCAGAACGTTTTCATCATCCCCAAAGAGTCCTACTGCCCCATTTGTAATCTGTTCCTCCTTCTGCCCTGGCCCCCGACAACACTAACGAGCTTTTTGTTCCTCTAAATCAGTTTTCATTTTTCCGTATTATTCCATAATACTGTATGTATTATTTTGTCAGTGGCTTCTTTCACAAGAAATTTTTTATTGTGGTGAATTATATATAACGGTTTAGCATTTTAGCCATTTTTAAGTGTGGGGTTCACTGGTATCAAGCACATTCACGCTGCTGTGCACACATCACCACTGTCCATCTCTAGAACTTTTTTAATCTTGCACAACTGAAACTATAGCACCATAAAACAATAACTCCAATAAGTCCCCCAGCTCCTGGCAGCTGCCATTCTACTTTTGGTCTCTAGGAATCTGAATACTCTAGATACCTCGCATATAGTATCTGTCCTTTTGCATCTAGTTTATTTCATTTAGCATATTCTTCAGGGTTCACCCGTATTGTAGCCTATGACAGGGTTTCCTTGTGAAGGCTAACATTCCATTATATGTATGAGCAACATTTTGTTTATTCATCTGCGAGGGGACCCTTGGGTGTTTCCACCTTTTGGTTGTCGTAATGCTCCTGGGAACACAAGTACACAAATCTCTCTTCCTCTTCTTTGAATTCTTTGGGTATGTATGTGATAATTCTGTGTTTAATTTTTGAGGAACTTCCCTGCTGTTTTCCACAGTGGCTGCAATCATTTTACAACGTTACCTTTTAAACAAAGATGTTCATTAGACTTGCTTCTTGTTCTGATTATCCCACCACTTTCCAGAAAACCAAACTGATATATTCTTTGACTTCTCACAGCCCTACACGATGATGGTCTTTTCCTTCACTATTCTGAGCTTCGGCCCTTCCAGTCTTTTCAGACTGATGTAATTGCTCAGCCATAATAACCTTAAGTAAAATCACACTGCTTGCTTCCTTTTAGCTATAGACATTTCCCTGTATCCTACTTCTTCTCGTTAGCTATAGTTCTTATACAACTCACCAATGTCCTATTAACAATATCATGATGCAACCACCTACATCCTGTTAACTCTATTATACCACCTACATTGATCTTCTTCATTGAATCTGTTGTGCTATATATCCTACTTATATGCATGATCTGTCAAGTAATCTGCCCTATTTAACTGTATTACCCAATCTTTTCCAACTATTACCTGACTTGTTGGCATCCTGTTTGTAATATCTCCAGTGCTGCCTAGTAGTCATCTGTTAGAACTATTCAGCTGTTCAGATCTTAACAGGTCCAAATATCAAAAACCCACTGGGACACATCATTGATTCTGGAAGCTTAGCCATAAATATGCTGATTGTTCAGGGGGCTTTGGCCTTAAAGTGCTTTCTTAAGAAGGATCTTTTCCAGAGGTGCCTGAGTGGCTCAGTTGGTTAAGTGTCCGACTTCAGCTCAGGTCATGATCTTACGGACTGTGAATTTGAGCCTCACATCAGGCTCTTTGCTGACAACTCAGAGCCTGGAGTCTGTTTCAGATTCTGTGTGTCCCTCTCTCTCTGCAACCACCCCCCCCAGTCCCCACTTGTGCCCCATTTCTCTTGCTCTCAAAAATAAATAAAACATTTAAAATTATGTTTGAAAAAGGATCTTTTCCTTTGACCAATATCATACTTTCCATCAGGCTTTATGAGCCACATTAATGGTGTGTGTGTGTGCTTGTGTGTGTGTCTGTGTGTGTGTGTATGTGTGTGTAAGTCTTTGTATACATGCACAGGGTTGGGGATGTGGGGATATAGGAGTTGACCAGACACTTTGGCTTGGTAATCCTGGTGAGAAGGGAGAGCCTGGAAGGAGAACACAGAGTGGGGAAAGGCCAGGGAGAGTGAGGGCTGCAGGATGAGATCTGTGTTCATTTGGGAGAACAGAACCCTTGTAGACGCCATCTTTTTTGTTAATGGATGACAAGCCTGGATAACTGCATCATAGCAACCTTTGAACATTGCCATAATGCCAGCCCATCCCAGTTTCTTATTCTGTGATCATCTGAGCGCTGATAAAGAGGAGGCTCTGCCCCAAGCAGCCCCCAACACTTGGATCACATCAGTACTGGCTTAGCAGCTGCCACAGTCAAAGACCCTGTGCCTATAGGCACCGTGCAGAGTGTGACGTTGATGTCTGATGTCTAGGAGAGGGCCAGGAATGCACCAGATGCTCATGAAATGCTGGTTGAATACTGTGGAAGGGTGACTTGTGGAATCTGTCTTCTTACCGTCACATATCTTATTCCTGAGATCAGGAAAAGGTAAGAGGTCCTTGGCTGCCATCCAGTGTACACTGGGGCTACTATCTGTAGGAACACTCATGTTAAAAGGCCAGCAAGCTATGTGTGCATAACAGCTTCATACACTTCTCAGACTTCTCAGGGGGTCCTATAGTAAATCTTTGCATGTTTGGAATTCTTTTTATTTTTTTTAACATTTATTATTTTGAGAGAGAGCACATGAGCGAGCATGTGTGATCAGGGGAGGAGCAAAGAGAGAGGGAGAGAGAGAATCCCAAGCAGGCTCCATGCTGTCAGCACAGATCCTGATGTGGGGCTTGATCCCACAAACTGTGAAACATGACATGAGCTAAAATCAGGAGTCTGATATTTAACCGAGCCACCTAGGTGCCCCTAGAAACACTTATTTTTTTTTTTGTTTTATTTTTTTAATGTGTATTTTGAGAGAGAGAGTGCAGGCAGACGAGGGGGAGAGAGAGAATCCCAAGTAGGCTCCATAGAAACACTCTTTAAAAGCACTATTAAATCTGTGATCTTATTTCATGTGCTTCTGTTTATTTTTGACTTCTCATTGTGTAGATGGAGAAACGGAAACCCTCCTAGGGTCTGTGTAGTAGAGTCAGGATTACAAGTCTCCTAACTGCCATCTGTTTGCCTCTGCAAATGGTATACAGTTAATGCTAGAGGGAATTTTCAAGGCTCAACTGTGGTCCATACTGAACACATGTATGCCTCACTTCTGGGCAGTCTTAGGGCTGGTCTTCCTTATGATTCTGTGTACTGGCCAGAAGGTTTCACAGGGATGAGCCTTCACAGCCATGGGGCCAAGCACAGCTGTCCAATGTCCTAGGCCCAGCTTTGTGTAACTAAAACATCCCCATTCTCCCACCTCCATAACCAGCCTCTGGGTTCTGTGTTTACCAAACACCTGCCAGTGTGTCACCCTAAACACAGCTGAAGTCTGGGGCTGCTTCCTGGGCCTGAGTCTCCTTCCCTCATTTCTGCTCCCCAAGCCCACTGAGGAGCAGATATCGACAGGACCCCTGGCATGTGTCTGGGCCACAGAGGTAGGAGATCAGAGGGCCTCATGGCAGGATGGGTCTATTTTAAAGTTTGAAAACATACCTGGCTCTACTGGGCTGAATAGTGCCCCCCAAATTCATGTCCATCTGGACCCTCAGAATGTGACTTCATTTGGAAATAGGTGTTTTGCTGACATAACTAGTTGAGTGTCTTGGGAAGAAATCCTCCTGGATTTAGGGTGGGCCCAAAACCCAATGACTGGCTTCCTTATAAGAAGAGAGGACACAGAGGTACATAGGGGAGAAGGACATATGAAGACAGAGACAGAGATTGAAGGTATGTTGCCAAAAGCCAAGGAATGTCTGGGGTCACTGGAAGCTGGAAGAGGTAAGGGAGCAGTGTCCCTTAGAACCTTTAGAGAGGTGGCCTACAACATCTTGATTTCAGACTTTCAGCGTCTAGAAGTATTAGAGAATGAGTTTCTGTTGTTTGAAGCCAAGTTTGTGGTCACATGTTCCAGCAGCCACAGGAAACAAACACACTCACTGGCTGAGTAGCAGACAGGAGGTGGTGCTGTAGTGCTGGTCGTAGAGCCAGGCTCTTGCGAATCCTCTGCTCCCCTCACTTTTCTTTCCTTGAGGGCCTAGGAGAATTCTTGTGCCAAGCTAGTCTAAGAAGCAGGTTGAAAACGAGTTCAGAGGAGGACAAGGGCTAGACTTCCCTGTTGTCACTCTGCTCTTGGTGGAGAAAGACTTCTATGCCCTCTCTCCAGCATTATTGCTTCCTTTCCTTAGTGCCCACCATAGTGCACCATGCAGGCCTTTACATCATTTCACACATTCCTTCCTTATGTGTTAGTCAACTTGGGCCACCATAACAAAATCCAGGGACTGGGTAGCTTAAACAAGAGGCTTTATTTCTCATAGTTCCAGAGACTGGAGAAGTCCAAGATCAAGGTGCCAGCTGATTTGGTTCCTGGAGAAGACCATCTTCTTGACTTCTAGATGGCTACCTTCTCACTGTGCAGAGAGTGTCCCTTCTTATCAGGGCATTAATTCCATCATGATGGCCCCACCCTCATGATCTGACCTCAACCCAGTTACCTCCCAAAAGCCTCACCTCCAAATACACACTGGGGGTTATAGCTTCAACATATGAATTGGAGGGGTGGGGGTGGGGGACACAGTCCATGGCATCTTCTAAAGACTCTTAATAAAGTTGCTCGATCCTTTTAGTTTTACATTTGAGATTTATTAGGTTGCTCAAGGTCACATAGGTGGCAAGTAGCAGAGCCAAGATTAGAACTGATGTCTAATTTCACTTCATAGTCTGCACATCTAACCACTATGCTGTACTAATTGAACTTAATAATGGCCGACTTTTGACATGGTAGGAGTCCATGCAGAGTAGCGGGACCGTCCGGGACTCCCCCAGCAGCCTCCTTACTTCTGTCCTTACCCTGCCTCCCCCTCCCTGTGCAGGAACCACAGTCCTGTGATCTCTGTTCCTGGGGTGGCCTGTGATACACTGCTGGCAGTCTCTCTGGCAGCTTATCTCTGTCCCTTTCCATCTGACAAACTCTTGCTTACCCCACACAGCCCAGTTGAAATGTGCTCTGTATACATCATTACCTAGCACACAGTCTATGGCTCGTAAATCCCAGTAGTGTGTGGGTCTCTTTCCTGAGCTGGAGTGGGGTCACCTATTTTGGCATCTCGTACCTTCCACAGCACCTCTGGATCTCCAGAGTTCCCAAGGAATATTTGAGTAACTTAAACATGTAGAAGGCATGGAGATAAGTAAGTAAGAAGTACTCAGCAGAAAGGGTGGTTAATTGAAAAGGAGGAGGGAAAGGAGGAGGAAAAGAGGTAAGAAAAGAACATCAGATATTCTAAGACAAGTACTTATAGAAGGAACCACTAAAAGCTTTGAGTTTTGAAAGCAAATGTTTAATTTAGGCTCTCCCTTCTGTGTGCTTACAGATGGCATTCAGTTCAATATAACGGCCAATCTATATTTTGAGATTTACTGTGGGTCTTGTGGACTTTTCTTCTTTTTTTGATTATTAACTATTTTAGTTTTCTAAATATGTATTTTTTAAAAGCTTGTCCTATTTCTAAATATAATTTCCATTTGAGATTGTGCACTCTTCATTTTATGCTGACCCCAGTGGGAATGTAGGGTTCAACTTGTTGGCATTCCAGTTAGAGCACACTTTCTTGGAGGTGTGTGTCTGAATGTGTCAACCGAGGCCCATGTTGTTTCCTGGGTTGTCCCCCAAAGGGGGACAGTTTGCACCTGTGGGAGGTTCCACCCCAGGCATTTCTAACTGCTCTTCCATCTCTGTCTTCCTCCTGCAGGCTGGCCGTACGTGACGCTCTCTGTCCTGGGATTCCTGTACTGCTACTCCCATGTGGGCATTGCCTGGTCCCGGACATACTCCGTGGACTAAAGCTGACCGGCCTATGCCAGCCCTTACTGCTGGCCTCCGAGGCGAATGGTGCTTCACCCTGACCGTGCACACCAAGATAACCTCCGAGGGACCAGTGCTTGTTTGATCTGTTCATCTTTTGTTGAAGTTACCTCACTCCAAGACTGGAAGCTGGAGCTCTCACAGAAAATTGACAACCAGAGAGGCTTCTAATTTTGGGGACCCAGAGCTCCTCTCCCCTTGTCATATTCCTGCTGAGTAAGCAAGGGTCCAGAGCAAGAGTATCTCGCTCAGCTGTACATGCTGACATTGTGCTCTAGAACCCAGTCCCAGTGGCCCTTTGGGTTCTTTCTACTTTACCAAGAATTAAATGCAATAGACATTTCTCGATTAGAGCACAGAAATCCTGATAGTGGTAAGGCCTGTTCTCCACTGAGTGTACTTCTGAAGCATTTTAGTAACACATGAGTGACCTCTTCCCCATGTCCTGTGGTGTGGTCTCTCAAACCAGCACTGGGGGCGAGTTTCACACTTCAGCTCCCCAGCAGGGAGGGAACGACACCACAGCCCTGTTTCTAATTGCCCAGTCAAGGAACATACAACATGTCCTGTGGTTTCCAAGGGGTCGGTACCTAAGGAGACCTGTTATTTGAACACTGTCCAGGTGATTGACATTTGGATGCTTGTGCCCTAGATTTACAGAGAAGGATAAATATGGCAGTTCCTCTAGCAGACGGTTAATCTTCATTTCCCAATATAGAAGCAGAATTAAGAAACCAGGGGATAGCACGTCCACAGACTAGTGCTATCAGGCAAGTGACAGAGGGTAAGGATGGTTTCCCGTCATCTTTTCTACTCTCCGTGCAAGTCAGCTCCAGCAGTCATCTTCCTGCGCAGTGGTTGACACTCAGTAGTTTACATTGTTTTGTTTTGTTTCAAATAAAATGGAGCCTTTTCTATCACATTGATAATTTACATAGTTGTAGAATCATTTTGAATTTTTTTTTAGGAAAATGCTTAAATTCTAAACACGCATAACTCTTAACTGTTCACTCTCTTGGAAAGTGCATGACAGACCACTGACCCAAGTAGTAGATAATTCTGAATATGTCTGTCTGGCTTCAGAGGGTGGTGGTGGTGGTGGTTTTGAGAGAGCAGATGCTGAGTGGTAAAGAAGCTTTGAGGTGTCAATCCATTGTGTACCTCATTATGGGTAAACTTAATATATATCTCAAACACGTGAATTAAATTGTTATTGAATGAAAGGTTCTCTTGGACCTGGTCTGGCCACATATCTCATATTTGTTATCTACTGTGGTCCTTCTGTCCTAGCTGTGGTTTTAACTCAATGAGACACTCCTAGACTGCAGAACTGGCCATCTTGCTGACATCCTTTCTTCCTAGCCATTCTGCCTGGAAGAGCAGATGTGGAGCGGATGGCGTGGAGTGGGCACACCCTGTGTTGGCCTCTGCAAGGAACAGACCCAGAGGGGCAGGCAGGCTGGTAGCAGTGGCCTCAGCAACTGACTTGGTAAATGCGAGGGAGGTCCAGGTAGGTGATTCCAAGGTGCTGGGGCTGGGAAGAGTGAGCACTCAAATGATTATAGTACATCATGGACCAATACTAGTTTAGGAACTGTGGTCAGTCACAGGGAGTTTGGCTGAAGTTCACATGGAAGGAAAGGGCTGGCTAAGGAAATACAGGAATATGAAGATGATTGTAGGCAAATGTCTAACATACGTATGCGTATAAACAATACAAAGAATTTTGAACTCTTCAGAGATCATTTATGTAAAAACAAATAAGCTTATTAATTCAACTGTATTGGAAGAATCAGTGAATATATTTGAAGGTAATAAGCCTGAATTTCTTTTAAGCTATCACACGATTTAGAGTGGTTCTCAAGAATTAGTAAATTATTGCCAGCCCGATTAACCAACATGTGTATTTTTTTGAACCATTGTTTTCTTTAACCTCTTGCTGTTCTCCAACTGTAGTATGAAAACAAAAATATGTCTCTCTTCATGCATGTGAAGTAAAATCTTGGAGTTGCTTTAAATGAGACTCTTGAAGTATCTCTGAGAAGACAGAGTAGTTCCGGCTGAGGAGCATGTGACATGTCACTTTCCAGAGTCATCAGCCCTGGGCAACTTCAGGCATGGGGCTGGAAAGCAACTAGACAAGGTCTCAAGGTAACTTCTAGCCCCAGGATCCTATGACCTCAACCTAGCTCTGGGCAAGCCAGAGTGCTCCAAGCAGGATTGCCAAGATGATCCCCAAGGAGGCAAGCAAGACGTCTGAAGGGCAGCCAGCTTGTGGCCATTTTGACTAATTTGGGGCTGTGCAGGAAGACTTAAAGGTATTTTATTATTCCTTCAGATTAATTTGTTGGAAGTGACAGGAGAAAACCTTTTGTTCTATTTAAAGACTGCAAGCATGGAAAGAAAATATATCGTCTATTCAATTATATAATGATGTGTATATATTGGGAGGATAGTAATTTAGTGGGACAGGTGTTCCCCTTAAAAAAAAAAATGGAGACTGCTCACTTGCTTATTTAAAATAATAATATAATTGTTGACTAAGTATAAGAAATTAAGCATAATGAGTTTGCTTTCTAACAAATGTACCAGAACATATCTACACAATAGGACCAACTGTTGAGAAGCCAAACTATCTTGATGGTGCTGGCCTTTCTCACTGGGCATTGAGAAAGCTGAGGCCCTTCCTCAGGGAAGTCATTTTATTTTATGTTTATTTATTATTTTGACAGATGGAGTGAAAGTGGGGGAGGGGCAGAGAGAGAGAGAATCCCAAGTAGGTTCTGCACTGCCAGAGTGGAGCCTGATGTGGGGCTTGAACTCACAAACCATAAGATCATGACCTAAGCTGAAGTTGGACGCTTAACTTACTAAGCCACCCAGGTGCCCTGTTTTATTTTAAACCAACAGGGTGCTTGGGTGGCTCAGTTGGTTAAGCATCTTGACTTTGGCTCAGGTCATGATCTCACAGTGTATCAGGCTCTGGGCTGACAGTGTGGAACCTGCTTGGGATATTCTCTCTCTCTCTCTCTCTCTCTCTCTCTCTCTCATGCCCTCTCAAAAATAAGTGAGTAAACTTTAAAATAAAACCAAAAAAATCCCCCTTTAAAAATAGGTGAAACTCCTGGGGCACCCAGAATGTAGTATCTATTACTTAGCTCTGTATTACTAGCCCTTTTGTGTCAAAAATTATAAAAATCATATTCACAAAAAGATTATTTTCACAACTGAGGATATATAAAGAGCATAATGTTCAGTGCTTTATTAGGTGAGACTTTTTTTTAGGTCAGCTTTTTGAATGAATATCAAATCGGAATTTTAAATCTATCACCTTTAATGTTTATTATGCTCTTCTGCAATGTAATGAAATAATAGGTTGTAGGGAGGACGTCCTTAAAAATACTGTATTCACTGTGGCCCTATGAGATCAAGCAGAGGCCTGAATATGGCTTGCAGATCACAGATTCCTCATCCTGAATCAAATTCTGGTGTCTACAAAAAGAAAAGTGCCCTTTTTGGAATGTAGTCCAGTGGTACTAAATAAGAACTCAGGTTGACAGTATTGTGAAGAATCTTGCCATGAGCAGGAAGTAACACCTATTAAATCCATAATGGAACTGAGTGCTGGTAGAGAGGACTAGTCAGTTTAGGGGCAAGCAGTCCTCCACCTTACTAGCTTCTGAGACCATCAGTGAATTAAACCACAGATCATAATTCCCACTGTTGATATGGAAGCATTCCAAAAAGATTGTTTTTTACAATATATTTTAAAAGGCAAGGAAGCCTTCAGAAATCTTAAATTTCAATCCAAATTGTTTAAAATTTAAAAGTTTACTTCTTCTTGGGAAGCCACCTTCAGATAAGCATTAAATCAGTGTGTCGTACCACAGCTTTCCAGTGATTCCAAGTTTTGAAGGCATCTCTGTACACTTGTATAGCAGATACAGCTCTGTTTCTAGATCATATGGCAAAGCACCTTCATGACTATTCTCTCGCTGTGCTGTACTTAGACACACAGCCCTGGTGCCTCTAGAATTTTGAGTTCTCCCAAACCACACTTGGAGGCACTATCCAAATTAGAGCCTCCTAGTCTCTTGAAAAGGAAGAGAAAGTACCATCCTTGTTCTGGCATCTTAGATCAGAACACCCAATTCAGTGCCTTAAAATTATAGAAGAAAAAGCAAAAGCAAGTATCATGTATAAAATAGTTTATTACCATAATAAATAAAACTTTTTTTTTTTTTTTTTACAAATATCATTTGTGCTTGTTTAAAAATGTTGGGGAAGGAATATCATCCATGGAGGGGCCCACGTGTTCCTCTTCACATTCCCAGGCTGCACACATACAGTGGAGTTTCTGGCAGCATCCTCACTGACCATAAAAATAGTCTCAGCTCATTCGTGCTTCTCTCTATTCACGCTCATTCGGACAAAGGGGAAGATGCGAAGGAAAAAGAAAAACCCAGTGAAGAATTTGGTGGGACTCAATGGAAATAGTGTCAATATAAGGAGAAGCCCCAGACTGACGAACTGCTCAGGAGTAGAAGTGTCCTTATGACATTGGCGAAACGTCAGATGTGGGCAGTGTCCAACCAATGCACAAATACAATGTCTGAATTTTAAGAGAATACATTCATTGGGGCGGGGTGCATCTTAAGATCTTTCTCATTGTTCATAGCCTGATACAAGACCCATGAACTTCTCTTTAAACAACTCCTGGATCTGTTGACCGACTCTGAAGTCACAGATAAAGAGACAGTGGCTCTAAAAAAGTCTAATGGTGGGTCGGAGAGGGCAGCCACCGAGCCCAGCACCTGCCAGGCTTCGAGTCCGCTTCTAGAGGTTCCAGAAGAGGTTCCAGAAGAAGTCTGATTTGCTCGCATGAGAATGAAGTTTCACTTGAAACTGATTTAAGCTGCACATTCACATTGATTCTTTTGAGCTGTGTATCAGAGGGAATGGGAACCGACACTTCTCAACACGAATACCTTGGGTCAGAAAATGCAGTTGGTGCTGAGGAGACCGAGAAATCCCCCAGCTGGAGGGCAGAAGAGCTGGTGAAGGTATTTGTATTGAAGCGAGCGAGAAGGCAGTACAACGATTTAGTGACAGAGGAGAGGCTACCCTGGGGTCTGAGCGTGCCCTCAGTGGGTTCCTCTTAAAGCAACATGACGGGAGGAAGGAAGAGGTGGGTGTCGGCAGCTCCATCACAGCTGGAGTTCCAGTCAAGGGTCTTAAGGCTAAACATCTTTATTGCAAAACATTGTACAGTCTACTCCTCAAATGCACATCAGCAACTTGTGTCTCCACCAGGACTCCTGCAGTTTTCCAGAAAGCGTGTGTGCAGCAAGTGGAGATGAGGCTCTTCCCCACACTGACTGCTCCTAAGGCATTATTTTAGCCCCTCCAAAGGCTCCAGCAAAAATCCTGACACCTGGCTTATTTCACCTTCCACCGAAGGATTCGGAGAGGAAGCTTGCTGGGTACGGCGGTGGAGTGTGTTTTTACTCTGAGCCATGCTAGCTCCACTTCTGAAAGAAGATTCCTTTCAGAAAAGGGCCTGATGTTCAGCCAGCAACAGCACACAGGGTCTAGAGGGTGGAGGGTAAAACAGGCCCAAGACTTGGATAACAAGAAACGGGAACAGCTTTGAAACCCTTGGGCCCATGCTGTCGTAGCATTAGATTTTTTTTTTTTTTTAATCCACTGGTTACCTGCTACTGACTATAAACTTTCTGCACACAGATGGACCCTGAGGTTGAGAATATGAAGAATGGTCTTAGAACCAAGCCAGGAGGTCTAAGCATGAGAAAATGGGATGGATGGAGGTATAGATATCAAAACTGTGCACCAGACCAGAGCTTCTCAACCAGAGGGCTGCCTCCCTCTCCTTCCTGGGGGATCCCTGGCATCCTCGCCGGAAGAGCCCTTGCAGGTGCCCTGGACAGCAGCACTCTGTGCCGGGGTCCCATCCCCTACCGAGAACAAGCACTCCGTCTCGCTGACCATCTTATTTCATAGACTCATCCCTCACTCCCACTCCTCCATCGGTGGGGGAGAGCAAGGTCAACAAGCAGCCAAGTGCTGAGGCAAAACCTCTGGCTCCACAGAGCCTGACACTCTGGGAAGTGGAGGCAGCCACCCTATGAATAACATCCGAGGTAAGGAGTTTAAGTACGAGATCAAGTAACCGGCAAGTACTGGGCAATGGTGTGATACATTATGTCTCCTTCCCTCAAAAAGGAAAAAAAAAAACCCCAGGTAAATACTCCAACATAACTTTTAAAGTCTAAATGTTCAGTCCAACACCTAGTAATTCTGTGTTTCCCTAACCTCTCTTCAGCCACCAGACAGTGGAAGGTTCAGTCAGTATCTGAAGCTTGTGGTCCTTGCTTAGGAAGCCAGAGCAGCATCCAGGGAAGAATAGGTAGTTGGCACGAAGCAGTCCATGGCCAAGTGCATGTCATAAATGTGAAGGGAGAGAAGGTTTGGCTCATTAAAAAAATTTTTTTTTCAGAGGGAACAAAGCAAAAGTCCTTAAAATCCTTAAGTGGAGAAGACAAAAGCATGTACAGGGCACAAATGTGGGCCCTGTGGCCCTGAGATGAGCACATTCCCAGGCTTTTCTGGTCATTAGCCCAATTCCCATCCTAGGAGTCAGTCCAGGAGTACATTCACAAAGCTTTATTTTCCCCCCAAAACCAGTCTGGCTTCCGAGCTTGGCAAATCATCCTCTGCCCCTTAGACCCAGATGGGGAGTCATTTCTTAAACACCTGGCCCCTCAGGTAGAGCTGGTGGGGGAGGGAAGGGCCCCTCTCCACTGGCCTGCAGGGTGTTGGACAGGAGCCTATCACCACACCCACACAGCTGGCCTCATGCTTCTGAAGCTGGATGAGAGTCATCCAGGGCAAGGGCCCTGACTTACAAGTAGTGGGTCTTAAACTTGAGAAGCAGGCTAATGAGCACATTTTTAGGGGATAGCAAACTAGAACATTCTGGGGGCAGATGGGATTCCAGATATTCTGTAGCTTCTGGGCTAGTTGGCAGCTTCTCAAAGAGACTGAAAGTCTCAGTGCTTTATCTGGAGTCACAAACAGTCAAGACTTGGCCTTGGGAAGTTGCACTTCTTCCTCTTCGTATGTTGCCGTCTGAGGCTAAAATATAAACCTGTTGCGGCTCAGGAAGCCAGCGGCCACCCCGGTAAGTCTCCCATGAGAAGCTGCATAAGTGTACGGGACCCCTGGGGAAGGGCCCTTCCCTTGACCTCCTGGACTCTGTTCCCCGGGGCCATGTGTGCCAATGCTGGCAGCCAGCAGAGGACAGCCCCATTCTGCACAGACAACCGAGGGCCAAGCCCTGGGACCTGCATTGGCCACCAAGCAGGACCAAAGGGGTGGGGGTGGGGGGGAGGCTAGGTGGGCCCAGACAGGAGGCCTTCCAAAATGCTATCTTTGGTAGGGCGAGTCCCAGCCCGCAGGTCCCCTTCGGTACTGAGGGCATTAACACAGGTTCCACGTTAGTGCAGCTAAGCCACGTCAAGCGCCAGGGGTGAGGGTGCTGCCGTGTGATACATGCAGAAAGCCAGCACCCTGGAGGGGTCCCTGATGTCACCAATAGTCCAGATCCTAATTCTACTCTCTCCAAGCTAGTTCTTGGACCTGAACTTCCAACCCAAGTTTCAGGGCAGGGCACAACCCCTGAGTTAGCTCCACTCTGCTGGGGAGGGCCCTCTTTCCTTTCTCTGATGCCATTGAAAGGAGCACATGAATAACCTCACACGTGAATAATCTGACTCCAGGTGACTAGGAGGCCGTGAAACATCCCCAAGCATTGTGGCATAGGGACCTGGATGGCCCACGGGTGGCTCCATGACTGTCCCTCCGAGTGCGGACCTTCTCTGGGCCCACAGTTCCATGGCCATCTCTGTCCGTCACCTCACACAGACAGCTTGAGGACCTGCCGCGTCATTCTCCTGCTGCTCCTGAAGCAAGTAGGCCCGCAACCCCACCATCTTCATGGTTTTTCTTGAAGTCTTACTGACTTCAGTAAGAGAAAGAGAGGCTAATTTTAAAATAAGGCCAAGCATGGCTCATAATGACCCTATGCAGTGGACAAAATACAAACTTCTGAAGGGCCATCAATCCCAGTGAGAGTCATAATATAAATAGAGGACTTGCTACAATCGTTTTTTCTGAGGTTGTATGTGTGTCTGCTTTGCTAATAAAGCAACCCTGGGCTCATCACCCTTCCTGCCAGTGCCCCACACCCTGCGGAATGAATGCCCCAGGAATGTTTGGGAAGAGGCCGAGAAGGAAAAGAAGCAAAGAGGCCCATGCATCGAGGCCAGTGGTATGGATCAGGGCCAGAGGTTCATCTGAGGCCTCTCCTCTGTGAGCAGGCTGCCGACCACAGCCCAGAGGGTCTCTGTCTCCTGAAGGCCTCGCTGTAGCTCTTACACTTGGAAAGGAGACCCGAGGAGGTGCCCAGAGAACCTCACTGCTTTCAGCCTTAGAAAGTCACAAGGCCCTACCCTCCCTGGCCCACAAGCTCCCCTTGTCCCGAGCTTGTTGCAAATGACAACTGTGGGCAAATATAAGGTGATGACAGACATGGGCTGTACAAGGACAGGGAATGGCTGGGAAATCCCCGTGCCCACCGCAGTCTTTGGGGTCTGGGTGAAGGAGCCCAGCCTGGTATATACATGAGGGGTTCTCTGGCACTGTCCTACCAATCCCCAAACAGCTGCTGCTCTTTTCTGGCAGGTTGTCATCTTTTACAAATATAATGGCAGTAAAAAAATTAAAAATGAAGGAAAATACCCTTTAGACAGCATGCCCCCTCTTCCAAAATTGTGCAGACAGTTGGAAAACAGCTGCAATCTAGCAGGGTGGTATAGCACACGCCTCTTCCCATATCTGCGCCCAGATAGAGACCGAGAGTGCATGTGCCTAAGTGACTCGTCCCACTTTGATTTTCCATCAGGAAAAGCCTACTTTGGAAGTTGTTGGTCATGTAGGTGTGTGTGGTGGGGGTGGTGTCCAGGGCAGAATGGTGGGTTTTGGTCTTTGACTTTTATTTCAGAGAGACCACTCAGCTTGCTCCGAAAATGTCTCTCTCTGATTCTGGGGACTGGGGCCTCGATATTTCAAACAGCTCCTGGGGAGACTGAGAGGATCTTCTGGAAGTTAATATCCTGAGTATCTCAGAGAGCTGTTTCTCAAGATTTGTCATTTTGGTGTTCAAGGCCTTGATGTCCTCCTTCAGCTCGTGCTTCACCTCTAGGACCGTGGCCTGCAGCGTCTGCTCGGGGATGGGGTAGAAAGAATGCTTGACCTCTGCCAGGATGGGGCTCCGGTCCTGGGGGCTCCTGGCCTCGCCGACGTTGTCCAGACGCAGGTCGCTCTTGGTGATGCCGCTGTCACAGGAGTCCGTCTTCTTGAGGGTGGCCTCTCCGGACGCCTTGGTCCTGTCTGGGAGCGTCTCCATGGACTCGGCCTTGGCCACCTGGCTCCAGTCCTCGCCCTTGCCGCAGGCATCCCTGAAGCGGGCCCAGCCTTTGCGCCTGGCGCAGTCCCCACCGGCCGCCCTGGGACCCAGGCACTCGGCGCCGGGCGCGTGCAGCCGGCCGTGGTCCGACACCGCAGCCGCAGATGCCGCCTGGAAGGCCACGGGTGTGGCGGGGCTCTCGCGCACGGTGACCACGCTGGCCTTCACCAGGCTGTGGTTGGCCGCGTGCTCAGGGATGGCACTGCCCTTCTCCACATCCGGGTCATCCGGGTCGCGACCGCCCCTCTCCGCTGCCAGCCGGGCCTCCTTCTGCTGTCGGAACCTCTGGAAGAGTCGCCGGACAGGGTGATCCGGGGGCAAGATTAGGGGGGCCTCATTCTTGCGTTTCATGCGCTCTTCCTCCTCCCGCTTCACATCACTGATCTTCCGGAACACGATCTGGAGACAGAAGGACAGCAAAGCTCAGCCCCACAGCCCTCAGGCTGTCAACCCCCTAAGGACCGCTGCTCCCAGAGGGCTCGCATCCCTCCAGCGCCTTCCCAGGCTTTGCTCAAGGTCCTGCCCAAACCTGTCTCTTCCTGGACACTCATTCCTAGCTTGCCCACAGCAAGGAAGGGACTCCTGCTATCATCCTCTTCAAGGCGAACAAACCTCAGCCTGCCCATCCCCACATGCCAGGAGGCTAGAAGTGCCAAACTGTCCTGGTGCCTGAGCTGGGCCCCCTTTAACCTGTCCCTGCCTGCAGTCGAGGATCACCTGCTGAGCTTCACAGAAATCATTATTTTGGCTCCATCTCAGACCTGTTACATTAGAACCTCCTGACTGGAAGCCCTTGAATCCCACGTGACTCTTCTGCATGAAAGTTTGAGCACTCCTGGTCTATACCACATTGCAGGGCAAGAAATTTCAGACAAATCCCCAAGCAGCACCACAGCTAAGATTGCCATTGCCACCTGCAGATCCGGTGAAATGAAATTCAGCCGGCCGTGAAAGCAAGTATCACATGGAAGCCCTCCCTGTCCTCAGTCCACTCACAGGGGAAGAAGAGCCCATGGCCTTGCACATGAGCTTGTCCTAACGAACACTAACAACCATTTGATTCCTGAGGCACTTTAATGTCACATCATGTATTCCTTACAGCAGCACTGTAAAGTCACTGGGACACATTCCCATTTTAGAGAAGAGGAAAACCAAGGTTTCAGAGTAGCTAAATGTCACAAAAGAGAAGTCTACTGTAAGGGAACTTGTACCTAAGCCATCAAACTACAGTCCCATTAAACATCCAACAGGTACTCAGAGGAGGCAAGATGGTGGAGAATTAGGGAGCTCTGTACATTTCATTTGCCCCCATCTCTCACATAGAGAAGGTCTGAAGTCCTAGGAACCCTTACAGAATCCAGGACTTTGGGAGGAAAAGGAGACAGAGTCCACTGAGAAAACCTTATAGCGTGAGTGTGAACTGGGGAAGATTAAATCAGGCCGGGACCAGAGACACAGAGGGAAGGGGAGGGATCTCCCTTTGTGAGGAGCCACAGTGAGTCTAGGGGGAAAAAAAAGAGTGGCTGAAACTGCTCAAGACACTGTCCCTGTCACTGGAGAAGAGAAAAACCTCTGCTTGGGACACAGAGGGATCCGGTTTCCTGCTCTCCAGCTGACCCTAGGCAGGCACTCGACCCAGGCGACCCAGGGAGAAACTGCTCCTCGCTTGCCAGCTCGACCTGGAGGGGACTCAAGCAGCGGCTTCTGGCTCCATCCCCAGGGGGAAGGTGGGAGGCTTGAAATTGCTCTGAGGGACTTGCCTGTGAGTTTACATTTTGGGCAATATCAATGGGGTGTGCGGACTGAGATCTAGAAACAAGGCCTGGCTGTAGAGCACAGCCCACCTTGGCTAAGCCCCTGGCACAGGGAGATCACACCCAAAAGAGTGAGTTGCAATGCTTGGTTTGAGAAGGAACTGGGGTGCCGCCACTTTTCTCCCCACAACCACCAAGGTGGGACCCCCGTGGGAAGCACTGGACCAAGCTATGCCCATCCCCGCTAGAGAGCTGCCCCCCCTCCTTTTTTTTTAAACCAGAGCCTGGACAAGACCAACACGGATGCACTGCCCTCATTAATTCTGGTCACTGGCTTGCTTAAACAGTCACATTTAATCCATTCTCCAGATGTAAATTATACACCTCCACCACTACCTTTGTATCTCTTTATCTCTGGAGTAATCAGGCTATATAGTTTCTCTGAGTAGCATTATCATCATTTCTTTTGCCTCCTCTCCAACCACATTCCCCTCTTTCTCTCACTGAATTAAGCCTGTTAGTCATTCTGCCTGCTCATTTCATTTCTAATTTTGCTTCCTCCCTGCCCTGTCATTTCTCTCTTTGTATATGCTCTTCCATCAGCGCAGCATACACCCAGCTCTTTATTTGTAGCTGGTAATTCTGGCTCTATGCTTTAGACTGTCCTTTATCTATTGGATTTTTCCTTTTTTATGTATTTTTCTTTTTATTATTTGTCGTCCCTCTTTTTTTTTTTTTTTGGTATGTGTCCCTTCCTTTTTTTCTTTTTCCCTTTAGGTTTGCGTGTTGGTATGTGTCCCTTCCTTTTTTTCTTTTTCCCTTTAGGTTTGCGTGTTTGTTGGATTTGTCTGTGCGTGTGTGCCTTTGTCCCCTGTGTGTTTGTCTGTTTTCTTTTCCAGGGCTACCTCAAGAAACAAGCCAAAGTACACAGGGTGGAGAGTCCCAAATACCACTATGAGTAGAAAAATAAAATAACCAAGGTCTCAACAAGAGAGACTAAGAGACACCATTCAAAGAACACTTTCTGAACGGATAGGCCCTGGATAGTCAAAAAGCCTTCTTTGGTACAGCAGCACTCGTAGGTGCAGAGTGTATCACAAGCTTTTAAAACAAACGAGAGAAAGTTAACCAAAATGATGAAACAGAAGAACTCTCCTCCAAAGAAATTCCAGGAAGAATTTACAGTTAAGAACTGCTCAAAACAGATATAAGCAAAATAACGGAACAAGAATTTAGAATAATAGTCATAAAATTAATCGCTGGGCTTGAAAAAGGTATGGAAGACATCAGAGAAACTATTGCTACAAAGACTATGGAGCTTAAAAATAGTTGTGATGAATTAAAGAATGCTATAAGTGAGATGCAAAATTAAATGGAGGTGTCCAATGCACGGATTGAAGACGCAGAAAAGAGACTAAGGGATTTAGAAGACACAATTCTAGAAAAAGGGGAAGCTGAGAAAAAGACAAACTGATCCAGGGACACAAAAGGAGAGTTCGAGTGCTCAGCGATACAGTCAAATGGAATAATATCCGTATCATAGGAATTCCAGAAGAGGAAAAGAGAGAAAGGCACTTGAGGAGTCCTTGAACAAATTATAGCAGAGAACTTCCCCAATCTGGGGAAGGAAACAGACATTGAAATCCAAGAGGTACAATGAACACCCCTCAGACGTAACTTGAATCAATCTTCTGCATGACATATCATAGTGAAACTCGCAAAATATAAGGACAAAGAGAGAATTCTGAAAGCAGCTAGGGAGAAAAGGGCCCTAACATACAAAGGGAAAACCTATCAGAGTGCTTACAGACCTATCTACTGAAACTTGGCAGGCTAGAAAGGAATGGTAGATAATCAGTGTGATGAACAGAAAAAATATGCAGCCAAGAATACTCTATCCAGCAAGCCTGTCATTCAGAATAGGAGAGATAGAAGTCTTTCCAAGTAAACAAAAATTGAAACAATTCATCACCACTAAACCAGCCCTACAAGAAATCCTGAGGGAGACTCTCTAAGGGAAATGTTGCAAGGAACGCAAGATACCAGAGACCTCACCACAAGCATGAATCCCACAAAGGACACAATGACTCTAAATCCATATATTTCAATAATGACACTGAATGTAAATGGGCTGAATACTCCAAAAGACATAGGGTAGCAGAATGGATAAAAAACAAAATCCATCTATTTGCTGTCTATAAGAAACTCATTTTAGACTGGAGGACACCTTCAGATTGAAAGTAAGGGGATGGAGAAATGTCTATCATGCTAATGGAAGTCAAAGCTGGAGTAGCTGTACTTATATCAGACAAGCTGGACTTTAAAGACAGTAACAAGGAATTAAGAAGGGCATTATGTAATAATTACAGAGTCTATCCATCAGGAAGAGCTAACAATTATAAATATCTATGCACCAAATATGGTAGCACCTAAATATATAAAACAAACAGAAAGAACCTTATGCATAAGAATGTGCTGATAGGGGATTTTAATACTCCACTTACAGCAATGGATAGATCAACTAGACAGAAAATCACCAAAGAAACAATGGACTTGAATGACACACTGGACCAGATGGTTTGACAGATATATTTAGAACTCTACATCCTGAGGCCATGGAATTCACTTTCTTCTCAAGTGTGCATGGCACATTCTCCAAGATAGATAACATACTAGGATATAAAGCAGCCCTCAATAAATATAAAAGAATTGAGATCATACCATGCACACTTTCAGATTTCAATGCTATGAAACTTGAAATCAATCACAGGAAGAAGTCTGGAAAACCTCCAGAACATAGAGGTTAAAGAACACCCTACTAAAGAAGGAATGGGCCAGTCAGGCAATTAGAGAAGAAATTAAAAAATAGATGGAAAAAATGAAAATACAACAATCCAAACTCTATGGGATGTGACAAAGGCAGACCTAAGAGGAAAGTACATTGCAGTCCAGGCTCATTTCAAGAAATTAGAAAACACACAAGTGCAAAACCTAACAGCGCACCTAAAGGAACTAGAGGGAAAGCAACAAGAGCACCCCAAAGCAAGTAGGAGAAGAGAAATAATAAAAATCAGGGCAGAAATATAGAAACCAAAGAAAGAGTTGAACAGATCAATGAAACCAAGAGTTGGTTTTTTGAAAAAATAAACAAAATCGATGAACCTCTAGCCAGGCTTCTCAAATAGAAAAGAGAGAGTCAAATAGACAAAATCATGAATGAAAATGGACTTATTTACAACCAACCCCTCAGAAATACAAGCAATTGTCAGGGAATACTATGAAAAATTATATGCCAACAAATTGGATAACTAGAAGAAATGGACAAATTCCTAAATACACACTTACTACCTAAATTCACACTGGAAAAGATAGGAAATCTGAACAGACCCATAACTAGTGAGCAAATCAATCAGTTATCAAAAATCTCCCAACAAATAAGAGACCAGGGCCAGATGGCTTCCCTGGTGAATTCTACTAGACATTTAAAGCAGAATTAATACCCATTCTTCTCAAGCTATTCCAAAAACCAGAAATGGAAGGAAACCTTCTGGACTCATTTTATGAAGCCAGCATCACTCTGATTCCCAAGCCAGATGGAGACCCAGCAAAAAAAGAGAACTACAGGCCAATATCCTTGATGAATACGGATGCAAAAATCCTCAACAAGATCCTTGCAAATCGAATCCAACAGCACATAAAAAGAATTAGCCAACATGATCAAGTGGGATTCATTCCTGGGTTACAGGGCTGGTTCAATATTTGCGAATCAATCATTGTGATACATCATATCAACAAAAGAAGATATAAAAACCATATGATCCTGTTGATAGATGTAGAAAAAGCATTTGACAAAATACAGTACCCCTTCTTAATAAAGACCCTCGAGAAAGTCGGGATAGAAGAAACTTAAGCATCATAAAAGCCATCTATGAGAAGCCCTCAGCTAACATCATCCTCAATGGGGAAAAAGAGCTTTCCCCCTGAGATCAGGAACACGACAGGGATGTCCACTCTCACCACTGTTGTTTAACATAGTGCTGGAAGTCCTAGCATCAGCCATTAGACACCAAAAGGAAATCAAAGGCATCAGAATAGGCAAAGAGGAAGTCAAACTTTCACTCTTCGCAGATGACATGATACTCTACATAGAAAACCCGACAGACTCCACCAGAAGCCTACTAGAACTGATCCAAGAATTCAGCCAAGTTTCAGGGTACAAAATCAACGTACAGAAATCAGTTACATTTTTATACACCAACAATGAAGCAACAGAAAGAGAAATCAAGAAACTGATCCCATTCACAATTGCACAAAAAACCATAAAGTACCTAGGAATAAACCTAACCAAGGATATAAGAGATCTGTATGATGAAAACTATAGAAAACTTATGAAGGAAATTGAAGAAGACACAAAGAAATGGAAAAACATTCCATGCTCATGGATTGGAAGAATAAATATAGTTAAAATGTCATCACTACCCAAAGCAATCTACACATTCAATGCAATCCCAAACAAAATTGCATCAGCATACTTCTCATAACTAGAACAAACTATCCTAAAATTTGTATGGAACCACAAAAGACCCTGAATCGCAATGGTAACATAGAAGAAGAAAACCAAAATGGGAGGCATCGCCATCCCAGACTTTAACCTCTACTACAAAATTGTCATCATCAAGACAGTATGGTATTGGCACGAAAACAGATACGTAGACCAATGGAATAAAAAAGAGAATTCAGATTTGGACCCAAAGTGTAGAGGCAACAAATCTTTGACAAAGCAGGAAACGTATACAATGGAAAAAAGACAGCCTCTTTAACAGATGGTGCCGGGAGAACTGGACAAAATGCAGAAGAATGAAACTAGATCATTTTCTCACACCATACACAAAAATAAACTCAAAATGGATAAAGTTTTCCTGAATGTGAGACAGGAAACCATCAAAATCCTAGAGGAGAAAACAGGAAACAACCTCCTTGACCTCCACCGCAGCAATTTCTTACTCGACACATCCCCAAAGGCAAGGGAATCAAGAGCAAACATGAACTATTGGGACCTCATCAACATAAAAAGCTTCTGGACTGCAAAGGAAACAATCAACAAAACTAAAAGCAACTGATGGAATGAGAAAAGATACTTGCAAATGACATATCAGATAAAGGGCTAGTATCCAAGGTCTATAACGAACTTACCAAACTCCACACCCAAAAAACAAAAAATCCAGTGAAGAAACAAGCAGAAGACATGAATAGACACTTTTCCAAAGAGGACATCCAGATGGCCAACAGGCACATGAAACGATGCTCAGCATCCCTCCTCATCAGGGAAATACAAATCAAAACCACACTGAGATACCACCTCAAGCCAATCAGAGTGGCTAAAATGAGCAAATCAGAGAACTCTAGATGCTGGCGAGGATGTGGGGAAATAGGCACCCTCTTACACTGTTGGTGGGGATGTAAATGGGTGCAACCTCACTGGAAAACAGCGTGGAGATTCCTCAAAAAATTAACAATATAACTCCCCTATGACCCAACAATAGCACTGCTAGGAATTTACTCAAGGGATACAGGAATGCTGATGCATAGGGGCACATGGACTCCAATGTTCATAGCAGCACTCTCAACAATAGCCAAAACATGGAAAGAGCCTAAGTGTCCATCAAGAGACGAATGGATCAAGAAGATGTGGTTTATCTATGCAGTGGGATAGTACATGGCAATGAGAAAGAATGAAATCTGGCCATGTGTAGCAACACGGATAGACCTTGAGGGTGTTATACTGAATGAAATAAGTCAGGCAGAGAAGGACAAATACCATATGTTTGCATGTATAGGAGGATTAGGAGGAACTTAACGGAGGAACAAGGGGGAGAAGAAAGGGGGAAAAATAGTGGGGGAGAGGGAGGGAGGCAAACCATGAGAGACTCTTGAATGCCGAGAACAAACTGAGGGCTGATGGGGGTTGGGGGGAGGGGAAGTGGGGTGATGGGCATGGAGGTGGGCACTTGTGGGGATGAGCACGGGGTGTTATATGGAGACCAACTTGACAATAAGCTATTTTAAAAAAATATCCAATAGGTAAATACTGATGACAATGATGGTACTTCATGTAGAGGATGGATAGTCAGTCATCAAACTGACCATGAATCTGGTTCTGAGTAGAGCAAGAGCCATAAATTATGACTTTCCCCTTGGCCGACCTCTGATTATGGGTAATCTATGTCATTTCTGGCTTATACTGATTGTGGCAGATGCACTCAGGGACACGCTTGACCCATCTGAACTTGTGGGAAGCCGTCTGCAACAGGTGGTCTCTTTGATACAAATCACTGTTCTGGGGACCAGTATTGAGATCACTGAGAAGCTGAGGAGAGGCCTGGGTAAGGGAGCAGCAGCTTTTGCAGCATCGCCGCCTGGAAACCCCTGCACCCTGCGTGGGCAGCCTCGGACCAACCCAGAAGTTGCCCTGAGGACGGCCACAGGACTCACAGGTCTTGGAGGAGCACACATGGTGGCATGCCAGGAACACAGGGTTTGGAGTCAGAAAGAAATCTCAGCTCTGCTACCTAGATCTTACCTTCTGAGTCTATTTCCTCCTTGAAAAGTGAGAAAAATCCCCACTATTCTGACTTGCTGTAAAGCCAACACAAGATTGCTTATGTGAAAGCACAGGCACACTGTAGATGCTTAATATGAACCCCCCTTCCCCCACCCTTTTAAGGCCTCTGCCTTTTTAACCCCCAGGAGCAGATGGTACATAACTCACCCTCTCCTCCAGGAAGTCCCCCTTGCCAGAGCTCTCTGATGGGACCACTCATTAGGTTCTCAGATCTGACTGACAAGATTGATTTTACAGCGCCCATAAATACAGAGGAGCCCAACGCACGTTGAGTTTCTAGATGCAATCAACAAATTGTTGGCTCATACCTGTCATCTGATTTCTCCATCAAAGCTCCTGATGCCGAATGATGCTACACTTGTCACTAAAAGGTGGTGGGAATGTGATCATTCCCCTTGCCACCTGGTTAGGTCTTTACATTACTTGGGTCGCAGTGCATGACTTTCTGACCTGCATCGGACAATATTTCTCCCAGCCCTGCCTGGCAGTGGTTTAACAACCCCACCTCCCCTGGTTCCCTTCAGCCACACTGTATCTACTCCTATAGTCTAGCCTATAGATCCAAGCCATGGGTCTCAGGAAAGCACCCTGAAGAAAAATCCAACTAAAGGCATCACAGGAACGATAAACAGAAGGAGCAGAACCCTCCCTGTCCTTCCCCCTTGGAGGTACCAGACTTCCACCTCCCTCCCCACTTATGCTCTCTGTGCTCTGTTCGGGGAATAGCCCCAGCCCTCCATTGGGCATCCAAATCCCTCTAACACCAAGGCCCAGCTCAAATAGCACCTCCTCCAGAAAGCCTTCTGGGATTCCACAGAGGTCTAAGCAACACCTGGCCTCCCAACACCAACCACCTTTTCTGTGCTTGAACTTCTCTTCTGCTTTAACTCCTCTCTGGCCTGTGTCTACCTGCAGTAGCCTTGCCATCTGTTTTGTCCCCAGGCACATCACTTCTTACAGAGGGGAGGAGGGAAGAAGGAAGGAAGGTGGGCAGAGAAGGGGGAACAAGAAAAGAGGGAGGAAGAGAAAAAGGATGAGTGAGTGAGAATGCACGTGTACCCAAGAGTTGGGGACCTGAGCTGACTGCTCTGTTCCTGCCCTTTGTCCTGCAGGACATCTTATTCTTTTTTTTTTCTTTTACAAATAGTTTATTGTCAAATTGGTTTCCATATAACACCCAGTGCTCATCCCCACAGCAGGACATCTTATTCTTAATGGCATCGTCCTGTTATTACTTGAGATGGAGTGGGGCTCTGTTCCTTGCAAGCAACCACTCCCAAGCACGATACCAGCTATTGACACCTGTGTCTCTGAAGGCTGCCTGAGGTCCTAGAACAGAATGTGGCATGTCCCACTGTATGTTCTACTTTCAAACAATTATTATCTACCCTAAGAAAACAAGGAGTGTCTGTTTTGTCCACTATTTCCAGAACTTAGAAAATGCCTGGTACCTGGAGGGCCCTCAATAAATAATTTTTGGAGTAAATGAATGAATAAAAGACACACATAAACTAATGAGTCAATGAGAGAATGTCTTCTGCTTGGAAAGATGGATGACAGATGTCCTAATGATATAAAGGAAGGGACTGGCTTGGAACACACAAGGTCCTCTTAGCAGCTCTCTCAACATCAAAGGTTAAGGCAGCTCTTGAACATGAAATGAGATATATTCTAAGACTTTAAAGAAAAGGAAGCACTTCTTCAGCTATTGAAGGGACCACATAAAACTGATTCCAAGGGGTTGTGCAGTAAAGTACACCAGCAGGCTCACAAAGGCTATAATATACATTTGTGGTAGACATTTCTGAGGGGCAGGGTAGCCTCTGCTCTTCCACCAGGTGTCCCCTGGATCCTGGACTAGGGCATGGGGCCCTGGCCTGACCAGGCAACACTGTAGCCACATCATTGGGGGCAGCTTAGCACTCCCAGCCTGGGGCTCTGTACTGACTCTTCTGAAGCCTCTTAGCTTATCCCTAAGTGTCACCCTAGTGCTGCTGTGATTCCTCCTGTGTGCTGGTGGAAGCCCTACCTGAACATCACTGGCCCATCTGATGGGCAGATGAACCACAAGCAAGGATCTTGAGGGGGAATATATTTCAAGATAAACTTGAACCACACCACAATGGTAAATTGGCTGCTTTACTGCAGGACTTCTCAGAGTCTTACCAGGTAAATGTGTCTTTTATGAATGTCTAAGAGAAGACTACTGCATGTGGCATTTCTGAAACCCTTTCCCCTAGACTCCCTTTTTTGAAAGGGTAGTGTTCTCTAGAAACCCCTCTGGAAAACACTGAAATCCACCCCCATGGGGGTGGGGGTGGGGAATGGCCCTTTGTGTTATCACCTCGATGGATGGGAAGGCCATTTCCTATGCCATGTTCCAGTCAAATGGTGCCTCCTATCTCTAACCCTACTGCTGAGCCAGAGCGCAGGGTTCTGGGTTTCTATCTCCCCCTAGTGGACAAAGCTCCATGATCAAATCTCCTGCCCCCCACCCCTCAGTTACTCTTACTCCTTCCTTTCTGAGTAATCTCAGGTTCTGAAAAAGCCCTATTTACCTGCCTGAAGCTCCATTCAATTTCATTTCCTGCCCCATCCCTTCAACCTGACTCTTACATGAGCTTCAGGATTTAGCTTAGGAGTCATGTACTCCAACGAGCTTCTCTGACTCTCTCCAGCCCCAGCTCAAAGACCCTTCCTGCTGGTAGCAAGCATGGGGCAGCCACACAGATCTCTGTCACAGATCACTGCAACTATTGTGAAAAGAAGCATTTTGCTTATTCATCTTTTATTGGGGGAAGCTCTCTGAAGACAGGCACAATGCTTTATTCAGGATTTTTTTTCATTTTCAATATCATGCCTAATATATATAGTGCTTGATCAATCACCAGGGAATCACTGAATGTCAATGAATAAATTATGGCCATTTCCCTGTTTGTGACCCGATGCTGGGTGAAAGTGTGTATGCCACCCCCCAGCGCACACACACACAAATCTGTTTCTGATACTCATGGTCCAATGGAGAGAGAGATCACAAGTGGACTTCTCTATGCACAACCGATACGCTTCAGAACTATGTTCACACAGAGTGAGCAGATGGGCCCTGATTTACGATATTTTGACTTTACGATGGTGCTAAAGGGATCTACATTCATTATAAATGGTACTTGGAATTCTGCATCTGGATCTTTTCTGAGGCTAGCAACATGCAGTACAATACTCTGTCGTGATGCTGGGTAGTGGCAGTGAGCCATGGCTCCCTGTCAGCCACACAATCACAAGAGTAGACAACTGACACACTTATGACCTTTCTGTACCCACACAACCAGGCTGTTTTTCCCTTTCATCACAGTACTCCATAAATTATGGGAGATGCTCAACACTTTGTTATAAAACAGGTTTTGTGCTAGATGGAGCCCACACAGGTAAACAGAATTTTGGAGGCAGTCTGGTGCTCTGGCCTTGCCGTCACCTTTCCTCACACTGGTGACTGGCAGACAGGGCCATGGCAGCAGGGGTCAGTCTGGAGACACTGTTACCAGGGACTCTAATTGCCCACCAGAAAGGCCACGGTCTGGGGACAGGCTGGCATAGGTCCAGGCCCCAATGACAGGAAAAGTCTGGATCTTTCCTGGCCAGCCAGAGTCCTGCCGGCTCATGAGGGCATATATTTTCCTTTGCCTGACGTGTTGGGCACTGGTGGTCCCCCAGAGTGCTGAGCGGCTCCTGACTTACTGCCACTGGGGAGAAAGAGGACGCGCCAGGGCAGGATGGCTACTGTGCCTCACTCATCCATCTCTGCGTCCCTCTGGGGGCTCACCAAGCAACAGCCTTGGCCTGGGAGGCCTTTCATAAGCGGTTGTTGAGCTGAACTGACAGCTGGTTGTCAAGGGGCAGGGCTTTCTGAGCAGCTATCTCAGATTTGTCTGTAAAAGCAATCCCCCTGGAATCTGAAGTGAGTCAGGGTGATCGACCCTCTTCTGGTCTCCATTCAAGAGGGTCCATCCCCTTGCAAGCCCAAGGCTTTTCCAAGCCCCAGACCAGGTCCCGGGTGGGGGGTGGTGGTGATCAGGAGTCCCCTCAGGGTTGCTGAGCAAGAGTGAGAGGGTCCCTGTTGCACAAGTAGGGGAAAACAGGATGGGTAGAGGAATGGACCACCTGGAGCCCTGACAGTATAAAGGATGAGGGGAGGGCACCCAAGTGGGAGCCCAGTTGCTTGAAAGAGCTCAGATTGGAAGTAAGAATATATACATAATATCAGTTCTCAGTGGTTTGCATAAATGAACAGAGACTGAGCATGAATCATAGAAAACCACAGATAAACCAAAAGGAACTTATTTTGGTTTCTATTAGATTCAGACACATGCCCCCAATCCCAAACATGTATAAGCAGTAGAAAGAGGACAGGCTTGGAGGGGTCCTAACCCAGCCACCGACCAGCTGCTGTGTGACTTTGGGTAAGTCAGGTCCTTCCTCCTCTGGACCAGATCAACATCACAAATCTGGCTGTACTTCAAACCTCTGGGAGAGGCTATATCTACCAAGTGAGGATTTCCCACAGCACAGCCAGAAGCCAGCATTTGCAAAAGCTCCCAGGTGATTCTGACGCAAGCAGCCCAACCCAGATCTCAGAGCCCTTGGATTGATGACTAGTGAGGTCACAGCCATACTGCCATCCTCTGTGCACACATGCTCACACGGGATGATCTTACAAAAAGTGGTTTGCTGTCCAGAATGGAGGACACAGAGCCAGGCAGCATTTACTGAGCACTGACTGTATGCATGGCATGCAGCAAGGTACATACACATTGCCACTCTGAGACAAGGGGAGCCAGGCCTTGTCTCCCCAGCCAGAGCAGGGGAGAAGGTATGATGGTACGGACCCAAGCCACTTTGATCCCACCCTGAGGTTCCTACAGGCCCTGGTGACGTGGCCTTCCTCATAGTTTCCTCTCACACCAGCCCCCTCCACCAGTAGCCCTGCCTGCCTCAAAGCATAAAACATGAAGATTAACAAACCCAGGCCATTTATGAAACTGAAAACATGGAAAAACAAAGTGCAGATGGACTGATTTGATAAGGCAGTGGGTTGGGTTTCACTTTTTGAAAAGGCCAATTCTTAACCCCCTCAGAATGGCTCATTATGGAATCAAGTGCTGCATTTTTGTCTCCACAGCAGCATGAACATGTGGAATGCCCAGAACAGGGAGGCCTTGAGCTTCAGGGAGGGGTCAAGGCTTCCAGAAGGACCAGGGCCATTCATCCCTCACTGAGCTAAGACCATGTGCTGCCAGCACCTGCAGCTAGAGAGAATGAAGCCCGGCTCTGCCCTCCCAGGGGTGCTAGTTTGTTGGGAGACAGATTGGCAAACACAGCTTCAACAAAAGACATGGAGGCTTGAGTGGCGGGAAGGGTGGGTGCTGGCAGAGTAGATGGCAAGGAGTGACAGCCTGAGAATCAGCTCTGGAAATCAGACAGACTCAAGATAATGCTCCTTGTGCCTCAGCTTCCTCACCTGTGTAAGCAGATGATATGATTGACTTCACAGGGCTCCTGAGAGGGGGAAGTTGGACAGTAGCAGTGAAACCCTTAAAAAGAGTGTTTGATAGGAGAACAGGTCAATGAAACCAGAAGCAGGTTCTTTGAAAGAATTAACAAAATTGATCAATCACTAGGCAGTTTGATCAAAAAGAAAAAGGAAAGGACCCAAATAAATAAAATCAAGAATGAGAGAGATCACAACCAACACAGCAGAAATACAAACAATAATAAGAGAATATTATGAGCAATTATATGCCAATAAAATGGACAAACTGGAAGAAATGGACAAACTCCCAGAAACATATAAACTACCCAAATTGAAACAAGAAGAAATAGAAAATTTGAACAGACCCATAATCAGTAAAGAAATCGAATTAGTACTCAAAAATTTTCCAAAAAACAATAGACCAGGGCCAGATGGCTTTCCAGGGTAATTCTACCAAATATTTAAGGAAGAGTTAACACCTATTCTCTTGAACCTGTTCCAAAAAACAGAAATGGAAGCAAAACTTCCAAACTCTTTTTATGAAGCCAGAATTACCTTGATTCCAAAACCAAAGACCCCAGTAAAAAAGAGAACTACAGACCAATCTCCCTGATGAACATGGATACAAACATCCTCAACAAGGTATTAGCAAAACAGATCCAACAATATGTCAAAAAAATTATTCACCACAACCAAGTGAGATTTATACCTGGGACGCAAGGTTGGTTCAATATCCTCAAAACAATCAATATGATTGTTCACATCAGTAAAAGAAAGAACAAGAACCACATGATCCTCTCAATAGATGCAGAGAAAGCATTTGACAAAATACAGCATCCTTTCTTGATAAAAACCCTTAAGAAATTAGGGATAGAAGGATCATACCTCAAGATCATAAAATCCATATGTGAAAGACCCAATTCTAATATCATTCTCAATGGGAAAAAACAGAGTTTTCCCCCTAAGGTCAGGATCAAGACAGGGCATCAACTCTTGGCACTGTTATCCAACATAGTATTGGAAGTCTTAGCCTCAGCAATCAGACAACACAAAGAAATAAAGGCATCCAAATAGGCCACTAGGTCAAACTCTCTTTGCAGATGACATGATATTCTATATGGAAAACCCAAAAGATTTCAACAAAAAAACTGCTACAACTGATCCAGGAATTCATCCAAGTGGCAGGATATAAAATCAATGCACAGAAATCGGTTGCATTCCTATACACCAGCAATGAAGCAACAGAAAGAGAAATCAAGGAATCAATCCCATTTACATTCCTATACCTAGGAATAAGTGTAACCAAAAAGGTGAAATATCTATACACTGAACACTACAGAATGCTGATAAAGGAAATTGAAGAAGACACACAAAAAAGGAAAAATATTCCATGCTCCTGGATAAGAAGAACAAATATTGTTAAAATGTCATTACTACCCAAAGCAATCTACATATTCAATGCAATCCCCATCAAAATAACATGAGCAGTCTTCACAGAACTAGAACAAACAATCCTAAAATTTGTATGGAACCAGAAAAGAGCCAAAGCAATCTTGAAAAAGAAAACCAAAGCAGGAGGCATCACAATCCCAGACTTTACGCTGTATTACAAAGCTGTAATCATCAAGACAGTATGGTAGTGGCACAAGAACAGACACTTAGATCAATGGAACAGAATAGAGAACCCAGAAACGTACCCACAAATATATGGCCAACTCATCTTTGACAAAGCAGGAAAAAATATTCAATGGAATAGAGACAGTCTCTTCAGCAAGTGGTGCTGGGAAACTGGACAGCGACATGCAGAAAAATGAACCTGGATCACTTTCTTACACCGTCCATAAAAATAAACTCAAAATAGATGAAAGACCTAAATGTAAGACAGGAAGCCATCAAAATCCTTGGGGAGAAATCAGGTGAGAACCTCTGTGACCTTGGCTGCAGCAACTTCTTACTCAACACGTCTCCAGAGGCAAGGGAAACAAAAGCAAAAATGAACTATTGAGACCTCATCAAAATAAAAATCTTCTACACAGCAAAGAAACAATCAGCAAAACTAAAAAGCAACTGATAGAATGGGAGAAGATATTTACAAACAAGAAATCAGATAAAGTGTTGGTATCCAAAATCTATAAAGAACGTATCAAACTCAAGACCCAAGAAACAAATAAACCAGTGAAGAGATGGGCTAAAGACATGAACAGACACTTCTCCAAAGAAGACATCCAGATGGCCAACAGACACATGAAACGATACTCAATGTCATTCATCATCAAGGAAATACAAGTCAAAACAACAGTGAGATACTACCTCACACCTGTCAGAATGGCTAAAATCAACAACTCAGGCAACAACAGATGGAGAGGATGTGAAGAAAGAAGATCTCTCTTGTACTGCTGGTAGGAATGCAAACTGGTGCAGCCACTCTGGAAAACACTATGGAGATTCCTCAAAAATTAAAAATAGAACTATCCTACAACCCAGCAATTGCACTACTAGGTATTTATCTAAGGGATACAGGTGTGCTGTTTCAAAGGGACACATTCACCCCGATGTTTATAGCAGCACTATCAACAGTAGCTAAAGTATGGAAAGAGCCCAAATGTCCATGGATAGATGAATGGGTAAAAAAGATGTGGTATATATACACAATGGAGTATTACTCGGAAATCAAAAAGAATGAAAATCTTGCCATTTGCAACTACATGGATGGAACTAGAGGGAATCATGCTAAGCAAAATCAGTCCATCAGAGAAATAAAAATATCATATGACTTCACTCATATGAGGACTTTGAGATACAGAACAGATGAACACAAGGGAAGGGAAGCAAAAATAATATAAACACAGGGAGGCTGACAAAACCTTAAGAGAGTCTTAAATATGGAGAACAAACAGAGGGTTACTATAGGGGTGTGGGCTAAATGAGTAAGGGGCATTAAGGAATCTACTCTTGAAATCATTGTTGCACTATATGCTATCTAATTTGGATGTAAATTAAAAAATTATTAAGAGCATTTGACATTTAATGGTTGCTGAGTAAATGTATTATGTATCATTCTTGGTGGGGGTGACCCTTGAGAGGATTCTGGAAGGATGAGCTGGAAGTAATCAGGTATCAAAGGTGAAGAATTTAGGGGGACACCTGGGTGGCTCAATCAGTTAAGTGCCTGACTCTTGGTTTAGGCTCAACTCATGATCTCATGGTTTGTGAATTTGAGCCCTGCATTGGACTCCATGCTGACAGGACAGAGCCTGCCTGGGATTCTCTCTTTTCCTGTCTGCCCCTCCCACCTCTCTCCCTCAAAAATAAAGTTAAAAAAAAAAGTGAAGAATTTGGGTGAAGGTTTCAGACAGGGGACAGCACATGCAATGACAAAAGGTAGAAATGCCACCAATGGAGAAAGATGTGTTTGTGGTAGTGGTGTCTGTGGAAGCGCTGATGCTGATGGAGAATGTCTGGCATGCCAGGCACTGCTGTTACATGTTTGACATGTGCTATCTCATGCCATCTTTATGGGAGCCCCAGCAGCTGGGTACAATTGTTATCCTCACTTTCCGAATGAAGAAACTGAGCCTTGAAAGGTCAGTGACTACCTAAGGCCTGCAAATGGTGGAGGTAAGACTTAAAGTCCAGCCACCTAAGTCCCCACCCATGCCTGCCCATGCCCACCGATGCTCGCATTCTGAGCCATTCCACTGGGGGGAGATGGCGTGGGTTTTTGGGTAAAGGACAGTTATTTCCCGCTGCATGTTGATAACCTCTCAGCCCTCTCCACTAGTGTCTCTCACTCCCCATCCTTCAGCAACTTTTCTAAAGAATTCAGGGGCAGTTCTGTGAGGCAGAGAGATCTGGCCAAGAAGCTGAGGCTCCTAGAACATTCAAAGAGGAAACAACTCCCTGGGTACATTAGGTTGTGTGGTCCTTTAATTGATCAGGATGGAGGAACAACTTAGTGTGAAATCCAGACCTGGAGTAGTCAGGACAAGAAGCAGGGGCTGTGTAGCACATGAGCTGAGTGTATCGGTTATGGGAAAAATGGTGTCTTCCTGGAGAGTGCCAAGGGTACCAGTTACCCTGAGTGACCTCGAGGCTCAGTGCTGGGAGGGAGGAGCAGAGGTCCCAGAGGACTTCCTGCAGGAAGCACCTAGAGGCTAGAGATGCTTTGCTCAAAGGTGGCCTGACCCAGTGCCTCTCAGAGCACAGCTGTCAGCTGGCCCCTCCCCTACCATGCAACATCTGTACTTTCTTCTGGCATTAAATAAATCAGGCACAGAAGGACAGATACCATATGTTTGCACGTATAGGTGGATTAGGAGGAACTTAACGGAGGACCATGGGGGAGGAGAAGGGGAAAAATAGTGGGGGAGAGGGAGGGAGGCAAACCATGAGAGACTCTTGAATGCTAAGAACAAACTGAGGGCTGATGGGGGTGGGGGGGAGGGGAAGGGGGGTGATGGGCATGGAGAAGGGCACTTGTTGGGATGAGCACTTGGTGTTATATGGAAACCAACTTCACAATAAACTATTAAATTTTTTTAATTAAAAAAAAAAGAATGACCTTGCCAGCCCCCTCAGTGACAGCCCATTGAGACTGGCACCATCTCATCCATTGAACCCTACACCAAGGGCAGGAGGACCAGCAAGGTCTTTTTTTGACAGACTAACTTAGAGCATGAAAGACTCCTACAGATGCACCTGTTCATCTGTCTTGACAATGATAGAAGGCCAAGAGGAGTGAGCATCCTCCTTCTCAGTGCTGCCCAGTAAGAGAGATGCATCCCTTGGCTGCTGCTAGGGGAAGAGATGGCTCTGTTGCTCGGGGAAGAGATGGCTCTGTTGCATGGGAGCTGCTGGCCTCCAGCATTTCTCCAGAGCCCCATTTGTCACTCTTCTCCTGGCTTTGTGCTCCCTCAGTGCAGTGGACCGAATTATGGACACCAAAAGATATGTCTGCTTAGGACCTCAGAATGTGACCTTACTTGGAATAAGGGTCTTTGCAGATGTAATAAGGAAAGGATCTTGAGATGAGATCATACCGCCTAGGGGTGGGCCCTAAATGCAGTGATGAGTGTCTTTATAAGACACAGAAAAGAGAAGACATAAGGCACAGAGCAAAAGTCCACACGAACATTGGGGTAAATACAGGAGTGATGTAGCTACAAGTCAAGAAATTCCAAGAATTGCTCACAGCAGCCAGAATCCAGGAGAGAAGCATGGAGTCCCTTCTAGAGCCTCCAGTAGGAACCAACCCTACAGGCACTGTGATTTCAGCCTTCTGGCCTCCAGGACTGTGGCAGAATAGATTCCTGTTGTTCGAAGCCACCCCAGTTTGTGGTAATTTGCTATGGTGACCCGTGGGAACTAGAACTCAGTTTCCTTTCTTGCTGCTGCTGCTTCCCATCCTGCATGTGGCCCTCCCCAGTGCCCTGCCCTTTGCTCCCACGCTCTGCCTGGCTGTCCTGCTAGGGCCCTCCCGCTTCACTGCGCACCTTCATGCAGCTGAGAGCTCGCAGAGGTGCTGACAAGACCCGGTGCAAATGCCCACCCTTCTGTGTGCTGGCACAGCCTCCACGGACAGCGCTTGATCTCTCTAAGCCCTAGTGTCTTATCTACAAAATTCCTACAGCAAGGCTTGGTGATGCAACAAATGACATTTGTGAGAAGCCCCTCCCTCCCATCATGTTTCTAAATCAGTGCTGCCCTTCTCTCTAGTTCAGCCCCCAAACCTGAAACTTCCCACACTGAGCATGGCTCTGTCAATATCTCATAGACTCCTCAATCTCTGCTCTTGTTCTAGCCAGAGCAGCTACTCTTTCCACCCACTGCTTCTTCGGCATGAGCCAAGTTGCCCGTGAGGCAGGAGGAAATAGGGCCAAGATGCGGAGCTGGTGACCTCCTTCCTCTCTCATTAGAGATACCAAGGGGCTAAGGCAAGCGAACCAGGGTTCAGCTTCCAACACACCCTCCATAATGCCTCCCTCCTGTCTGGGGACACTCTGATCGTGATTTGTGAAATTGTGTTAACATGATGCGGTCTCATTATTCCACAAGACAACTTATAAAAGTAGAAGGTGTCCTGGGATTTGCAGACATCAAACCCACCAAACACTTCTCTGAGCAGCTGGCTCACTCCCCATGCCCTCTTCGGCCTTATTATCCCACACAATTCTGTTCACATTGTCTCCAGAGAGTCACGACCTTGTTTCTTTTCAACCTGAGCACAGGGTGTTCTCTTTGCTTTATGGCCTGAGGCAAAGGGAAATGGGAAATAGGAGGAAGGGTCTGCCCTGAGACTACAGCAAGGGGAGCCTACAAGAGAAGGGACAGCTCAGGGCAGGCATTGAAGGGTCAACATTTTACTACCACCATCTTGCATCTGAGTCTCTTTCCAGTGCTGCTCCTCACTTCCTCATCTGAGCCTTCAAGCCCAACAGCAGCTAATGTCAACGAGGCATTCAATAAAGCACCAGATAGTGGGCTAAGTGCTTTGAATGCATCAGTGACTCCTCACAGCCTCCCAAGGTGAATACAGAAGTCATTCACCCAGGTAAGTCTGCACCTGATGTCCTCTGGATTCACGTCTCTCCACTGTGGGCTTCCTACCACCTGGAGGGATCAATAATGAAAGAGAGAGTCACCCATCCCCAGCGTCTTCTGGTTGGCTACATTCTCTTCATTTTTTTCTAGATTAAAGAATCTGATACAAGGCATATATTTGCATAATTGTTACCCCACTCTTAGAAAGAGGTGTTTTCTATCAAAATGGACAAACTGTGAATCCCAACAACTTGTACATTCCTAGAGAGCTGGCTCTGACATCACTGTCATCTTTCATGACCCGTGGCACACCATCTGTGGCGAGTGATTGGGTTGCTGGAACACTCACTGCTTCAGCCAGCAAATTGCATCGTCCCATGCACAAGGCTACAGAGCAAATAACTCTTAGATTTGTGCAATTGTCTAGTTGTGAAAAATAAAGGTTGTAACAATTTCACTATTTAGATTCTTCTAGGGTTTGGCCATCCCAATAAATAATTTTCTACTGTGTGGTTAACACCCCCATTTTAGGATGCTGATTCTCAACACCATCGAGTCCAGGAGTCCAGCGGGGACTCACTTCTCACTGGGTGCAGCCGCTCCACTGCCAAGGAGTGCCAGTTCTGCACTCCTTGAGGTGACCATGGTGTCTCAGTCACATATAAACTACAGACTTATCATCAGAACTGCACAGTGAAGTCTCACACCAGGGTGGGCAGAGGCGGGACACGGTCTGGGACAGTGTCAGAGCAAGGGCCCAGATACCTGGGCCGCCTCATGAGCTGCCAGCACAGCACCCTGAACGAAGCAGGTGGGCTCATCTGGAGAGCTGGCCCCAGCTCTACGTGCACACATGGAGCCCTTCACTGGCTACCCCCACCCTCTCTTGCTCTGTGTTTCCTCCCGGGTGTTAGGCATCACTGCCCCCTCCCCAGTCCCGAGTCCCATCCTGGGCAGAGGCCTTGAGGCCCTGGATCTGAAGACAAAAATGGCTGTTCCTGGCCCTCAGGTACTTATGTCTGTGCTGTCTGAGCCCTCTGGCTGTAGGACAAGTGCAGGTAGGAAGCACAGCCACGCCTGGTCCCCCCACTGGGAAGGAACTCAGCTATGGGTTTGCAGCTATAAACACCCCAGATCCCATAGCTGGAAAGGGGCCCATTTGTCTGACACCAGACAGACCAAGTGAATCAGCCCTGGAGTTGGGCAGTCTGCCCACCCTGTGGGAGAGCAAGCTGAGGTTCCCCATGCTCAGGACTTCCTTCCTGCTACCTAACTTGAATTCCTCACTGCAGCCCGAAGCCTCCTGCTCTATCATAAGAAGAGAGGACACTCTCTCCAAAACCTCATTCCACTAGGAGACAGCTCTGATCAGCCATTCACCAAGTCCTTATGCAGTACCTACTGAATACAGACAGATGGACAACACACATCAGGTGGGTGGTCCCCATGTAAAGAAAACAGAGCCTTCCCCTTGGGAACTGACAGTCCATTGCCTTTCCCCTCCTATGAATCCATGAGGTGGTTTAGACTCCATGTACCTCTATCATATTCTCACAATCCTGAGCAGCCAGCATCTCTCCCAAGCTGAGGCTGGACTGGCTGCCACTGTGCCCTTCCTCAACCATGGACTGGGGCCTGGGCTGGGCCACCACCACGCTGCCACTGGGAGAGGCCAACTACTGGTTCCTGAGCTGTGGCCCAGCCCTGCCTCCGACGGCTGAAGCCCTGTGCTCCCCTCACCTGGCCTCACCACAGCAGCCACTCAGAGGTGTGCACAGACTCGCTGCTTGGCACAATGTGCTTTGATGAAGAACTTTCCCACTGCGGCGGGGCGGGGCACAGCTCCCAGTTTGCAGGTGTGAGGATGACTTGGAATGGCCACTGGCGATGCACTTGGGTTCTTGGTATTCAACTGCTATTTCTGTCCCCTGGTGCCTCAACCTCTCCTAAGCAACCTTTCTCCACCCCCTTCCCCCTCCCCGCCCCACCATAGCACCTGATGTGTTCACACTGTGTGTAGCACTTGTTTTTGGTGCCTGAGATTATTAGCGTGTCTACCTGTCTCCAAGTGTGCTTTGACTGTCTCCCCACTCCCACTGCCCCCACACTGCCAGCTACAATACCAGCGATCTTGTTGAGACAGCTCAGTCTTACTCACGGCTATGGCCCCGAAGCTAGCACAGTGCCCGCCATCCTGTGGATATCCCATGACTGCTAGGTGACTGACTGTTTGACTTGGGCAGATCAATGAACTTCTCTGATCTTTGGTTTTGTCTTTATCACTTGGGAATGACACCCTTTACTAAATCTCTAGGGGGAGACATGAGAACGTGCTCCAAGGTGTGTATGTGTATGTGTGTGTGGTATGGTGTGTGTGTGTGTGTATGCACGTGCGCACGAGCATGCAAGCTGTATGCCTCAATTATTTACTTATTGCTAGTCAGCATCAAATCCACCCTCCATACTCCGCTGGGAGACGCCAGAGCTGAGAGCCAGCCCACTTTTCCCAGGCTCCCAGGGCAGCTGGCTTCTAGTTAGGTTCTGCCAATAGCAGGCCCTGGCAGGCCCGAAAGGCCGGGGGAGGAGGCAAGACTCCTCTTCCCTTCTTGCAGCTCTAATGCTTCCTCTATGAGCAGCAGTGGTCAGTTCAACCCACACTCCCACCCTCCGGCAGCGCCTGGTGGTGTTCCCTGAGCAAGTTCTGTTACGCTCCCTGGGGCACCAGCAGCCTCCCTGAGCGCCCCTAAATTAGGCCCCAGCCCCAGAGCTGGGGGACAAGCCTTGGGGGTGTTTCAGATGTCCTAGCACCAGGCACGCAGCACCCCTCCTTTGAGGTGTGAACACTAGCAGCACAGAGTGCCCCTCGAGGAAACTGGGGCCCTCCTCCAGCCTCCTTGGGTGTGATAATGCCTCTCTCTGTGTTCCCATCTGTGGGAGAGCTGCTGCTGCTTCTAGGTCTTTTTTTTTTTTTTTTTTTAATTTTTTAAATGTTTGTTTATTTTTGAGAGAGAGACAGAGTGTGAGCAGGAAAGGGGCAGAGAGAGAGAGGGAGACACAGAATCTGAAGCAGGATCCAGGCTCTGAGCTGTTGCACAGAGCCCGATGCAGGGCTTGAACTCACGAACTGTGAGATGACCTGAGCCAAAGTCCAGAGCTCAAACGACTTGGCCACCAGAGCTCAAACGACTCAAGCTCCCTGCTGCTTCTAGTTCTTAATCTCTGGGTGTCCTCAACATCTCTTCCTTTTTTCAGGCTTGGACACCAATCCCCTGATTTAAATCTTCTCTTAACAGTTAGTGTGGTTGCAATTTCTGTTCTCCCAAGTGGACCCTCCGTACAGTAGGGGTCGGAGCTGAAGGGGGAAAAGTTTACGTTGAAACGGAGCAGTGCATGAGAAGGGAGGACTGAGTCCCCACCTGGTGTCCACAGCCCGTTTTATTCACCACAGGCTGCCTGTGGGGACCTTTTCTAATGTCACCTTTGCCAGTGTCACTAGCACCTTGACTCCTCTCTCTGGAACCTGTGAGGGCTCCAGTCAAGGCCTTGACTTTCTCTCGGTTCTCTTGGCCACAAGGACTGGGGCCCCCCATCTTTCCTCCTCTTTGCTCAGTCTATTCCCATCATTCAGAGGATCTGTTGTTCCTAAAGTTTCCAGAAAACAGTAGGCACAAGGCCTGTGCAGGGGAGGAGGACACAGATTTTCACCCAAATCTGTCTTAGAAACACCCCGTCTTTGGATGAATCATCCCCTGCCCAGCTGTGGCCTGTGTGACTCACAGACGTCGACTGAGCCAGGTCCAATGCTAAGCGTTTACATGCCTTAGCTTAACTCTCAACCACAGGCCCATGAGGTTGGAACTGTTATTACGCCTCCTTCAAAGATGAAGGACTCAGGCTCAGAGGAGTTAAGTCCTTCGTTGTTTACTCAATTAGTCTACAGAACTGTGACCAGAGCCCAAGCTGGCTGATATTCAAGCTCTGCCCCCAGGGCTGGGATCCCTGCAGATTTCAGAGCAATGGAGCCTTGGGAAGGGTTCCAGGGCTCTGGAGAGAGCTGAGCACCTGAGGGCTAAGAGGACTTTCCTGGCAGACTGAACACAGGGAACGTGGGCAAGACATCTACCTGCACCAGGCTCTAAGCTTCTCCCAGGATGAGCACTGAACAAACACCCTTGAGGATTAATGAGATATGGTTAAGTATGACCAGTGTCAGTTACGCATACCCAGGGCTGCCTCCGGTACTGGGACCAGGCTCCAAGCCTCGGGGCTGAGAAGTCAATTCAGCCCCTCAGGAGTATGCACCCCCCCACCTCTGTTACAACCCCCAAAAGGCCCTTTTACCAAGTGTAGACATGGGATGTGGTGTTTTCAGTCCCAGACGACTCCTCACTCCTCCGGAGCAAGTGCCATAGCTTGTCTCCGCAGCTGCGCATTCACACAAAGCCCCAGACTGACCGAGCGGACAACACACTCATGCCGCTGCCACTCACCCCCATGGAGGGAGGACCTGTGCCCTCCTCCTGGCCCGCGGATCTATGGACTCAGACACCTGGCCGTGCAATCTCCCAAAGGCCTAGGACCCTCTTCTTGTCCCATCAGCCATGCCCCCACACCAGGCAGGGTCAACCACATCAGTGCACCTGGGAGAGTGGCAAAAACAGATGCAGCCAGTGCGACATTAGGGGGCTTGAGGTGCATATCAAGTGCCTGCAACACTTCCACCCTGTTCTCTCTGTGACTTTTTCACACGAGACCATCGTAAGCACATGGCACTTGGAGACACAGCTTATGGATTGTATCTCTTTCCTTCTTTCAATATACAGATGGCAGAAATTGCTCCCGAATCCAATACAACAAAGGAAGGCTGAGCTGTTGGGCTGCAGAATCTGGCCTTTGGCTTCTCAGCATTTCTGTGACAAAGCTTTCACCCAGGAACAACTTTTGGCATTTGAGTTGCCCCAGAAGCTGAACGTCTGGGCCATTTGTCCTTCTATCCTATGCCTATACTTGGCCCACAGACTTGAAGCAGGGACGCTGCAGGAACCCTGGCTTTCTTGGGGGATGAGGGACAGGAGATGAGGGTGGCATAAAGTGCAGCCAAACTGGTCCCACTTGTCTGCTCTGACCCCCGAAGGCTGCAGGAGATCCCCAGGGGGCAAGAAAGGAGCCATGGGTTCCAGGGGAAGCGGGAGAAGTGGACGTGAGGATGCCTGCTCTGTTCCAGAGGAGCCCGGCTTCTGAGAGGGACAGAGGCCCTAAAAAGGGGGACAGACAGAACAAAACAGGATGAGATGGACAGAAGGCAGAAGAGAAAGAGAAGCAGCCCTTCAGAAGGGCCTCACAGGGAGGGTGAAATAGGAAACGGCAAGAGAAAGGGCAGAGAAGACATGGCAGAGAAGTGAGCATTCATGTACCAAAACCATGGAAGGGAACAAGCCAGGGCTGCACCCACAGAGGGAGCCCAGAATCATCTGAAAATAACAGTGGCCACCGGGCACTGTGCTCTCCTGTCTTCGGGTGCTGTTCTAAACACTTTGCTCACATTATTTCAGTGAATCCCAACAACTCCCTGGGGTAGCCACTCTTGTAATCCCATTACACAGATGAGCAGGCTGAGGTAGAGAGAAAGCACATAGTGAGAGAGGGGTTGAACTCAGGCCTGTCTGACACTGGAGCCTATGGGCTGTGACACCTGCCTGCCATCCAGCCTGCAGGCCCTTTGAGGCCCTTCCTCCTCCTGGATTCTCACCAGGGAGGAGAAAACAGGGACTTGAAAATGGGAGTCACTTTCCTTTCCCCATTCTCACCTCCCACCCTATGCAACAGACCCATGGAAGGTAAGCGTGAGTCTCCAGGCCAGATCTCTGCCTGCACGCTCCACCTCTAGACTGTGGACCTTCTCTTCTCTGAAGCTGGTCTGTGTCATTCTCGTACATGGTGTAAAGACAGCAATGTCCCCCAGGGTGGGGTGTGAATTAAATGAGGTCTAAGGTGCATACAGCACGGCACCATCTGATGATCAGTAAATGCAGTTTCTGCCTTGCCCCACCCTGGACTGAAGGTCTCACCTTCCTGGTACTGGGAATGTGACCCTCCTGGGTCACCGATTCAGTGGGAAGGGCAGTCCTGCCACCCGGGCCAGAGGAGCTGAGGTCTGGTCAGACCTGGGCATGGGGTGGACACAGAGCTGCTCAGACGAAGCATGGCAGATGAATATCTTTGTTTTGTGAGCAAAAGAATAGCCAACACAGAGGCCTACTCTGAACAGGAGACGCTTCGATAAACCATCTTAGGGATGGGAATGGAACACCTCAGGCCTGGGTAGGCTGGTCCTTAGGCTTGTGGGGGAGTCACTCTGCATAATCAAAGGAGGGAAGTGGAACCAGAGTGGTCTGCCTGGTGGCGGCAGAAGTTCTACTGCCCACCCTGGCAGGATCCCCAAGTTCCATGTGCTGCCCTCTGCTTCTCTCACCCCACCCCCAACTTGCTATGACGTGTCCAAACTACTTCACCAATGGACATTTTATGCATGCTTTTTTTTTCCTGGATTAAACAAAAAAGGTCAACCTTACCAGATGAGTGTACTTGGTGGTTAGGCTACAACTATTATCATTTATTTCTTAAGTAGGCACTGATGCTCAGAGTTTATTTGGCTGATAAATAGAGCAGATTTGAACCTAAGGTGTGAGCTCACAAACCCAGGCTAATTTTGCTTCCCTCCTGCCCAGCTGCCAAGAACTCAGCCACTCCTCCATGGCTGGCTCCCAGGATTAAGCTAAATTGGCTGAAAAAGCATGAGCCGGGAGCTGATGGCTCCAGTGCCCCCACCCACTTAGGAAGAGGCCTCTTCCCGCTGCCCCTTGAAAATCAGCCAGCCAACACGCGAGCCAATTAAGGCAAATTGGAAAGCAACAAGCCACCAAAGGTATTGCTCTCAGGACATATCTTTTTATATACAATGGTTGCAACAATTAGACTCTCTCCCAAGGGCACTGGGAGTGACAAGTGAGAGGCTTATCGAAGCTCTGAGCAGAGAATGAACAAAGCACTGCTGTCCTTAGCATGAGGGGCAGACAACCCCCTGCCTGCTGGCAGGGCTCACAATTTCCTGCCACGGTCCCTGCAGCAGGGACCTGGGGACCGCCCAGGGGCAGCCTCATGCCCTCACCAGGGTCCTGGGGCCACATGTGTGGGAGGTCTCAGGTTGGGGTCTGGAGCCTACCTGTGCCCAGGAGCGCCCTCCCACCCCCCGGTTCCTTCAGAGGCACTCTGCCTGGGGTTCACCATCACCACCTAGTGTCTTTCTTTCCCACCTTAATCCTGTGTTCTCTTTGTCTTTTTCATATTGATTTGTCAACTTACTTTATATATTTTAGGTCTTAATTTCTTCTCTCAGTTTAGAGGTTGGCAAACTTTTTCTGTAAAGGGACAAATCATAGATATTTTCTACTTTTGAGGGTCATGATACCATCTCTGTCAAAACTGCTCAACTGCACCTTTGTAGTGCAAGAACAGCCAGACAAAATGTAAGTGAATGGGAGTGGCTGTGTTCCAATAAAACTTTATTTATAAAAGCAAGAGGTGGGCCAAATTTGGGTCAGGCAAATTTGCCAACTGCCGTCCTAGTCCACAGTTTTGTTTTTTATGCTCTCTTTTGTCATAACAACATTTTTCACTTTGACATGATCAAATTTTTCTATCTTTTCATGTATGGTTTGTGTTTTCTTGTGTAGCCCATTTACTTTATAGGTGAGGAGACTGAGGCCCAGGAGGTGGCCTAATAAGGTCACACAGTTACTCAGCAGCATGAGCTTTATTTTCCTATAAGATTGCAAGGCACCAACTTTGGGATCAGACAGCTTCAGCTTTGAATTTGGGCTCTGTCATTTATGCTTGGACAAGATACACACACACACACACATATATATATACACACACACACATATATACACACACACACAAATGTATATATAATGTGTATATTATATATACACAAATATAAATTTATATAAATAAATATAAATATGTATATATTTATACACACACACATACACATCCTTTTCTTTTACCTGGATTTAATTATCACTTCAATTAAAAAAAAAATCAGCCTGGTTGTCCATGAACCCTTCACTAATATTTCTAAAGAACCAGCTGCACTTTTTCTCCCCTATAGATACCATTTCTGGAACCCTCTGTCCCCTTGCTCTCATCTGGTCTGGCTGCTTTCCAGGCTCAGGATTCCACCCTACTCCACCCCAGCCCCCACTCCCACACATGCCCACACCACTGTTGTGCTACAGCTGCTATTTTCTCTTTCTTCCTTCTCATTTCATAGGAGCAAACCCTAGAGTGGTTCCCCAGGAAAATGCCCTGAAAGTCATCTGCATCCCTGCATTCCTAAAAATGTCTTTGACTAACAGATTGGATACAGAATTCTAGGATCAAATATTTTTCCATCAGAATTTTGAAAGTATAGTTCCATTAGCTGCTGTATGTCAGCATTACTATTGAGATAGGTACTCTGACACCTAATCTTTGGCATGTGAACAATTACATCCCTATGACGGTTAAAACATTTTTTTAATGCCTATATATTTTTGAGAGAGAGACAGCATGAGCGAAGGAGGGTCAGAGAGAGAAGGAAACACAGAATCGGAAGCAGACTCTAGGCTCTGAGTTGTCAGCACAGAGCCTGACGTGAGGCTTGAACTCACAAACGGTGTGATCATGACCTGAGACGAATAAGTCTGATGCTCAACCAACTGAGCCACCCAGGTACCCCAAACATCCCTTGGAAGTTTTTAGGCTTTTTTTAAACCCCCCTAAAGCTCCAAGATTTCCCAATGATATGCTTTTATTTGAATCTTCTTTATGCAAAGAGCTGGACACCTGATGACTGGCAACCTGAGGACTGGTGCTCTTCAGCTCTGAAAAGGGTCCTTATGTTATTTTCTTTGACAGCTTTTCTCCCCTCGATTTTTATCGTCTCTCTGGAACTCCTATGAATCAAAATATAGGACTGATGTTTCAATTTTATCACCCCTCCCCCCTTTTTCTTACTCTTGGTCTTTTTATTTTATCTTCTGAAAGATTTATTTGATTTTATCTTCTAAAATTATTGGTTTAAATTTTCTGCTGCTCCACTTTTTTAAGATGCAAAAGTTCTTGCTTATATTTTGATTATTTCTTTTATAGCATCCTATTTTATTTCAAAGATATATACATTTTACGTCCTACTTTTGATCCCTGAATTAGCTCTAGAGTCACCTGGCTGCATTAGGTAGAGATCTTAGACACCAGATCAAAACTTTAAGCCAACCTCACCCCACCTCTGGTTTTAGCAGCAGTATCCCTTTCTTTCCCCTCCTTAAGGCCAGAGTTTTCCTTGAGTTTTGGGGGGGAGGGAGAGAGAAAAGTTTCCTTTCTCATCTTTGCATGTTCGCATCTGGGCTGTGGATTCCTTCACTTTCCTACAGCACTTACCATTCCTCCATCCACCTTCCATCTGCAAAAAAATCTGTTGAAACTACTTATCTGTTACTTTCTCTTCTCTCAATTTTTTTGTCCTTGTGGGTTTCTACCTTTAACACACACACACACACACACACACACACACACACACACACACACACACACACAGAGTTTCTCCAGGTCCGACTATGCCTCTGGCAGGCCAGCTGTGCTGCTGGTGATGGTGGTCACCAAGAGGAACAAGGAGCCCATCCGGCGCACGTGGCGCACATGTGGTATCCGCGGGCACGAGGTCGTCTTGAGCTCCGGCCCAAGGCCTACTTCACGCAGCTCCCCTCTCCCCTCACCCCTCTACCAAATGGCAGCCGTGGGCCAGCGCTGCCTAGACAGCAGCATCTCTGCCGCCAGCAGGCTCAGGGTTGTCCAACATGACGGCCCTGCTGGACCTGGACATGACCTGGATTGGGAACAGTGGGGCGGCATCCTGCCACGGTCACCAGACCCGCTGCTTGCCATCAGTGTGATCTGCATCAGCCCCCTGAACTGCACCAAGGGGCTCTTCAGAGCAGCAGGGCACCTGCTGAAACCCATGGCACCACTGATCACGTACCGGCCCAATGAAACCAACGGGCGGATCACTCTGCAGAGAAACGAAGATTTTGAACTACCCCTTAGATGCAGGAGCCTGGCATGGGAACTGTGGACGCAGTCCTCCTGGCTGAGGAGCTGAGCCAAGCCAGTGCCCTGCTTCTGGAGAGGACGGTGGACATGCCAGCTAACAAGTGCCTGATATTCTAGAAGGAGTAACCCCTCCTTGTCCCGCATGCTTGTGTCTCTGCCAAAACCCCTTCTGGAACAAACCCATATAGCCTGTTCCTGCTTGCCAGGGCTGGGCCATGAGGACCTGCCTTGTCCAGTCTGGGGGCTCTTGGCTGGTGGCCACAGGGCTGCTTAGCACTTGGGAATAAAATGTTTCCTGCTGCCAAAACAAAAACAAAAACAAAAACAAAACAAAACCCTCCACAACTCTACTATCATTTCATTTGGGCTTTCAAGGAGAAATGAGAATTAGATACCAGTATCCAATCTCCCATATTTAACACAATTTATTACCTGAATGCTTAAAGAGACCACAGGAAGCCCTTCTTAACTAATCTGGAACCCAGACACTATAACACTATTAAATATTTGGTTATACAGAAAAAAACATTCTGTAATGATAACACATGCAAGATTTAAGAAGACAAATGACAAAATGGGAAGATATTTGTATTTATATAATTACAAAATGTAGCCTCTAGAAATTGATCAGAAAAAAACACAACATTCTGATTTTTAGAATGGACAAGGATATGAAGAGAGGTCACAGAAAAGGAAAATCTAAATGACTATTAAGCATATGAAAAAAAGCCGCATGTCAGTCACCATAACAGAAGCACAAACTTAAATTACGATGAGATACCATTTTTTCAACTATCAGATAGGCAAAAACCCAGAAGTTTGACAATCTGCTTCATTGATAAAGGTGTGGGAAACAAGCATTATCATACATGTCTGGCAAGTTTTTATAATGTTTTTGAATATCAGTTTCCTTATCTGTAAAAGAGAGCTAATAACAGTGCCTACGTACTTTATAGGATTATTTTAGGATGAAAAGAAAGAATGCATGTAAAGAGCCTAACACACACCCACTGCACACTTAATAAACACTGCTTATTAACATTATTAAGATATATTTGATCACATCATTATGTTTTTCTTCACTGAAGCCTCTACGAAAGACAAGAATAAATGGTGCCCTACTCTTCCACAAGATCTCCAAAGACAGACCATGTCTGACATTTCTGTGCCACTCTCAGATCCAGCACAGTGCAGGACATATAGTGTGTGCTCACTAAATGCCTGATTTTAAAATATAAAGGTTAATTCTTGGGCTACACTTGTAATCTTGGGTCTGTGCCCCTAGTTTCTTATTTTGCTGCGGAATGACCCAGTCCCCAAGCAGGAGGGCAGAGGCCAGTAGATGAGATGGAACAACAGGAATCCAGGCACCAGGTCCATGTGCAGAGCTGGCGCTCTGGAGTTGAAGTGCAGAGGGCACCCCATCAGCAGACGGGCCCCTCTGATGGGTGAAGCACATTACTCTGTGCTCACCAACACTGCTGATTGCCGATGACCAGCTCAAGGAAGTGATGCCTAGTCAGGGAAAGGTGCCTGGACCAGCACAGACACCACAATGCAATCTCCCTGGATCAAGGATGGGGGAAGTTTCTGGTTCTACCTTAGGACATGTCTGCCTGCCTCCTGCTGGAAAGTCCAAGGGAATGGAGGGGCCGAGGAGCAGCACAATGCCTGATGTCTGGATAGGAGGAATCTTGATGCCCTGGCCATTTCATGTTTAGGTTATGATCCCATTTCCAATCAAAGTCTCTAAGCCCCAAAGATTAGAGACCTCAGGCCCTTTCCGCCAGACTCACTCTCATTTCTTCTCCTTTATTTTCCAGCAGCCCCATCTCCCCTGATAACAAAGGCAGAGGGACACAGAGAGTGATGTTAGAATCAGAGGGACCCCAAGGGATCACCTGGTCCAGTCTTCCATCTTCAGGTCAGTGACCTTCTAAACTATTCCCAATGCAAGCAGCCATTATGCCTGGCATTATTAACAGTATGACAACTGACATTTGTTCCGTTCATGGTTGACAGAAAGCTGGGACACATGCTATCTCCTTTGGGGTCACAGTGGCCCTGCAGCTTATGTGGGGCAAAATGTTCTTATTTTGTACAGATGAAGACACAGGCTGGGAGATGCAAGGTCCTTGGCTCTTCCAACCCAAATGCTATTCCCTTTCTAGAAGGTCCAAAGAGTCAATTCTGTAGTTAATCATCTGATGGCCAATTTTATATACACACCTACAATTGTGTCTGCTTTTAGTTAAACCCAATTCCACTTGCTCCTTCCTTCACAGGCTTGGAGAACAGCTGGTCACTGTCCGTTCTTCCTGTACCTACTTTGCAAAGTCAAGGACAGCAAATGACTCATCCAGAAGCCTTCTCCCTGCCAGGCTGCAAACACAAGCTCTCTTTCCCCTCTCTGGTCAGCAGAGGCCTAGGGGTTGCAAGTAGGTGGGCAGGGGGCTCTGAGTGTTTCTAGGCCGGTGGGAGGGAAGTTGAGGGGGGGAGGGAAGTGGGGCAGCATGTGCTCTGAGCATGAGACAAGAACTCATCTATCTCACTGGTGCTGAGGATGTTGGAGAAAGCCACAGACTTCCTCATCTCTTGCCTCCTTGGCCTCCCTGCCAGGCCAGGATGGAGGGACAAGCCGAGGGTGCCTGCTGAGAAGTCCCTGAATAGGCAAGGCCTGCTAGCCTCTCCAGGGGAAAGAACTGTCAGCTCAGGCCCCTGGTGGAAACACACTTCCTTCTAAGTCGTCAGATCTGAGCTCTCCCGCAGCTTGCACCTGAGGAGCCTATGAGGCAGACAGAGAAGACTTACAGGCCTCGTGAGCCTCTCTTCCCTGAGGGGTTAACCTTCACCTCAAGAAATGCATGGAGGTCTCGGGCCAGACAGAGAAAATAAACTTCCTGAGGTGTGTGAGTTTTGTCTAGCCAAGCAGCAGCGTCAGAGAGGCAGTGACACAGTCTCGGGGCTGAAGAGCCAAGTTCTAGTCCCTCTTAGGCTGGTGAGGTTCCTGGGGGGACCCCAGCTGGCCCAGATGCAGACCCCATTTGGCTGTGATTTTTCTAACAACACCACCACCACCACCACCAACAACAAAAGGCTAAAGCCACCTGATATGACTGTTCAGAAGATATAATCAAAGGAAAGTACTCAGAAGACAGATCTCAGAGGCCTCATGGTCTCCCTTCCTTGGTCTCCTCCATCTGGGGACCCCCTAACCTGTTGTTCTGAGCCAGGGTCCTCCTCCTGGCCCCCACCCACCCATTACAGTCAGCCATCCTGCCCTCCCTTCTTCCTCCCTCCCATGTCACACTGCGTCCCTCCCCAGTGTCTGGGCTCCCCAGTTCCAATCCCAGTCTATGCCTACGCCATGTCCTCCCCACACAGTACCCCCCAGCCGTAATCATAACCAGAAATAGCATGACTGCCAGGTGAGGTGCCACCCGTGCTTTGAGCGTTGTATTTTATTTAATCCTCACAACAGCTGGGTAACATCACCAGCCCCATTTTACAGATAAGGACACTGAGACATGGAACGATAAGTGGTATAGCTGAGATTCAGATCCAGAAAGTTGAACCGCAGATCCTGTCCTTTTGCCAATTAATTCTGCTCCTCGGTCCCTATTTTCACTCTTCCTGAAATCTCCCCTCTTCCACAAAGCAAACAGGAGGTGGTGGGGGAAGGGCCTCTTCTAGACTCACTGGGCCAGAGGGACTGACTTTAGTCCCCTGAGGGTGTGCTGTTATTACCCCTTCCCTGTCCACAACCTTTGCTGTGCTCAAGAGATGCAAACAACCTTCAGTATTTGCAGAGGCAAAATGCAGCATGGAGAGTACCATCTAGCACAAAATAAGCAAAGCATTTGAAAATCAAATAAAAATGACCTTTGCTTTAGCCACTATTTGGAATTACATGCACCACGACTGGTGACTCAGAATGTGGGTGACAGGCAGTTAATGATTTAATTAGAACCACAAATAGGGCCGGAAAGGACCTCACGTACCATTTTTCTTAACTTCTTGGTGTTATAGATGAGGAAACTAAGGCCCACCGAGGTGTGGGAACGTCCTTTAGGCCTTACAGCCAGGAAATGGTGGCCTGACCTCGGGACCAGCAGCTTTTCTGTGTCTCAGACCATACCTTTTAGCAAGTAGATGGAAGGTCATTAAAACACTTTCTAGCAATTCTTACCAAGCATACTGGCTAATGCTCACCGTGCCGCCCCAGTGGATGCTGTTAGTTTCACTTTGCAGATGAGGAAACAGGCTCAAAAACACATCAGCGCTAAGTGGAAGAGTCTGAGCACTGAGGTGGTCTCTGACTAGCATTTCCCAGTTTCTCTCACCTCACGTTTGGTGGACATGTACTGCACCCCAGTTATGTCCACACCACAGACAAGGCACCACAGAGAAGGAGGGGCAGGAAGTCCCTTCTCTCTGGGAATTCACGGTCCAGGACAGCAGCAGGTGTTGAGGTGGGGGGCAGGGGCTATGTGCTGGGACAGGTATAAGAAAGCGCTAAGGTCAGTTCTCCATATATTCTTTTTTTTAATGTTTATTTGAGACACAGAGAGAGAGAGTGAGAGCGAGCATGATCAGGGGAGGGGCAGAGACAGAGGAAGAGAGAGAATCCCAAGCAGGCTCCACACTCGGCATGGAACCTGACATGGGACTGAATCCCAAGGCCCTGGAATGTGATCTGGGCCAAAATCAAAGTCGGATGCTTAGCCAACCAAACCACCCAGGTGCTCCTCTTTATTTTTTAATTTATTTGAGGGAGGAGGAGGGGCAGAAAGAGATGGAGCTAGAGAATCCTAAGCCATGGTCAGCCATCCCCTGTGCTGCTGGTACAGAGCCAGGCATCTCCGAAGCCATGACTTCATGACCCAAGTAGAAATCAAGAGTCAGTCCCTTAGCCAACTGAGCCACTCAGGCACCCCCATATACACTGTTTCCTGACCAATATCTGAGAGGAGTCTGATTGGTACGGGCAAGGCAGCCGTGCCCAGAAGCGGTGGGAGGGAACGCCAGGTAACCAGTGGCTGGGCAGGACCCCCAGCCCAGCTCTGAAGTGAGGTGTCTGTCCCCGTGCCCCCAGCACTGAGAAGTACAAGGCCTTTGCCCCTGCCGGGCACACAGAGAGTCTGCCCATAATGAGGCAGGCAGGCATTTACCCTGGCTTGACCCAGACTCTGCTCCCAGAGACAGCTATTTACATCAAGAACTGTTCAAGGACAGGGACAGCACAAGCAATTACTGGCAGTAAAATGCAAGCCCGGTCTGCTCCACTCCCCCACTCTGTTTTTTATATGGTCAATAAAGTGGCTGCCCAATCCGCCTTCTTGGCAGCGGAGTTTAGGTGTGAGTGTTCAGCCGGGAAGCCAGCTGGCTGCACAGGGGGAGAACTGACTGTCTTCATCAGGTTGCAGGTTTAATGCCCAGGCTGGGGGTCAGATGCTGGCTGCAGATGTGGCCTGTCTGCGGGGGCATATTCTAAAACGCCCCTCCAAGCTAACCAAGATGAAACTCCTACAGCCAAGCCATTCCCTCCCCTGCAGAGCCTATAAAAGAGGTATCAATGTGTCTGGTCCTAGGGACAGGACAAATAAAAAGGGCTTTCCCTGTGCTCTCTTGAAATGTCACATGAATCTACTCAGGCAGAAAGTTTTCACAAAACTAAAACAAGTCCTCCTTTCCTGGTCTGCCATCCACTGGGAGGTGCGCTCAAGCTAGGATCCACGTATATAATTCAGGTACGTGACGAGACTGACAGAGAATGTGAGCGCAGACACGGCAGCATGCAGCCCAGACGCATGAACACGACACGGCCCGGAGCACCACGTGTGTTTGCGACAGCCCTGTGCTGCCTTACTCTCTAGGCGGAGAAAAGCTCTGAATGCCACATGCCCACCCTCCACCCCGACTCTAGAGCCATCCAATGCTGCCTTCATCCTGGACTGCTCTCTCTTCCCCTATGCCCATTTCCACTGGTTTAAATCCCACCTCCTCCACAAAGGCCTAAAATGCCACCTCTTCCAGGAAGCCTTCCTTGAGCCTCCCAGCCAGATCCAAACACAGCATGATCTTCATTCTGCTCTATTAATAAACAATGCTTTCTGCCCTGAAATTACTCTTTTATGCAAATATCTGAACTCCCCCCAAAATCTATCAGCAGCCCCTCCCAGGAAAGGATTCATGCCTGATTCATTTCTGCAACCCCCACAGGGCTAAGCTCAGTGCTTAGCATACAGCAGGAGCCTGGTTTCTCCTGAATGAATGAACGCAACATTCTCATACATTCACACGTGAAAGACACACAAGGCAGGTTTCCTCAGTTGCCCTCACTTGTTCCACTCCTTTTCCTACTCACCTGCACGGACGTTTTGTTTTTTTCCCCTCAGTGAATCATTTATATCAAATGTATGCAATGGCCACCTGTTACCACTAACAGGCATCAGCAAAAAGAAAGGTTACTGTCTAAGAGTCAGGTACTCTCTTCTCAAGACCTGGAAAATCAGGCATCTGCTCCCTTGGAAGGACCCAAAGGTTCATTGTGGCCCTTTGGGGTAAGAGCCGGGGATCTTGAAAGGAGACTGGAGTTGGAAAAGGCTGGGGGTGGGGGTGATTGGCTGGAGTCCCAGAGAAGGGACTCCCCAGCCAACATGGCACTCAGGAGGCGGGCTCTGTGTACACGGTGATGTGAGAAGGCTCTGGGCCGACTCTGTGCTCCGAACACTTGACACGGAGACCAGGTACCCTGGAGGTGATAGGGGCTGCAGAGCCATGCCCCTGCCGTGAGGCACAGTCCAGAGGCCTCTACCCCGAGCGCCAAGCCCGGAGCAGACATCCCGTGGGAGGACGGAGAGGCTTCCTCCACTCAGAAACTACCCCTGGGAATCCTGAGCCTCCGAAATGGAAAATCTTTTCTGTGGCCACATGTTTAATAACACAGTGACCATCCCTAGAGCTTCCATTTACACAGTTACATCTCGTAAACAGCTTTCATAGTTACGGCCTCCCTGAACTGACCATCGAAATGCTGACCGCTCTCAGACTACGTTCAGCTCTTTCACGCCAGCAGTTACTGGACTGATCCTTAAAGGGGAAGGGTTACCTTCCGTTCGCCCAGGCACTCACCCCAGGGGAGGATCTGAACTGGGCCACATGAGTTTCTGTGAAAGTTTCCTGCAAAGTTAGAACCTCTGGTCCTATTGCAACACTCAGGTTCCCAATTCCAAAATGGAAAGTCTCTGTCTGGATATGTTAGTCTCCAAACGCCTCCCACCATCACGATTCTCAGTCACCCAGGAGGGAGGACGAGGGTGGAGGAGGAATTTGTATTTGAGGCCCACGGCCAGGGGCTGGAGTAGTGCCTGGCAGGGGTGTGTGGACTAAAGATACTCTGGTACTTCTCTTGCTTTTATACATAGGAAGGAAAGGTATAAATAACCCAAAATGATAAGGTCCATCTACTTTGTTAAGTCCTGGGAAGTTAAGGTTGTAGATTCGAGTTCTAGGAGCTCATTTGACTCAGATATCCCAAACCCCACCTCGTTGTGGTCGCGATCCTACACAGCCATCTTACAAGTGCACAGGCAGCTGGAGAAGAGAGTGGGAGACTGTTCTGGGTTGAATCGTGTCCTCAAAGATTCATCTGCTGAAGTCCTACCACTTCATACCTCAGGATGTGGCCTTGTTTGGAAGCAGGATGGCAGCAGATGTAATTAGTCAAGATGAGATCATGCTGGAGTGGAGTGGGCCCCCAATCCAATATGACAGGTGTCCTTATAAAAAGGGGACATTTGGACACAGAGACAGATATGCACACAGGAAGAATGCCATATGAGGATAAGGCAGAGATCAGGGTGATGCAGCAGAAGCCAAGGAACACCAAAGAATTCCGTGAACCATCAGAACCAGGAAAGAAGCCTGCAACATGTTCTCCCTCACAGCTCTCAGAAGGAACCAGCCCTGCTGACACCTTAATCTCGGACTTCTTGCCTCTGAGACTGTGAGACAATACATTTCTGTTCTTTAAGTCATCCAGGCTGTGGTACTTTATACTGTCAGGCTAAGCAAATTAACATAGAGACCTGAGACAGACTACTTGTGCGGGCTGTAATATCCATGAAGCTAAGTTAACTAAAGGTCAGACTCATAATCCTATTAGTTTAAGAAACATATATACAGAAAGCTAGAGATGGATGGATGGATGCATGCATGCATAGGCAGACAGACAGGTAGTGATGGATGGATGGAGAGGTTGACAGATGGACAGATAGATGATGGATGGATGGGTAGGTAGGTAATAGATAATTAGTGATAGAAGAAGGGATAGAGAGATCAATAGATGGACAGATAGATGATGGGTGAATGGATGGATGGATAGATGGATGGATGGATGATAGATACATAGGCATACAGATTGATGATGGATGGATGGATGGATGGATGGATGGATAGACCAGTAGACAGATGATAGACAATGTATAAATAGATGGGTCTGACTACTGTGCAGACATGGTGCCTGGGTTCTCCCCAGCCTAGCAGCCCTCCCATAGAGGGCAGGAGAGAGACTCACCCGTCTGGGTGGCTGAGCATTGGAAAGCATCACAGAAGGAGACAATAAAATATATGCTGCACAATCACCATGGCAATTAGACCTCCTGAACACCCTTATCCTTATCCCCATTTTACAAAATAGGAAGATGAAGCTAGAGAGGTTAAGTCACTTACCTAACACCACCAGGGTAGCAAGTGGCAGGGCTGGGATTCATACTCAGATCTGCCTACCCCCAAACATGGCTTCTTTTATCACACCTGCTGCTTTGCAAAAACCCTTCCCTCAAGGATCCCATGTTCAACTAAAGGAGGTCAACAGACCCAACTAAAGAGCTAGACCAACTTATAGGGGGAAGTGTTATGTTTTTACTCCCTATAACCCAGGCCAGCCCATCCTCACCAGTCAGGGGTCATCATGAGACCCCTGCCCTCTGCTCCATGATTCCAAACTGATTCCCTTCAAAGTACTGGCTCTAACGACTGGCCTCATGCTGCCTTGTGCTGTATATCTAGCCTCTCCTGGATTCTGCTGTCCTGAGGAGGTTCTGGCTCAGTCTGCCTTTCTGGGCCCAGAATCCCCCTTTCTTCTGGCTGTTCTACTTCCTGGCCCATGGATCTTGCCCCTGGTCCACTCTTAGCCAAGCTAGCCTTAAGCATTAGTTTTGGGGGCTGGCCACTCCCAGCCCCTCCATGGGGAAGGAAAGGAAGCCAGACACTATGGCTGATACAAATGCAACCATACTTGGATGTCAGAAATCTTGCTGGGCAATCACACTGGAGCCCTGCTAAGATGTATGTAAATGTCTTAGAGTCTTGTGGAGCTTTGAGGGCAGGGGTTTTGTGGAGGCACCCTCTTCAGGGGCCCAGGCCTGGTGGTCCCCTTTCATGTCCCTAAATTGAACTCCCATTCCTGGGACTTGGCCTGATGGCACATTAGCTGTAGCCCTAGGCCTACAGAACCTGGCTCATATCTCACTTGGCTCTTTCTGTGCTGCTCTCAGAGATTCCCAACCATGCCAGATGCTATAGCCCCTGAGATGCCTACGTGCTATTCCTCTGGCTGAGAGGAACCTCTGCCTCCTCCTGAGGACTTTCTTCCTCCTCTTTGCCCTGCCAGCCCCTACTCTTCCCTCAGGTCTCAGCTCAGATGGTATTTCCTCCAGATTTACCCCACACCTGAGCTGGCTGTCTCTCTGTTATATCTCTTTATCATCAGGTAGTACTCATCATGGCCCACCTCAAGCTCTGTGATGACCCACTTGTCTGAGGTCCTCACCAGCTTGGGTTCTGGACAGGCAGGACCTTTCCACAGTGTGGCATTTGTGACTTTCAGAGGCCAGGTAAGTTTCACCAGAGGAAGACCCTGGGGCCCAGGCCTAGAAGGCATCCCCCAAATGTTGTCCTTGAGGGCAGAAGGCAGCTTCTCAGGACCACCTGGGGCCCAACGGGACTCATAGCCCACAGTACTCACTCCTAACAGTGAGGCAGGAGTCTACCCTTTGAGCTCAAAGCTCAGCCCTGGAACACCATGAAGTCTAGCAAAGAGCACAGACCAGCATGAAGCAGGCACAAAAGTGTTCTACCATTCAAACCAGTGATCTTATGCCTCCAGCATCCATGAAAGGAATGTGGTCATGCTGTGTCACCTATGAACAATATTTGCTTGTCCTGAAGACTACAACTCACAAATTGGGGCACCTGGGTGGCTTTGTCAGTTAAGCATCTGACTCTTGATTTCGGCTCAGGTCGTGATCTCACAGTTCATGAGTTCGAGCCTCATGTCCAGTTCTGTGCTAACAGCACAGCCCAGAACCTGCTTGGGATTCTCTCCCTCTTTCTTTACCCCTCCCCTACTCATACTCTCTCTCAAAATAAATAAACTGAAAAAACTTTTTAAAAAAGACTATGACTCACAAAAATAGCACTTCCATGAGCTAAATGTAAAACCAAGGCCAGGGTCAGTCAGCCCCATGTGAAATTTTCACATCAAATCAATACCTCTTCGGGAGCTGCTTCCTGACACTTGAAAGAAGTTTGACTGGCTAAGGGCTGAAAAAGTAGGAACAGAGAGCCCAGGCCTTCCTGGAACCTCACAGCAGGAGGAAGAAGGAGGAAGAGGAGGTGGAGGAAGGAGGGGGACAGGAGGGGAAAGGTCAGAAGAGGGAGGGGGAGGAGGGAGATGCAAAGAAGGGATAGGAGACGGAGAAGGAGAGAGGAGAGAGGGGTGGAGGAGGGAAAGAGAGAAAATGAATATATGTCTTGCTGTTATTTCTAGATCTGTTTGGCCTGGTCTACCCTTTGCAGTGTGGCAAGGGAAGCTTTGATCCTGGACCTATTTTGTTTTGATTTTTCCCTTGGCCAGCTTGGCTATCCATTCCTCCCAAACCAAGGCTTAAAGAAGCAGGAGGTGACACCAAAATGGCTGCAGTTCTGACAATAGCTTCATTATCTTTGCTTTCCTGAAGGATTTGTTCTTAATTAATGCCCATGACCCTCTCAGGGCCCTGGGATTCTAGCCTGTGAGCCTTAGGCTGGGGGCCAAGAGCTTGAAGAGGCTGTGAAGTTGTCTCCTCCCTCCCATCCCGCAGCAGAGCTGCTGGCCTTCCTTTCTGCCTGGCTCCCCTGACGCTTGTTCAGATAACTATTTGTGCATCCTTCTCACCCCACTTTCTCCATCAGGAGGGTTCCCTTCTGTGGGCAACATTCCTTTAGTTTGGGTTTGCTCCTGTGTTTGCCAATTTATTCACCTTTAAAGATGATTTCTCCACCTTGGTTCAAAAACCAACTGATTCAAATGTGCGTTTTTTTTTTTTTTTTTTTAGATGCATACAACCAACAAGATAAATGATAACATTAGTAGAGATGAGGACAGAGGAAAATAAGGTAAATGAGATGTAGTTAAAAGCTGACCAGAAGGTTTTAATGTGTCAATTAGGTTCTGAGTCTTCTAGAGGCCAAATCAAAGATGGCAATATGATCAGACACAACTGGTAATGCCTAGTACCCCACAAAGAGATCATCAAGTGTCCAAATAATACATTCAGCATGAAAGATGTAGTTCAGTTCTGGCTTGGAGGAGTGTGGTCAGCTATTTCCTTTCTTTCAAAAATATTAAATGAGCATTTTCTAACTGCCCCAGCCTATAGGCTCTGGGGGTAAGATATGTATCAAGCTGTGATCCCTCCCCCTGCTTTCCATAAAAAGAGATTTGTCTCTCTAACTGAGTTTGGTTTTGGGTGGCGAGTTTTTGCCCAGTAGTGTGGAGAGTTAGCAACGTGGCTGTGGAAAAGAAGAGACCTTCTGTGTTAGCTTTTCTATTCTCTCAGCCTGCAATGCCCACTCCTTCATTCACTGCCCAGAGAAGTCCTCATTCTTCACTGTCTATCTCAAATGCCACCTCCTCTAGGAAGCCCTCCAATATATTCCCAGGCTGAATTCATTGTTCCCATAGAACACGACAAGTGATTTAATTTAGCACTTATTTCATTTTCCCTTCTGGCAAAGACTTTTTCTGCCTTTCCTCCTGGCCTATCTTATTCATATCTGTATTTTCAAGGTACAGCCCAGTCCCAGGTAACACAGGCAATAATCAATAATATATCTATTAAGATCATCTATTTTCATGAAATGGGAAGTTTGAAGGTCAGATACACAGAAGTTCATTTCATTCAGGACCAAGGCAGCTCTGAGTGAAGCTAGCAGGAATTCAGCACTAGCAAATCAGGCCCGTGTCCCGAGAACCTCCACAGCCTAGAAGGACTCACATATTCTCCTGCCACTCAGGAGGGTGGCTTCTCAAGATTGTCCTAACCAAAAGGGTGTGAGTATCGATATTTTTCTCCAACCTACTGACCTATGTTGCATGCACTACTTCCACTGTGAGAAGCAAGTGACAAAGAGGCCTTGTCATGTTTAAGATGCGGGAGGGGGGTATGGAGGTCACACAAAGAGCTCTGGCTGTGGAGCTGCAAGTGGACTGTAATTCCAAGTCTCTGTGTAATGGCTAATGGTGGCATGAGAGGCTGTGAGTGTGGCTAATGGCTGAGGGCATGCCACTTAACCTCTCTTAAGCTGTTTCTACAGCTGTCTATAAGGAGAGTAAAACCTACCTTGCTCAATATTTTTTTTAAGATTATTTTGAGAGAGAGAGAAAATGAGACATAGAGAGAGAGAGAGAGAGAGAGAGAGAGGGAGAGAGAGAGAGAGAGAAAGAGAGAGGGAGAGAGAGAGAGAGAGAGAGAGAGAGAATGTGTGTGTGTTTGTATACACGTGCAGGTGTGGGGGAGGGCCAGAGACAGAGAGAAAGAATCCCAAGAAGGCTCTGCACTGTCAGCACAGAGACTGACTTGGAGCTTGAACTCATGAACCCATGAACCATGAGATCACAATCTGAGCCAAAATCAAGAGTCAGACACGTAAGCAACTAAGCCACCCATATTCCACTATATATTGCCCAATTTTATAAAACATGAATGTTATAAGGTAGACGAAAGGGTTTATAATAAAACAAAACCTGGCCTGGGATTATGCTTGTTAAATATTTTCTTCCTCTCTTTTTTTCCCTTTACTTAGTTTTTGGAGGCCTCTGCTGCTTACTGGCCATGTGACTTTATGCAAATTGCTCAACTCAAAACTCATCAGTGAAATGGGCCACTGAGGACTAACTGCAATTACACATGTACTGAACTTACCACATCCATACCAGGGATCAGAATATACATGTTTGTTACAGGAGTCCATATGTGCAGCATAATTCATGAATTAAGGTCTCAATTCATCCATTTATTCATTTATCCATTCAAACAGATGTCCCATGGCTTTTGTGTACAAGGCACTGTGCTATGTGCAGGAGATGCAGAGGATCATGACACCATCCCTGCCCTCCAAGGGGGTGCAGTCTCTATCCATTTTGCCTTTTTTTTTTTTAAGTTTATTTATTTATTTTGAGGGTGGGGGTGGAGAGGGGCAGAGAGAGAGAGAGGGAAAGAGAGGGAATACCAAGCAGGCTCCACACTGTCAGCACAGAGCCCAACAGGAAGCTCAATCTCACGAATCCTGAAATCATGACCTGAGCCAAAATCAAGAGTCAGACACTCAACCCCCAGGTGCCCCTCCTTTTTGTCTTTATCTTGTATGCATCCCACCTTTGTCTATATGCCCTTTGTCTCTCCCAGTGTCTCCTCTGGAGGAACCAACCCGGAAGATAAGTAACAAGCTTAGGTACCTGATTTATGCACTGCCTGTATGAAGCTAATGTATAACCCCCCTTTGCCCCTGGCTGTTGGTCTAAGGGGAGTCCTCCCTGGAACGTTCTGGGTCAGAGGGCTGGTTCCCAAAGAGACAATCCACGGCAATATCTGATCAGCACAGACTCTCTGTTTGAGGCCTGTGTTGGTCCTAAAGGGAGGGTATGGGGGCAGCCGGACCTCAGAGAAGGCTTCATTTAGATCAAGTCTACATGAAAGATCTGCTTCCATGGGGCAGCTGGAAGGAGCAAAGACAGGTGACGATTCAGGGAAGGTTCTGGAAATAGAAACCCCCAGCTCTTCTCCATCAGGGACAAGGACAGGCTTCCACCCACTCTGACAGGCCTGGGGACCATTTCTGGAGGAACCAGTATGCTACGTGCACCAGATGACGCATGCCCGGGCACTGAGTGTGCCTCTGGCCACTCCCTGTGTGAGGATGAGGACCAGGACTGAGGGACAAGGATTCCAATTCTCTTTTGTTGAGCCTCAGCTGTCAACAGCCGGATTTACACAATACACAATATAAATCTTAATGGGATTAGTTTGGTTTGGTTCAACTGTGCATTACTAATCTTCTCATACCCACCCCCCACCTCCAGGATTTTGTGCCATTATCACTAGGGCATAATTTTTCCATCAAGAGCTAATTATTATAGACAACCATGAGTAGCTATGATTTTTCAGGGCTGAGAAAGTGGGGGTTGGATTCTAAGCCACTGTCAGCAAAAATTATCATAAAAATAAGCTCTTGTGTGACCCTATGTAGGACCTGAAGGAGAGAGACTCTCTGAGGCATGTAGCTGAACCAACACAGCTTTTGGGGAGCCTGGGACAAAAAGAGTTCTTGGTGGGATCTTTCTGGCCTCAGCACAGGCTCTGAGACCAGAGCAGCTGGGCAGAAGATCAGAAGCTTCAGGAGAAGCTCCAGGGGCCCTGCTGCCCTGGCCTCAGGACTCCAAAGGGAAGCAGATGCTGGGGCAATGGCCATGGTCCTTCAGAGAAGGCAACTAACATACTTATATGTCACATTTCCTAGCATCTCATTTTCTAAGCATGCCTCATCCCTGCTCAGAGACGTTCCTTTTGCAGCACTCAGCTGGGTCTTGCTTTAAAAGGGTGTGTGTGACACAGAAATCCAGACTTTTCTGAAAACCCCCAACAATTGTATGCTGTTACTAAAGGATTTACTATATAGGACGCTGTCTGCAGGATTCTTCAAATGATGGGGTCTTCCTTACAGGCATTTGGAATGGAATGTGATTTATGAACTTGAACTTGCATGGAACTTTATCTTCCCCCAACATGTCTGAGGCCTCCCTTGCTCATCTTTGGTTGTTTACATGGTCCATTGGGCACAGGGACCAGGTTGTCTCTGGTTTCATGTCTGGCCTCTCCAACCCGATAACTCCTTTTCTCCTTTCCTCTCTACTCCAGCTCTGGAGATCCCTAGAGCTGTGCCAAGAGTAGGTGCTGGGCACACAGCTGATCGACAAACTAAAGGGATGGGTTAACATCTTCTGTCTGAGTTATACCTCCTATCTGACCACATACTGATTAATTTCTTTTTTTTTTTAATGTTTTACTTGTTTCTAGGAGAGAGAGAGAGAGACAGCGTGAGCAGGGGAGGGTCAGAGAGAGAGGGACTCACACACTGAAACAGGCTCCAGGCTCTGAGCTGGCAATCAGCACAGAGCCTGACGCAGGGCTCGAACCCACAAACCGCAAGATCATGACCTAAGCCAAAGTCAGACGCTTAACCGACTAAGCCACCCAGGCGCCCCCTTACTGATTAATTTCTAAAAACACTTTGCTTTACAAGTAGCCTCTCTTTGCTTCCCAGAGAGCCTCTATGATCAGGTGAGATGTTGTGGGGGGAAAAATCAGCCCTAGTTTGCCAACCTTTAATTAAACAAGAATTTCCTGAAGGATTCTGAAGGGCCAGGCCCTGAGCTAGAGTTTGGAGTGATAGAGAAAGGATCCAGTTCCTGATGTGGGGACTGAATACACTGACTAGTACACCCAGTAGGACATGTAGAGGCTGTGAAAGGATCCATCAGTAGAGCCACCATGGATCAGGATACAAATGTACTTTAGTCCCCAGACCACACTTCAGGATAGCCTCTACAACTACTACCTTTAGGGATTCAGCTTTTAATTATTAGACAATCATGCCCTAAGGCAGAGGCTGACTAGTGCTCCCTCTCTCTTTCCCTTGGCCCCACTTCACTCTAGGGCAGACCCTCAGCCTGTAAAGAGGCTCAGAACCTGGTTCATGGAACCAAAAGTCTGGGAAGTCTTTCCTCTTCATTGGAGAACCCGGTTGCTAGGGCGGTAAAGTAGTATTATGAAATACCCCACCCTTGGTATTTCCTGTTACCTCTTAACATTTCTTCCATCCTGGAGCCAGACTCTCAGAAAATGGATTTATATCTCCCTATGGGGAACTCAGGAACAGCACAGTAACCCCCTTGACTAGTGCTGTCCAATAGAAATATGATGCAAGGCACAAATATGAGTCACATATGTGAACTTTCTGGTGCTACTTAAAACAAAAAGTAAAAAGAAATAGATGACATTTAATTTTAGTGTTTTACCCAATATGTCCAAGGTTCATTTATATTTCACCATGTAATCAACCTAAAGAATTATTAAGGAAATGTGTTATATTTCTATACTAAAGTCTTCAAAATCTATTGTATATTTTATACTTACAACACACCTCAATCCTCATGAACTACATTTCAAGTGCTCAATAGGTGCATGTGGCTAGTGGCTTCCATATTAAATACTGTAGCTCTAGAGCCAATCCAGTGTGAAGAGGTGACTAAGAGGAATCCAGTCCTAAAAAGGTACGAGGTCAGAAATAGAAGTGACCCAGGAGTCTTCAGGGATCAATGACTTGGATATCCCAATGGAAATAAAATCACTCTCAGGGTTTACAATGTGGTAAATGATGATTCCCAGGATGTGCCTCCAAGCAAGAGCAACTAAATGCCTTTGCACCATGTAAGCTTGTCTACAGCTGCACTGTCGAATACTATTAGACATTAGCTACATATGACTCTTTAAATTTTAATTAATTTAAAATAAAATTTAAAAATCATTAGCTCAATTGTATTAGCCACATTTCAAATGCTCAATGGTCACATGTGGCTCACAGCTCCTGTATGGGGTTGTGCAAATATATTTCCATTATCACAGGAATCTGGGTCAACCTGAGAAATGAGGGGAGTCACCCCAAATTTCCAGAAGGTTCCATTACTTGTAGGCATGAGGGCTTGTAAAAGAACCTAAGTTGATTTATAGAAAGATAAGGTAATTTTTCTTGCATGACTGAATTTGTGGAATGAGATAAATTTCTTTTGACTTTTAATAGGCATTCTTTTTAACCCTTAGAGCATGTTCCTCTGTTTGTAAACTTGGAGAACAATCCATACCACCTCACGATGTGGTGTGAGGATTAAGAGACAAAAGATCAGACATTCAACCCAAGGTCTGGCACAACTGGGCTCCCTTCCCTCCTTCTTCTGTGGGTGTGTGTGCACCTCCATTCCTCTCAAATGGGGGAGCAGGCAGGTTTTCACCTCTCTGAAAACAAGGGCCACTTTCCTGTGCTACACTGGAGACCCACTCCCCCCACCCGCCACAACAGGAAGGGCATGTTATGGCTAAACAGGACTTGTAAAAAGGCAAACTGGAAACTGCCAAGAGGACGGAATTAATAGGAGCAAACCACTCTGTGGAAGCTGGAAAGAGCACCAGGATTTGGAGAGCAATATAATTACTATGGTCAGCCATAACCTAAGGAGGGAAAAAAAGAAAACAAATGTATACAGGAAGTGAGTGGTGAAGAAAGAGAGAACTGAGGAATTCTTTGCATTCTTTTGCTCCCCACCCCGCAAAATGAGGTGGTTCAAGAAGACAGGAGGGTTTAACCAAATAGAAACTCATGAAGGCTGACACTGCGCTGGCTTCTCAAGGCCATGAAAACTTCATTTTATGACAATGACACCAATGTGAGAATAACCACATGCAATTAAAGTAAATGGTAAATAAGGAGGAGTCGATCAAGGTCAGGTTAGCGTAGGAACAGTATGGGGAAGAATGTGGAATGATCTGTGCCAAAGGCAAAGGGTAAGTCATATAGAATTTTAGTTATATCTAAATGGGTTAACCTGAACCTGCTTGCTCAAAAGATTTGGGAACACTATAGACTTACTGTTCCTCTCACAGACTCTGGCCAAAAATGGTGTATAATAAATCATATGGTGCTATCTCCACATTGTCTCACCTGTTATTCTTGGCTGAACCCTTGTCTGAAAGGACTCTAGCCCAGGAAAAGTTGGCAGATCTCTCTCCTGACCAGGGACAGGAACAATTATAGCAGCTTTAGATTGTTCTCCCCATTCCTCACTGTTGTCCAAGGAAGTTGGGCCTCCTCAGGGTGTGGTGGGGGCAGGAGAGTGGAGTCAACAAAACTACCATCATAATATGAGGGTAAGCGGATATCATTTCACCCTTATGCATCTCCTTTCTTTATAATTTTCACAGCCCTTAACTCTTCTCCTGGAGCTTTGGTGGTAGGAGGGTTCTAAAAGACCCAAGTTAATCTCCTCATTGTTTTAATAGCTAGATCTCCATGACCCAGAGAGCAGGAGAGAAGTGCTATGCACAGGAGACCTGAGCAACTGGGAGCCAAGGTAGGAAGCCAGATTTACACAACATACATTCCATTCAGGGCTCTTCCCACTCTAATTTATAATCTCTTCACCTGGTGCTGGATTTGCACATATATTAGATGCTTAATGCTCTGGTGACTAAAAGCACCTAAATTTAACATGCATGACTCAGGTCCTGTTGGCCTGGCTCTTAGCCAACTCCACCTAATAACCAGAGTTGTTTTAATTCTAATGAAAATTCTTCAGTGCAAGAGCTCTGCCTCACAAAGGCTGCCACCAGCTGTATAAGCACTTGTTAGTTTGGGTTAATAAAATTTTTAGATTTCATAAAATGCATTTTCTCTTGAGATATTTTTGTGTTGTATTTAGAATAATGAGATCCCTGATATGACTCCAAGATGTAATGGAAGACCACATAGAAGTGGATGGCTGAAATAAAATGTAGATTCTTCCTCAATGGAGGGATATAATTGCTCCCAGACAACAAGACACAGAGTAGATTCTGTTTCAGCTCTTCATTACTTTTTTGAGGCATGTCAGAAGCTGCAGAAAGAAGCTGTCAGAGGCCAACTGCTATGTCTGAAGCTGTCCTTTTCCCTGTGGATCCAGGAAGGGACCACAGCCCTGGCCCAGCTTTCTGTCCTTATGTTTTTAAACTGACTCATGGTATACTGAGAATGAGCCTCTCTCCCACATACTCTCACACTTCCCTCCATGCCCATCAATACATGACTAAGCACTGAGCAAGTTCCAATGGGTTCCAGCCCCAGACTCTGTAAGGAGGTCTCCTAAGAGACCATGAACTTCACCAAGACATAAAAAGGAAATTTTTCTCTAAGGCCAAAAGATTGCACTTCAAATCCAAGCATCCCCCTCTCCATCCTATATGAACAGGAATATGGATCTAGATTGTGCTGTGTTGAGGGGCTGGAGTTGGAGCTCAAAGGTGAGCATGGGAAAACACTTGGAAAAGATGAAGCTCTACAGATAGAAAAGACTACTGATTCATCCCCAAAAGTTTTCCTGGGGCTCCAAGGGCTGCTTTGGCTTTAGCTATGCTTGGATACATTCACACAGATTCAAACTTTACACTCACATTTTGCTGGGAGGGACCACCTTCCCCATTATTCTGGCCATCACAGATAAGCTGTGGGTGTCTTGTTAATTGCTATATTGTTAGTGCTGAGAACAATGCCTGGTACCCAGCAAGGGCACACTGAATAACCAGGGAAGGAAGAAAAGACAGAACCCCCTGGGAAAGGATCTGTTCTCCTGTGTCTCAGAAAGTGGGCAGCAGAGGAGTGCCTGGTGGTGCTAATAGCACAGATGGATTCTGCACTCTGCTACCCCTGCCTCTGTGTGCCTCTGCCCCGTACTTATCACCCTTACCCCTCGGATTTATAGTAGACAATTTACATGTCTGTCTCTTTTCTTAGCCACCTGAGCTCCTTGGATTATGTTGCATCTTCTAAGTCTTGGCTTGGCACAGTGTATGGACTCAATATAAGTTGATGGAATTAATGACTGTCCTCTGTGGGTTTTTGAGATACCCTAGAATTGGGTCTAGTAAAATATAGTAATCTAAAGCCTAAGGGATGGAAGAAGAGAGACGGTTTACATAATAAGCAAAACACAGCCTCCTAGGAATTTCACTGTTTGTTTTAATTCCATATGTGCAGGAGAAACGAGGCATTTCTGGAAAAATCCCACACTTGTCTTGCTGGGGTTAATGTGCTTCCTGTTGCTGACAGGCCTCAGAGGAGATAACTTAACCTGATAAAATCATCACCGATTAATGGAAATCCAAACAGACATCTGAAGGTCAAGCAACTTTAAGGGGAAAATTAATCAGTGGAGATGTTTCTCCAAAGTACTTAAATAAGCAGGGCAGATCAGACAAGAAACCCATCTGGTTCCACCCATATTGAGTGTCTTAAAAACCTATCAAATCTCTTTCTTTCCTGAAGAAACATCTTACATTTTCATACTTAAAAATGTAAAACTATATTATATAGAGTAAAATTTGGCCTCTCTCATCCTTTAGTCATCAGAAAAGTGTTCTTTTATTAAGAGGGCCACGGTCAATCATGGTGGTCAATGTTGAGCCTTGAGAGTGACTGTGGCCCCCAGGGGGAGGAGCCATCCCTCATGGTTCTAGCCACTTCTCAGAGGTGGAGACTGGAGGGGGGAGGTGGAGGAAGGGTCTACCCTGGCCCCCAGGAAGCCCTCTCCAGGGAAACACTGAGAGTATACTCTTTCCATATCCTTCCTTTAAAATAAAGCTAATTGGTAACTTGACCTCATCAAATCTAAGGGGACTTATGATGACAGTGTGGGGGCTGTCAGCCAGTGTACTAAGCAACAAAGTGAAATATAAAAGCAAGGTAATTTTGTTCCCTCAGTTCCTCTGGCATCAGGTCCTGATTTCTTTAAGATTAGAAAGAAAGAAACAAACAAGAAATCAATAATTCTAGAACAAAGAAGACAAACAAGCTAACCGTGGGAGTGGAAAAGTCCAGCTCTTAGAAGGTTACCGAAGGGATACCTATGAGCTGAAGTCTGATCGTTGGGCAGCACTGGAGGTCCTCATGTGGGAAAAGGGCCTGTGGTCTGTCCCTATGGTGAGCTGAGCACTCCTCACCACACACCAGACATGGACTTCACTGAGCCATCTACAGTTTCTCACATGGTCCCCACCAAGGCTGAGAAAGTACGTGGCTTGTGTCATTTGTGTGGGAGACTCAAGGTCACTACCTTAGAATGCCCATCCCCAATTCCATCTTTAGCAGTGTGATAACAACAGTAGCCATCACAGACCAAACAGACCTTACCTGATTTCATCCTCACAATTCTGTAAGGTTTGTAATATAATCCCCAATTTACAGGCAATGAAAAATAAGACTCAGGGAGGCTGGGTGACGTTTCCAAAGTGATTCTTTTGATCAGGCAGTTCTCAACCATGGCTGTATCTTACAGCCCCAATTCATAGCCCTCATGTTGCACTGTAAGCCACTTAAATTAGAATCTCTGAGGAAGAGTATTTTTAAGGGTCCCTGAATGATTCCAATGGGCCACAATGGCTGAATAACCACTGATCCAGTAAACAGTAGAGTTAGGATCTAAATCTGATTCTAAGCCTCTGCTCATTTTTCTCTGTGATACTGCCAATTGTGAAGAAACAATCCAGAGATTTAAAGAGTATTTCATCAAATGGCTTTCCTGTTAGACATATGGAGAGGCCTGGGACTCAAAAAAAGGAAGTCCATTTGACATAATATCTACTTTCCTTATAAACAGGATAAGAAACAGGCTGAATGCTTAAGAGTCTTTCCCATACAGCCGACTGCTTGGGCTTTGTGAACAGGATTTTCAGACATTCAAAAAAATTTTTTTTGTTTTATCATCCTGTTCCAGCCATGTGCTGGAGACCTAAGTTGGAATTTGACTTTAGGGTCCCACAGTGAGTGTATCGACTCACTAAGGACATTCATGGTCAACGTCACACTCCTACCTCATCAGTTCAGACAGATGGGTCCTGTCTGCCAATTCAAATGAATGGTTCAGTTAATAGTCCTCATTTTCTAGGGCAAAATCATCAGGATTGAAACATCTTCTACTGACTGTCATGTGGAACAGAACATCCCATCTCCCTGACTTTTCCTGTCATGAGGAAATGATGGAAAATGATTTTCCATATTAAAATATCTGCTTTCCTGAGGATGAGAGCCACCATAGTCACTTCAGCTGACATGTCTAGATTGGGCTATATAATAAAGGCTTGGTTAACTGGAGCCATCAGCCTATCACTGCCATCCAATTAACCCTTTCTGCTAAGCCAGATGATAGCTTAGAATTGCTTTAAGGCTTCCCTGGCTAACAGTCCCTTTCATGAAACTTCTGTTCCCAATAAGTTCCCACTGTTCATAGCCCATAGCTACACTACAAACATACATTTTAGTGTCTGAATTACTTATGAAAGTATTTTCAAGTCCCTAAATGTCACATCTTAGCTATTTTACATGGAATTTTAGGGCATCCATTCAGTTTTTCACACATTCATCCAAGATATTTTTACTGAGTATCCTCTCCTTGCTAAGCACTAGCAAGATGCTGGTCCTAGATGCTGGACCAAAAAACATCAAATAAGGTCCAGCTTCTGAGATGAAAAAATGTCTGGTCTTGTTGGGGAAGCTTGATACAGTGAAGGTAAATATAACCCAGTGTGATGGCTAAATGATTAATTTGCCCATGGATCACTTAACTGAGCCTGAGAGGATAGACTGGAAGGTGAACAGGGAAGGCCTCCTAAACAAAAGGAAATACAAATGGAGAAAATCTGCACAGAAGCATCAAGGATCATCAGGATCTTAATGGCCAGCTGTGGATGCTCACCTCTGCAGAGCAGCCAAGATTAGATTTGCCTTATTTGTAAGTTTTTGTCTCCTTGAAGGCCGTCCCCAAATGAGTTCTGGCCCCTTCTCCTTCTCAGTCCCCTGTGTTGAGCCACACACTACCACTCACTGGTCCCCAGCCAGGCCTTTCACATCCATATATTTTCATTCTTGCTGGGCTTGTATTTTCTGTCAGGAATGCCCATCATCCCCTCAATGTCCACTGAGCTCCTATTCATCCTTCAAGGTCCAGCACAAATGTCACCTTTTCTGTGACTATTTCCCTACCTCTGGGCAATCACAGCCTTTGAGACATTGCATTATAGTTACATGTTTGCCTCTCTAGGTTGCAAGCTTCTGGAGGACAGAAACTGCCTCTTTTTTTTTTTTTTTTTTTTTTACAAATAGTTTATTGTCCCCCTCAATTTTTGTCAGCATTCAAGAGTCTCTCATGGTTTGCCTCTCTCCCTTTCCCCCACCATTTCCCCCCTTCTTCTCCCCCTTGTTCCTCAGTTAAGTTCCTCCTAATCCTCCTATACGTGCAAACATATGATATTTGTCCTTCTCTGCCTGACTTATTTCGCTCAGCATAACACCCTCAAGGTCCATCCATGTTGCTACACATGGCCAGATTTCATTGTTTCTCATTGCCATGTAGTATTCCATGGTATAGATAAACCACATCTTCTTGATCCATTCGTCCATTGATGGAGAAACTGCCTCTTAATCATTCTCACACTACCAATATTGATGAAGGAATGAAGAAACAAAGCAGCATATCAAAAATTCACATATATTGTTTTCATCCTTTCCAACACACAAGCCAGAGTCTCCCCAGTGCACGCTATAAACAGGAGTAAAAAAATTAGGATCCTGGTACTGGTTCCCAACTGTCAGCAGCACTTGCCTACCTTATGAAAGGAAGGCTCATTTGGTGATTTGCACATGCACAATTGCACCATAAACAAGCAGAAAAGAATGGAGACACTTGGGAGCAAACTGATTACTCATGAATCCAATTACAACTAACAGCTCAATAAAGGCCCCTTTCAGATGCCTGTAATAATTCGTGCAGAGGACAGAGGGAGCCCTGCCAGGTTGGCATCTGGACCATAAAGGGTCAGGAAGCTTGGGCTGGTGTGTAGTGAATCATCCCAGGCAGGCCGCCTCAACTCCTCAGACCTGACGGGGCCAAGGTCAGGTTCAAATCTTGGAACACTTTGCAGCACAATGAGGCACACTTTTCTGTGGCCAGGGCCTGTACCCCTTATCCAAGCCAGTCACCCAGAATTTGTTCCTCTTTAAGGACAGTGCTTTTAGATGCATGAAGAGATGATTAACAAGATGGATGTGACAAAAATTTCTGCTGTTCATGTACTGCAGTAAACTCCCCAAAAAGACAAATGAGTGATAGACATGCCTAATATTTCAGGACCACGGACAGTACCTGGGAGAGGGTCAGACTACTCCCTGTTCATTCAAAAGCGTAGGTTTCAACCCAGAAATTCCTACTCAACCCTCAGTAGAGAGGGGTGGGTATGGAAGCTTCCCATGTTCCCCACCACAAATGCTGTGAGAAACCATATGAGTTCAAGGAGACTAAGGCCATTCATCACCATATTCAGTCTGGCACTAGTCATTACTTGGCATGTGTTAAAGGGTCAACAACTGTTAATGATGGTGAATGATAATCTATGTCTTGACGCTATTTATGATTAGAAAGAGCACAACATCTTTTCATACTCTATTGTAAGTCTTCATATTTCAGAGGAAACTATTCTGGCCACCAAGCAGAGAGAGAGAGAGAGAGAGAGAGAGAGAGAGAGAGAGAGAGAGAGAGAATATATATTTAAAAGTAGGATGGGGGGAAAGTCTATATTTCAATATGGAAGCCTTATTTTTGATCAGCAAAACCAAGGCAGATCTCAACAGGGTCTCCTTTATGCTAAGTACATGACAGTTCCAATGTGCACATAGAAGCTTCCATTACTCAAGAAGTACATAGGACACAGGAGCAAGGCATCTGTTTAACTGTTTAACAGCAGGAAATGGTGCAAAAGGATGTGTAGAACTCTAATCAAAGAGGCAAGATGAGGTATAGATAATCTCAAAACTATATATCCAGATATTTTACCACTAGACACACAGGAATTACACTGACCTCAAACAAAACAAATTCCTTTTAATCAAGGCATGAGAGAGTCTGGTTCTTTAGAAATGCTTGGCAAGCCTTCTCTGGAGTCCAGCTTTGGCTAACATGGAAAAGCCAACTGCATTTTCAGCCTCTCTCCAATATTCAAAATAGTCCAAAAGACTGTAATGGGATGGGAAGCAGCAAAAAAATTAAAAACAAAATTTTTCTGAAGCCTGTCTTCTGTCTCTAGGGATTTGCACAACTAATTCCACAAGGATCTCGATAATCTTCTGAACAAGAAGTTGATCTGAACCACGAAGCAAAGTAACGCATCTATGGATGGACCACTAAAGCAGGATGATGACACTTGGGGGTTCTAAATCTGTGTTCTCTGTGATCAGCAGACCATCTGTAGCAGAATCACCAGGTACCTGTTAAAATGCATGTTCTTAAGGAACACCCAATATTTACAGACTCTTAATCTCGGGGGTTGGCATCAGAGCCTAAATTTCTAAATAAGTTCTTTGGGAGCTACAGTTGGCAGACAACTGTTTTAAGCCATAATGAACTGAGGCTTAGGAACCTGAAGACTCTTGGCCTTTTTCCCCAAGTTCTGATGAGTTCTGTGTTTCTAGACTGTCTTTGTGCCTTCTTCAGTGATTACCTCAGCCTGAGTCCAAGTGAACAAGACTCTGAATATCTTTACAATGCCTGGCACATGATGAATTCTTAATGAATGGTGGATGGTGCAATGGGTGAATAAACTATACGTAGAGGTCAAATAGATGGACAGGTGATTGCATGGAGGAAATAATGAAGGCTAAAGGAGAAATAATAGATTTCAACATAGCAATTACAAAACATGAATTTGGAGTGAATTTTTTACTTTGATGATATGAAAATCCAAAATAAATTTCTCTCTGGTCATTCCATATCATTCATTTGAAATGGGAAAATAGTGGAGACCACTGGTTTGAGGTATGTGTGCGGGCATATATAATGTGCATGCGTGCGCGTGCGTGCGCGCGCGCGCGCACACACACACACACACACACACACACACACAGCCACCCAGGGATCCAGATGCCACATTCAGTCCTAATCAGCTCAGCAGGAGGAACCAGCTTCAGACGTGTTTACTAAGGAAAAGCTCAGCCTTGGGTAGTCATTTCAGTAGAAAGTGCAGGTCTCCATTTGGATGGTGTTACCACTTAACATGGAGCATAAACAGAGCCAGCAAATATCTTGCTGGCAATTGGCTGGCCTGGGCTGCTGCTCTTCTCTGATCCCTAGTCATCAGCATCTCAAACTGCCAAAGGGCCTTTGTTGGGCACTTTTTTGTAAAAGACATTTTCCAGAGCATTTCAGATGTGGGTCCCTGTCCCTTGGAGACTCAGGAGCCAAAGCAAATACTGGCAAGTAAGAATACAAAGGCTACCAAGTTTAAAAAGAAAGCTGAATGAGGGCAGCTGAGGTTGGATTATGGATGGGTCTGTGAGGAATGGGCAGAAAAGGATTAAAAAAAAATCATTTCCCTTTGATCCAATCTGTACTTTTAAATTCCCTTTCATGTAGGTGGAGAGGGGAAGATAATTTAGGGCATGGGGTTCATTTATGAATGAAGGGACCAAATCAATCACAATAAATGTGTTATTCTTTAGGTTTTCTTAATTTTATATTTCCTTATTCTTCCTGCCACTTGCCCAAACTTCACTTTACCCATTAAGATCAAGAAAAAATTCAGAGTCTTTCCCCCGTGCTTCAAAATCAAGTGGAAGATTCTGGTGAACATACTCCAAGTCTAGCATTAACTACTTAGGGCAGTATTGTCACCCTGACACATGGAAGGGGATGTTCAAACACACTATGCATTGAGACATGGCCCTCCCAGCCAGCCAGCTATAACTCCACATTTTTCTCCACTCAAGAAAGCATACTGGAACACAATGAGTGGGAATGGCATTATTACAGCCATCATTTTGAATATCGCATAATTTTTTAAAGTAAATCATCTGAAAATGTCATTGTTTACTGTCATTAGTAATAAATTACTTGCAAAACACCTCCTAAATTACTGTGAAAAAGAAATCAATCTATCTTACTCAACAATAGACAGAGTACTTGTTCCTCGGGCTGTCAGAAAAAAATGAAAAGTCCTAGCAAACTGATAAGGCCCTTCCCCTTGGGTGAAGATGGTGACTTCTTTCAAAGACATGTTATCAGTACTCCACAAATAGCTCTCAAAGTGTACAAATGCAGTGTTAAGTCAACAAAAGAGCCACATAATGCTGTAGGTTCGCCAAATTACCTTGCTTTGAGCCTTACTATATCTAAAGAATATCCATTGTCTTTTTTTGCTCACCCCACCCTGTTTCATGGATATAAACTACCCAGGCCTGGTGAGATCAGTCAAGGAAGAGAGACTGGAGAAAAAGGGCCCTCTCTATTCATTTCTGCAGGCACCTCTCAGTAAAGCCAAAAGTCTTACTCTAACAGAAGGTCAGTGATCTTGTTTTCCAGAACAATTGCAACACAGGGGGTGAGATTAAAATAGTCAAATCTGTCAAGTGTTAAGGATAGAACGTGGCCCACAGCAAATGCTGGAAGTGTTGGCTATCGTAGGGGTGATGACCTCTCAAAGCTGCGGCTGAGAACTATCACTGCCTGAGGCTAGGCAGGAAAATTAGACTCACTGTCTGATTTCTCTTCTTTCTAAAAGGTAGCTGGTATCAGTTCCAAATGGACATGGTCAGGTGTGACACCCTTGGGTGTCAAAACACAGTACATCTAAGTCAGAAAGAGGTTCTGATAGGGATGTGAGAAAAAGGACTGGAATGGCTCACACCAGTTTCCAGGTGACCTCAGGTACAGTGATTTCTTCACAAGTCACCATTTCTAAGGGCAGCAAATGGCTTTGAACTGAGAAGCAGATGAGTGGTATCACACAGTCTCATTTCTACCTCTGATCTCTTCCAATTTTGAGCATATCTAGTAGTCATTGATGAAACTTGCTATTTCCTCACACTTTTTGTCCCAATGCAGTTCTTCTGGTGCCTTATTATTTGGAGGGAGGGTCAGGGGTAGATAGGGGCAGGATGACTTTCTGGAACGCAGGCAGTCAGATGAAGCAGAAAGCAAGGTGAACTCAGCCTGGATTCCTGACCTGGCCTCAGGGCTGCAAGGCCCTGCGGCAAGCCTCTTACCTGGTCTAGAGCCCAGAAAATCCTTGTGTTTAGCTGCATCCTTTTCAAATGACACTTAAAACAATTTGCAATACTCATACTGCCTACTTAGGCTCAATAGTAATCAAACCAAGTAGCATTTCTGTTTTCAACCGTGATCTGCAATATACTTGTAGGCCATTATAGCCCTCTCCTGTGGACAACATCCAGGCAGACACCAGGGCATTCACCTTACTTGTCCTGTCTTTATAACTCTCCTCCTCCTTAGTAAAGATGAGGATTCTGTTGTCTGCAAGACAGCTGAATCTATGACACAGAAGAAGCCTGCTGATTAAATAAGGAGAGAAGATTTGAGAGTTGTCTCCACCCTGCTATTTTCTTATGTTTTATCTCCCCAGCTGGGTTGCAAGCTTTTTAAGAGCAGAAATGATGCTGAAATATTTCTGGCTTTCCCATCACCTTCCCTAGCTTCCTATGAAAGGTTATTTATGGTTACAGTAATAATGTAGACATAGCTCTTGATGTTTATAAAATGCTCTTATACTTGGAGTAAAAATTCTTTCGGTCCCTTATCCCAGAGACATAAAGACACTTGTCCACATTATCAGAGAGGAGAGGCAGGGCCAGGATCTGGATCTGCGGCTTTAGAAACCTTTACCACCACCATACAGGCTCTCACAATGGTGGGTCCTCTTCTCAGTTTACCACAAGATGCCCTCTCTTCATAGACAATTTATTTACAGAGGCTTAAATAAGTCAATTTAATAATGTGGAAATAGGCATGTTACAGGAAGGGAGAGTAACTCAAGGTCTTATTTCCAGTTACTGGGAAGATTTTATGAAAGAATTGGGATTTCAAGAAATGATGCAAGTCCTTTAAAAAATGCATAGTATAAATTCTGATTAAACCACCTCTTTAAAAAACACACGTGCTGCTATTCAAATAGAGAGCTGTCTTAGAGAGGCTCTGATGGAGTTCTCAGGTAAAACCACAGAGCTCCAGGTACATTTATTAAACTCACAAATCATTACTTGAGCAAACACTGAGCAAGAATCAATATATGGAAAGTACGCTCTGCCTGATTCCTCTTCCCGGTTCAGCAGGATGCTTCACCACCCACCCTGAGAAGGAGAGATCATGCCTTTTATCTCAGTCATTTCTGATTTTCTGTGCAGAGCTGACTTGTGTCAGGTTGGAGCAAATGAAACAAATAAGTGCTCTCCTGTAGCCCGAGGCCCATGGTGCCACGGAGGTACACAGGCCCCTGAGCATCTCTGAGTCATTCAGGAGCCTGTCAGATTGGAGGAAACTCAGACCAGCCATGATCATAGCTACGTCTAAAATCATGGTGGCTGCAGCCCCTACCATCAGGCCACAGCTCTGAGAAGGGTTAGCTAACTGACGATCAATTCCTCTTGCAGGAAATGCTTCCCAAGCCCCACCCTTGTCAGGCAGAACTGAGTAACCCTGTGTGGGCTCCCCTGGGATATACTGCCAGCTCAGATATCGACTCAGCAGCCTCACATCCAGAAACCAAGAGGCCCACAGAGAGAACATGAACAGGTTGGGAGAGGTGCCTGGGAGATGGTAGGTCAGACACAAAAGGGCATGATTTGTGCGCAAGCCCCAGAGCTTTTCCCAGTGACCGGAGTCTACACTGACCTCGGTTGTTGCAGAATTCAGTGTACATCCTTGCTCTGTGCTCTGCCACAAGCCGCTGACTCGTCTATTGTGTGTTTGTGGCTTGAGGTTCTTCCCTCTACCGATTTTCTAGGACAGAACATCACTCAGACTTCAGCACACAGGAGGCCCCAACAATGAGGCCCCACATAGGCTATTCAGAGCCCAGAGTGTAGCACCTGAATCCTTCAGATGCCCAGGACCCTCAATCCATCAGTGGAAAACATAAGCTCCTTTCTCCTTGCTTTTGGTGACAGGAGAACCAGGGGAGCAAGTTATCACTTAAATGAAGCAAGGTAAATGGAAAACAAAGTCATCTGACATGGCCTAATTTTTTTTCTTTCTCCCCCCAAGTTCTTAGAATGTATTTCTTTCTCTTCTCAGAAAGCTGTGTAAACTGAGCACACATTTTCTAAGTGGAGCTCCAGACAAATGAGTTTTAGTTTGGAAAATGTTCTGACTAGAGAAAGGAAGCAAAACTCATGGGATTTTGGCCAAGGGTTGGCGTTTCTCAAGGATCAATCTAGACTATGCTGAGTGACTACAGAGCAGCACAACACTTCTCTGTTTATGGGCAGATGAAGTGGGGGATCTGAGAGCACTGATGAAGCCCCTTACCCCTCAATCACTTTCCATACCAGCCTGTCACAACACCATCACACCATTAAACATTAATTGATAAGGTCCTGTGTTAACATTTATGTTTTCCTTTGAGCAAATTCAGGACATCACTATGGTTATTAAAATTGGATTGCCATTTGAGAAAGGTAAGTCATACCAGCTACGGGAACATACCAGGGCACTCCTGAAATTTTAAACTTTGTTGGCTTAGAGGAAGACCTTTATAACGGACAGTCAGGGGAAGGGACACAGATGCTTCTGAAGAGAGCAGATTTAAGCAGGGCCTTAAAGGGAGAGGCTGGGATGGGGGATCAAATTAATTTGTAGTGTACAACAAAGAGGGAAAGATTAGAGGACAAGTTGCAGTTGCTCCTTTATTCTGTACTGTGCAGTGTCTGGTCATAAGTACTCTTTTAACCTTTCATCTCCAAAAGTTAATGACAGAAGTATCTTCAACTAGTCTTTCCATTTCTCACATTTCCAAAGTCATGCTCAGCTCCCCTAGAGTAGATAAATCAATCCTGGCTCAAATGGCTCTGTCCATGGTGCTACTAGGCAAGGTTCTGAAATCTTGTGCAAAGGAAGCAGACTTCAAATAAACAAACTCCAAATTTACATAGCTGTCATTATATATCCTGCACCCAATTCAAAGGATGATGAACTTACAAAGCAGATGAACTGGGGGGAGTCATGGTAGTTGATTACATGTGAGGATATCCTGTTAAGCCCCTTTAAATAGGACCCCCTACTCCTCAGCCAGTCCTAACTACTCTCAAGCAGTAGTCCCCTGAAGAGACCTCACTAAGAAGCTGTTTCTTCTTTAGGGGTCAGAACACCACTAAAGAATTCCCAAAACAATGTTCCAGAAGGAGCAAGGAGCAAGAGGGAAAAACAGAAGCCCCCCAAAAAAGGCCCATAGGAAACGCAACATTTCTTTCTTTAAGTCTTACATTTATCTTACAGTAACTGCATTGCATTCTACTCCACAAAGCACATGCTTTTGTTCTTTCATAATCTCCCCTAAATTTATGGGTACAATGGATGCTCCTGGAAGCAGACAGGGACACTCCCAGGTGGCTCAGACTATTCTCTGGCCATCAAAACATGTGTGGGCAGATGCCAAGCCCTGTGGCAGCGGAGGACAGTGAGAGCCATAGGCCCAGACTTTGTGATGGCCAATCTGCTCATGGGGCTTCTTAGGAACTGAAGAGGGTGCCCATTTAAAGCTTTAATGGTACCTACCCCACAAAGTTGTTTAAAGAATTAAAGGAAATAATAAATGTGAAATGCTCCATGTCAAGCACTCAAGAAATGTCACTATTAATATTAATATTTCTTCTCCTATTTACTTAAAAAATTGACAATATCCTCCTCTTACTCACACTTCTCTGGAGGTTACTCAAGGCTACAACACTCTCTGTAATTGGCAACCACCTAACTCTCTAGCCTTATTTTCTGCTTCTTCTTTCTAGTTACTCAGGCCTCAGACTCCACCATTTGGCCAGGAATGATCTAGAGTCACCACACTTTCCATGCTCTTTCTCACCTTGGGACTGCTGTGCATGCTGATCATACCTGGAATGCCCACCACACAGACCTCACATTCTACCAGTAAACTCTCCCTCATTTGATGGGATCCAGAAGGAGGCAGCATCTAGTCTGCAAGATTTCTCAGCTCCTTCCTAAATCCATGGTTCTACTGTGCATCCCTAAGGCAACAGTCATCATGCACTATCTCCATCATTTGTCCTTTGTCCATTTCATCTTTCAGAACTCTAGCTCCTTGGGGAGTGAGACTTCATCTCTGCTATCTTATCCACACACTGGACATTCAACAAATACTTGGTGAACAGTGTGTTATGTGGCTGTTTTGGGGGGTGTTTATAATGCTGGGAGGGGGTGATGGGTGCAAAGGAAGATGGAAGATACACATGCTCCACTCTAGAGCCTGTAAAAAAGGATTGTCATGCCCCAGAGGGCAGGGATCCCATATATAAAAGACTGCTAGTCAGTCCTCAACCCAGTGCTGCAAAACAAGAGGACTGCCCAAAAGATTTCTATATGTTGACCACAATGGGAACAGAGTTTTTACTTCCCTATGAGTCTCTCTCTCGGTCTCTTTCACACACACACACACACACACACACACACACAGTACTTTATCTATTTCCTGCCACTTCAGTTTTGCCAAAACTATTTCTCTTACACGGGTGTTTTATTCAAAACTCTGTATTTTTTCATTATATTCATTTTCATTATCTTATTTTATCCATTTTGCTATCTGCAGGCTGCATTTTTAACTTATTGTCTTTTGAATTATCTTATCTATTTTTTTAGTCTTAGATTTTTAAAAATGAGATTCTCTTGGGGAAAGGCAATGGCTATGAAACTGTCCATGACCAGGAAACATAAGTTCTGTAAAGTCCCTGCCCTTGAATGCTCCCAGATTAATGATAAATACAGGGGGGGAGGGAAACCCTGAAAAACAAGACATATCAATTCTTGAAAGGGACACAAAGATGGGCCCCAAATAGTCCCAAGCACTCCAATACTCACACTGCAGGGGGCTGAGTGAAGGAGGAGGCTGGAGGGGCTGGAAGGTTCAGGGGAGTGGCTTCTCAGGCAGGTTTGACTACCTCCCCAATCATGAGGCTGTAAACCCTCAAAGGACTCACACCTTCTCCACGGGTCTGTGGCATAGTGTGGGTTACCACAAGTGTGATTATGAGGTTGGGTGCCTGAACTCCTTGCTCACAAAAGAGCCTTCAACACTCTCCTTTGTCCTTCCCTCAAGAAATATCACCATTCATGCTGAATGACATGATTCAACTTTTCCTAAAGGAGGCTCTAGCCATGTTCTGGAATAGAACTGAAAAATGGCCAAAGCCAAGCAGTTATCAGATCTTTTGTTTCCAGTTGCTCTATGCTCTAACATCCGATTTCTACCAGACTTTCCAGTGAGGAGTTGGAAGAGAGCAAAGGTGGTCACTGGGCAGCCAGAGGCCACAGCAAAAAGCATCTGTTCTCAAGATGCTGGTGCAAGTGGTTCTGGCTAAGGGATTCAGTCACAGAGATAGCAACAATGTGGGGAGACAGCCAAAGGGAAGAGATCGAGGGAAAGAAAAGAAAGTCATCTGGTGCATAATGAGAAATTGGGCTTTTGTAGGCTGGGTGTGTTTTACCCTTTGTTCATGAGCAGAAAACCATATGCTTGTCTGCTATCTTATCTTTTGGCATTTAGAATTATGGACCTTCGCTCTTCATTCAATTAATATGACTAGCTCAATTAACATTTTATGTTCCTATATCCAGGGCGTACACCTCTGGCCTCTTTCCTCTTCTAGCAGAACTTAATCTTCAGATCATCTCAGTCTTATGACATATATATATATATACACACTCTCAAAATAAATAAATACACTTGAAGAAAAAAGACTTTAAAAGAAAAACTTCTTAACAGTCTGGCACGAGTGCTACTGGAAGCCCTTCTCAACTCTAACTAAAAATGTTTGTAGTTTCATTTGGACATTGGCCACAGGGCTTTAACCAAAATGAATTTTCAGTCCAAGATATTTGGAAGTTTAAAAGTCACCTTAACTGGGGCGCCTGGGTGGCTTAGTCGGTTAAGCGTCCGACTTTCGCTTAGGTCATGATCTCGCGGTTCGTGGGTTCGAGCCCCGCGTCGGGCTCTGTGCTGACTGCCAGCTCAGAGCCTGGAGCCTGTTTCAGTGTGTGTCTCCCTCTCTCTCTGACCCTCCCCTGCTCACGCTGTCTCTCTCTCTCTCTCCTAGAAATAAATAAAACATTAAAAATAAATAAATAAATAAAAGTCACCTTAACTGCAAGGCAGATAGTCTATCAGCACCCTGGACAGAGTGTTCCTCTGTGAGCCAGAAGAGGAAGGACCTCTGAGTGCACCCTCAACTCAGCTGGAGGGATAAGAACTAAGTAAAGATAGTAGCATTTCCTGGCAAAATTGAGACCTACCCAGGGATTGGAAGGAAGGGAGGTACTTGATGCAATAGAGAGAAGGGTGCACAAGGAAGGAGAACACAGATAGATAAAGATGAAAAAGACAATAAAGTATGACCCACTTATTTCCGTCAATACGTTAGTGTTACCTACCACACCAGGAAATATCGTCTCTGGAAAGAATACCCCACCCTGTCTTCTTCTAATTATATTCAAATATATTCTTCAAATAGAATCGCAAACTTCTGATAAGGCTCTTTCCATTCCCTCCTATCTTTTTAAAAATGGGTATTTGCCTTCTAGGAATGGTGACTAGATTTAGAACTGACGAAATGTTAGCCACGCTAAGAGGCTTCTCACATCTAGTGTTGCTCTTCCTCATCTGATTACCGATAACAATTCAGTTGTTTCTGAGTGTATTTTCTCTTTTTTATTCTAAATCCTCAGTCCTACACTCTGCCAGAAGCTGTTCTCTTCTGGAAAGCCTTTAGAATTTTACTTACAGGCTGCCACTGTCTTTTTTTCCTCGCCCTTTGTTATTTACCTGCTGGGGTTTAATTAGGTGGATTTGAAACAATCTTATCTTTAGGGTAGTGACCTAATTTTCTCTTCCTCCCTGCTTTGAGACAAAGTTTCTGATTAAATTTTATGATTAAAAATATTTTTCTTTATTAAAGAGCCTTTGAAAGAACCAAACTCAGGTTAGTTAGAACCAAAACACACTCAGCACACTCAGGCTAAGACAAGGGAAAGGTAAGCTCAGCACTGAAACCAAAATTGAAGGCAATCCCTTCAATCATTTCTCAACAGAGTGACCAAGATACCTGTCCTCCCCTCATAGAAAATCATTTCTAAAAAGACAAATAACTTTCACCTGAGAGGACACATGCTCATTTAAACTAGTCCATTGCAGGCTTGGTAAACTGGTCACTGGGATCCTTCAAATGGCTGGCACATGTGTTGTTGAGTGTAACCATGAGGGTTTTCTGAATCATGTCACTATGTCACTACATGATCCACAATAATGAAAACATATAAAATAGTAGAATATAGCCAAACGTCTTCATTTTGGCTTCTGTAATCAGAAGTCAATTTGTATCACTAACCTGAAACATGCTAGCAAATACAACATGCTCTATATACACGATGTAGGAAAATCCCAAAAGGCCAGAGAGTGCAGAAGGACCCAGGCCAACCCGACTCTTCCTTGGCTGTCTTGTTCCTTGGTCCTTGTGCTTGTACAAGAGGGAAGGGCAAAAAAGAGGAAGAAATAAGGACACTGAAAACACTACAGCTGCAAAAGAGAGGCCAGGCAGAAGTGAAGAAGTGAAGACATCTTTTCTTCCCAGGGCTCCCAGCCCTGGGACCTTGACACCAAGCTGCAAGTAAGCAATAGTTCCAGCCAAGCTCCACTGCAGGGAAGTAGTGATGAGGGGGATGGAGGCATGGGTGGTGGATGGAAAGTCTTCACAGACAACCCTATACGGACTATGCATCCCAAACGGCACAGATAGCAACTGCCCTCAGTGCCCAGGACCAGCCTTAGGTATCATGCAGAAAGAGTCAACCTCCTGCCATCCCTACTGGACACCCAAGGGGTTTTGATGATCCCTGTAGTGACATTCTGCATTAATTAACTTGATACCCATGGAAGAATATTCTAATGAACTGCATAAAGGAAATGTTCTGGGGGTCGGCTGAAGAATGCAGCTAGATTAAAAGGAGGGGACAAGGTTCCTGGTAGGCAAGATCTTCCTTAATTTGCCTGAATTAAATTGATTACAGATAGTGCTCACATAACTCCTGGAAGGGAGAGAACTGGGTGAGCCACCAGGGCTGAGTCAGGAAGTCACCTGCTGGAGCCAAGGGCAGGAAGAGAATGTACGAATGCAGGCTTTCTCAGAAGTACCACACTGGGTCATGGAAAGTCTGAGAAAACAATAAGATCAACAAAAAACAATGGAGAAAATGACAATGGATCAAATCTAGTCACCATGAATTCTGAAGGAATCAATGATTCTGTTCCTGAGAATTTGGTTGGAGTAAATCTTAGCAAAAGGGACCATTGGCTCAAGGTGAACTTTGGCCAGAGAGAGTTTCATAAAATTCATAAAAGAATTTCCTCCATTAGACCAGAATTTCTGATGCTTTAGTACCCATGGCTTCCCTGGCTAAGTCCCCAGAAGAACTATGCTGGGGCACGGTAGATGGGGAATGAGTGAGATTCCCAGTTTGAGAATTCCAGAGCCCTCAATCTCCTGTGGGCTGGAGGAATCAGCACCCAGATCCTCCATCTCTTGCACTGTTTCTGACACAGCACTGGGCACACAGCAGGGCTTGCAGGACAGGGCTGGGTTTGAGTAAGAGCACTGTGGTTCAGGGCCCTGATTACGTCCCTACTGCCCCCACCTTTCAGCTCTCATCTCCGCAGGAAAGATCAGGGAGAAGCTGCCTGGAAGATAATCATACCTGGGGACAGGTTTAACAAGCTGTGGGAACCTAATGCAGAGTGAGTAGAGGAATAATGTACTGGAGAGGTTCAAGTTATGAAAACAGATGGAGGAAGCTCAGTTCGTGGTGTGTGTGTGTGTGTGTGTGTGTGTGTGTGTGTGTGTGTGTGTGTGTGTGTTTTAGGGGTGGAAAATACTACAAAAGTACTTCAAAGCACTGTCCAGAAAATGCACGGCAGCGGGGAGGAAATCAAGAAAGAAGACAGAGATTAAGGCACTAAGCAGAAATTAAGAGTCAAGGAACAGGTCCAGTTGTAAAGGATTCATGTGATAAAGAGATTACTTCACAAAAGATGGAGGAGAAATGAGAGCTTCTGGCCAAAACCAAAGGTATGGAGAGTAGAAGAAAGAGATGAGAGCCTGGGACTGGGGGCCTGTCCAACAAGAAAGCCCCTGTCATTTTATTTCCCATGGGTGTCTGGAAGGTGCTGTGTAATTGCTTTCCCAGAGTTGTTCAGAGGCTGCTAATTAAACAATGAAAGTCAATCAGAGTGCCCTGGAGAGAGGCTCCTTGGGTGGATGGCAGGAACAAGGCAAGATCAGCCTTCCCAGGAGGGTCAGGATGCCTCAGGGAAAGCTCTGGGGGCCGGGTCCCTAGTCAGCTCTTCCTTTCAGGTAGAAAGAAATACTCCCCACTACGGTGTCTGTCTGGGCAGCCCTGGGACAGATAGACTGGGTCTCTTCACTGTCCTTATCTGGCCTGGCAGCCTGGGGGCGCTGGTTACAACTAAAGAGTGGAGCTGAGGAGCCCTTGAGGATTCTCACAAAGCCAGGCTGAATACATGGGAATCAGGAATCTGGGAGTCCAACACAAGCACCCGTTTTTAGGTATGGGGACAAAACGGGCTAATGTGGCCTCTGGCCAGCCCATCAAGAGAGATCATGACTGATTAAATATTTGAGAAGCCATCAGTCTGCTGGTGATAAACCCAAACCTCAGAAAAGCAGGATCAGCCTCAGAATTGGAAGTGATCCTACTCATTCACCTCCAAAACATCAATGCTTACTAAGTGCCAGAGTTGTAAGCAGAGCTGTCCCACAGTGACCCTGAGGTCTCACTCTGCATTGTCTGTCTGGGCAGTGAGCTGGCTGGACTGCTTTTCCCTGTGGGAGGGATTATATCCAAGGTCTGCCTCCCAGGGGTTGGGGCTTCCACTCTGTTGGGATGGGGGGGTCTATGGCTTCTTCTGGACTCAGGGCTCTCCAGGTCCAGGAAGCTAGCTTTCTAAGAGCTCTTGTAACCAGTGAGCTCCCCAGATCCAGCATGCCCATGCCAAGGCCTTTCTGTGTCCCTTCTCTACCAGCTTGTTCTATCACACTATAAGGGGAAAGTTGGGCAAGGGGTAAGGGGCCCTCCACTGGAATGCAGACCCCAAATGGGCGCTAGCACCTCTTTGTGAGGTGATGACAGGTCCAAGGAACCCATGCCACTCTACTCTTACTGACCGTCTGCTGTAAGGCTGCACCAGAACCCATGCTGTGTGATACTACAGAACTTGTCCCAAACCCTAATGCAATGGTTCTCCAGATTAGGGGGCATTAGGATGACCAGCAGGGTATGATGAAATACAGTTTCCTGGGTTTATCTCCAGATATTCTAAGTCAATAGGTCTAGAATGGGGCAATTTGTCTTTCTTACCAGGGTCCACAGCCTGAGAACTACTGCCTAGTGCCTGAGAGGGAAAGATTAGGGGCCCACCCTCAAAGACACAGGTAGTATTAATTACTAGGGATACAGCAGGGGACAAAACTACTCTGAGAAGCAAATATCAAATGAAGGCTGTGTATGTAAAATTATCAATTGCTTAAGTGGTATGAAGGGGAAAATATGTGTTCTGGGTAAATATGGATGTTACAACTAACTTGAATCAGGAAGCATGAGGGTCAGAGAAAGTCTCTGTAAGGAAATGCATTATGGGTGCCTTATGTAGCCTCGCTTTTCTAGGGCAGCCAGGATTAAAATATTCTTTGTTGGGGCGCCTTGGTGGCTTAGTCGGTTAAGCATCCGACTTTCGCTTAGGTCATGATCTTGCGGTTCATGGGTTTGAGCCCCGCGTCGGGCTCTGTGCTGACTGCCAGCTCAGAGCCTGGAGCCTGCTTCAGATTCTATGTCTCCTCTCTCTGACCCTCCCCTGCTCACACTGTCTCTCTCTCTCTCTCTCTCTCTCTCTCCTAGAAATAAATAAAACATTTAAAATAAAAAATAAATAAATAAATAAAAAATAAATAAAATATTCTTTGTTTTCTAAACCTGCAAATTCTGGTATTTGTTATATTTAAAACTCTATTTCCAGATGTCCATTTGCTCCTGAAAGTAGCTGAAAAGACCTTTTGTAAACTATATATGCCCACTGAGAAACAATGGTTATCAGACTTGAAAGCCATCCACCTGGTGTAACACAGTGCAAGGCAGGTGTCGTGCTACAATATGCCTCGGCTCCACTCTGGGGCAAAACTGATTTCACTCTGCCAAGGACCACAGCTTCAAGGGCATGAAGGCCAGGTCCCAGGCTGACACATAGTGTGTAAGATACAGGAGGCCAGCAGGAACCAACATGCCACACTCTCGGGTGCAGACAGATTCAATGGGGGAGGAGGGGAGGGGTGGGTATTTAGGTTCTCTTTCTCCATGATCAGCATTTGTGAGCCTCACCATGGTCTCTGTCACTGGGGAAGAACAGTGGAGTCCTAGGGACGAGCCTGGAGAGATAGAGATTCCCTGTCCCTGGTCAAGTGTGTTCCTCAAAGTGCCATCAACTAGCAACAGCAGCATCACTTGGAGGCTTGTCAGAAATGCTAAATTTTGACTCCCCTACCCCAGATCTGAATTATAATTTGGATTTTAACAAGACCAAAGAGATGATTTGTGTGCAAGACACTAGTTTACAGAACTAAGACCAGGAATGAGGTAGCTCCCTTGGCCACCTGCCTCTGTCAATAGAAATGTTCTCAGGGCTTGTTTGGGGAGATCTAAGGCTGATCACCATCTCACTGAAGGTGCACACAGGCGAGTGGGCTAGTGGAAAGGATGTGGGATGTGGAGTTGGATGATATGAGTTTAAGTTCTAGTTCTTAGAACTACATTCTACATTTTACTTCTCTGAACCTCAGTTTCCCCACATTGAAAACAAGAGTAGTAATAGTACCAACCTCGTAAAGTTGTAGCAAGGATCAGTTGAGATAAAATATGTGAAAATGCCTTGTCCAATGGCATTTTCCAATGTGCAATGAAATGAATGTGCAATGTCCAGTGAAAATGCCAATGTTAAAGTAGGTGCTCACACACAAAGATGTGCACACGTTACAGAGTTTGAAACCCGGTCCATTTTTTCAACAGACCTAGCTTACACTGAAAATATCCAAGGGCAGTGACCCATAGGTCCTGACAAGTTTATTCTGGGCACAGAGTGGGGGAAAATCAGACATAGCTGTGGGTCTGGTGGAAACTGAGTCCAGGACAAGGCTCAGGAATTTAACCTCTCCTCCCAAATCTTGAGTTCTATAAGCCAAGTCATGGCAGAGGAATCAGTCTTCTAAATGTACCTTAGGATCTCTTAAGCTGTAGCTGGTGGCTTTTTGGTCCTATTCATAGCTGGGCCAGGATGGGATTATCCTGGGGAATCAAAGGATAAAGATGGGAATTACAAGTCAAGCAGGGCCTGGAGGAAGGAATGTGCCAATCAGAGAGATTCCAGAAGCCTCTTTCTACTGCTGTCTAGCTTAACTCATTTGTACTTGAGGTTCTCCAGAGCACAGAGGGAGGACAGATACCCTTGGAATCCAAGTTTAGTAAGGATGGTAAAAATACTAGAGCTTACTTAACTTTCTCATTATATAATTAATGAAACTGAGGTTAAGAACTTGACCTCACAGGAAACTCAGGGTGAAACTCACATCCTAACACTGGTTCAGGGCACCAGGTACTTCCCCCAAGAGGTCATGATCCATTCAGTCACTCAGGAGCCCATAGAGGAAGAAGGATGTAGAGATGAGCTGGTGGAGAAGAGTTTCCTGAGGAGGGCTTCATGGAGGAGGCATCTTTGAGTTGTGGCTCTACAGAAGGTAGGGTTTGGTTTGGGATCCAATCCTCCAAGGTTCTCTTTGATGTGAGAAAGGCATGGAGTTGAGAGGAGTGAGGAAAGAAGGGTTACCTGGAAGGGTCAGCTACATGGATGGAGTTAGAATTCGGGCTGGTGTGGAGGAGACCAGACCAGGATGCCAAAGAGTTGGTGGAAAGTTCAGAAGTCACATTTATGAGACTGTGTCTAGGGGCAGCTTCAGAAGGGCTGTGCAGGGCCAGGGCCAGATGCCCACTTACAGGTAAAGAAATCAGTTAAGTGCTTTTATGACAAATGACCTCAGAAAGATGGAGCCAGACTTACAATTCAATTCATAGGAATTTTCAACAAGAGCCAGGAGAGACTGAGTGTGGAGTAGGGTAACCAGTGTGTCCAGGACTGATGAGTTTCTCAGGATGTAGAACATTAGAGGCTGAAACCAGGACAATTCCATACAAATTGGGATAGCCTATCATTAGTGTGATGGGCGTGGGCCACTAGGGGAGCAGCCTAGCCTGGGGGTGCCTGTTAGAGACAGAGGTGAAGGACAGACAGACTGAAAACACAGGGCTGAAATCCCCCACTTCTGGGCTTGAAGTGCAAAGGTAGGTGAATGGCAACTGAGTTGTGACTCTAGTAGCTTAAATTATCATTTACTATGTGCCAGGCACTGCATGAAAGAATGCAAGGAATAAAAATAGGAATAGGGCCTCCAAATCCACAGGAAACATCAGATATGGGCTCGATTGTACATGAAAGCATGAACGATACCTCCTGTAAAGGACCAAACAAAATACCCTGGAAAGACAAATTAAAGAAGAGAGAGATTCTAGTTGGAAGTAGACTTGGGGAGGCTTTGAGTGGGAAAGTAGAATCTGAGTTGGGTTTTGACAGCTGGATTGGGATCAGTGGAAGGAGGTGAGATAGAGTGAGGGGCGCACAAAGTGAGAGGACACACATGGAACTAAGTATATGGCGCGTTCTGAAACTGTCAGTGCAGCCGGGCATCAGACAACAGCAGGAGGGTGTAATCTGCCCTGCAGTGGGAAGTACGGGGTGACGGGTATCCCTGGACTTTATTCTGAAGCTATAAGGAACCATCAAAGGTTTTCAGGTGAGAATCTGAGAGATCAGAGCTGGAAGGTCAACAAAAGTTGTTCTTAACCATCTGCCGTGGATATTACTTAACATCTCACAACCTCTGCCAGCAGGAAGTTCTCTCTAACGTCTAACATAAACCTCTTTTCTGAGAGCCTGGTGCTTTGTGTGTCTTGTCAATATCTCTTTCAAGCAGAGTTCCACTGGGTTCTAAGTACACTCCTCATGAGAAAAGCAAAGGAAAATATTTTAGTCCAAGATTTGAAGGAACTAGGATGAACCAAATACTTGGAACCATCCTAGAGAAGGAACACAGCTTACACAAGAATATTCCTCATGAGAAAAAAAAATCCTATGCTAGGAAGGGACTTGAGGAGGTAGAGGAGGAGGAGGAAGAAAAGGAGGTGGAGGAAGGAGAGGACAAAAGGGGAGCAGAGGAGGAAGAGGAAAAAGCAAGGGAAGAGGGGGAGGAAAAGGGTGGTGTCGTGAGTTAAACTGCAACCCTCCCCCCCCCCCCCCAATGTCCAAGTCCTAAATCCCAGTACCTGGAAACGTGATCTTATTTGGAAATAGATCATTGCATGTCTTCTTTGCAGATGTAATTAATTTAAGAATCTGGAGATGAGACTGTTCTGGAATTAGGGCAGGCCTTGAATCCAACAACCAATGACTTTATAAGAAAAGGAAAGGTTGATTGGACACACAGAGGCAAGGGATGAAGGCCATCTGCATACAGAGGCAGAGACCAGAGCTATGTTTCCACAAGCCAGCAAGGGCCTGGAGCCACCAGAAGCAGGGAAGGATTCTCTCCTAGAGCCTTCTGAGGGAGCACAGCCCCACTGACATTTCGCTTTTGGACCTCTGGCCTCCGGAGGTGTGAGAGAGTCAGTTTCGTTTGTTTTCAACTGCCCAGTGTGGGATCATGCATGATGGTAGCCACGGGGGAGTAATACACTTGGGGAAGCCCTGGCTGGTGTGTCAGGAGGTGGATGGGAGATGCCACAATGCCACTCTCTAGAAGTTTCCAATCTGACGGTTTTCTTTTCCTTGGCAAGCTCAAGACTGACGATGAAAGTCAGACTCCTGCACCATACTGGCCACATGTAGACACTAGGAAGAGCGTGCAAACAAAGAGGAAGCTAGGTCAACAACAGCTGAAACTTGGAGTCTCAATGCCATGAGTGGCCTAGGAGAGACAGAAGCCAGGCTCCCCTAGGAGGCTGCTCTTGGCCTCACTGAGGGGAGGAATTAGCATCTGCCCTGCACATTTGTTCCCAAGCTCTGCGCTGCGGCCTTCGATGCACTGTTTCCCACTGCTTCCATGAAGGAGTATCTTCTGTGTCCTGAACCAAAGCCTCAGGATCATAAGTAACCTACAGTAAACTCCCTGTGGGGGGTGTAGCCATGAATCATTTGTAAATGCCATGAAAGGTCCCTGGCCTAAAAGGCCCTGAACTCAAAGTACATAACATGTACAGTTTCTTTGCTCCCTTCCCCACCCTACGCTCTGCCCACTGTAATTACTAAGGACTTAAGGCTCCGGCCCATGGCCCCAAATGGGGATATTTACCTTTTACAAAGTACACACATGGACAAATAACAACTGACTTCACATGGCACTTCACAGGGTTTTCAAGCTTACAAATGTCAGGCTAATCTTTACCTGTAACCCAAAGGGGAAAAGAAACTTCCGTAGCCAAACCGAGCTGACCCCACAACCCCGGTTGGTAGAGGAACAGGATGCTGGGCAGTGATCAGATCCAGCAAGTGTTGGTGTATTATCCAGCCGCCTTTAGTCTAATCACTGATGGGATACGCGCGTGTGCGCACATGTACACACACACACACACACACACACACACACACCACACGCAGCAGCAGCAGCACTGCTGGCAGACAGACCAGTCCACTGAGAAGCCTACAAACTTCCAGCCAAGGGTGATCACAGGATGTGCACACACACAGGCAAACAGTACCAGGCTCTGCAGAAGGAGACGGTGGCCAAAGCCCAGGCAGTGACCAAGACACACCTGCTCATGCTCCATCCTCCTGCAGGATCCCCAAGCCCACAGAGCAGTCACCAGCAGTGGGAGAGAGGGAAGGAGGAAGCATGGAGCATAGAGGGTGCCACCCTGCTCAGAGTGAGGGATGCAACTCTGCCATCAGGGAAGCTGCTGGAAACGGTTGGTTACAGATTCCAAGGAGTTGTGTCACTTGTAACCACAGGTAATTAGGAGCTGCCTCCAGTGCTAGTCAGCAAGCCTTGAGCCCTTGAGCCAAAAGCATCCCTGTTCAGGTTCTAACCTGAGAGAAATGTCAGAGTGGAATTAGGAAGAGCTTAAGCATAAAGCCCAGGATGAAAATCCTGGCAGCTTCCCAGCTGCCTCAACATGCAGCCTGATAGTGAAACAAAGCCGCTCTGTGGCTGCATTCATCTGGCCCCGGGGAGGAAGGATTGGGAAAACTGGATTTGGCAGACAAGCTCTTCCCTGGGATTTTCTTGCAGCCCAGCTCACAGTATGGGGTCAGCAAAGGCATGAGCCTCCCAGGCAAAGTTCAGCTGCACCCAGAAGGTGCCAGGTTCCTCTCTTGGATAAATACAATTGGCAAAATCCACTCATCCTCCTGAAATTCTTCAGTCACAGGTGTCCTTTGCAACTTGACTTCTCAGTCCCCTTTCTTTCCCTGAGCCCTGTTCTTTCCCCAGCTCCTCATTGTCCTGAGGCAAAAGAAAGTAGCTTCACCCAGAGCAGATTTCCTGAGTCCTCCTCAGAGCTAGGTGTAAACTATACAGGGAAGAGATCAGAGAAAGGCAGGACCCTTCACGCCACATAAGCCTTATATAATCATTTCATTGTCTGTTATGAAATCAAGTTAAATCAATTCCCATGGCAGGATTCCTCCCTGTGTTTGAGTAAGGGACTTTAGAGAAGGACAGTGTGCCGGTTTACTGCATGGCATGCCAATGACTGCAGAGTCCTCAGCAACATACTTTGCTTTGTCAGGCTTTTTGGTATTTTTTGCATTGAAATATAATCAACATGCAGCATTCTATTAGTTTTAGGTGTATGATACAATGATTCGATATTTGTATACATTGCAAAATGATCACAAGTCCAGTTAACAGCCACCACCAAGGATTTTTAGTATTTGATGCCATTTCTTATGCTCACAGGTGTTCTGTTCCTTTTCCATGTTATACTTCCACCCTCTGCCACCTGCCATTGGGTTTGTCCCATGCCTAGGGAAGTCCTTGGCCTGCTTCTAATCACTGGGACCAAGCTTTACTTCTCTGTTCATTCAGATGATTAAAGAGGTCTGACAGGGGGCGCCTGGGTGGCATAGTTGGTTGGGCGTCCGACTTTCACTTATGTCATGATCTGCGGTTCGGGGGTTCAGGCCCCGCGTCGGGCTCTGTGCTGACTGCCAGCTTGGAGCCTGGAGCCTGTTTCAGTCTGTGACTCCCTCTCTCTCTGACCCTCCCCTGCTCATGCTGTCTCTCTCTCTCTCCTAGAAATAAATAAAACATTTAAAAAAAAAAAAAAAAAGAGGCTTGACAGGGTTAGGATGCACTCATGCCACATCTACAGGAAGTGCCAAATGTATGACGTGCTCCAGCCTAAGCAGGGCAGGATTTTAGGTGCTATAATATGAACAAGTATCCTCTTTTAGAAATTCATACCCTGTGAACCAGAAGCTGTTTAAGCATTTGCAAGAAGTACACTGGGAAATGCAGCAGAATGCAGAGCTGTCTGTAAATTGATCTCCAAAGGATAAGGCACCATCTTCTGCATGCCGCCTATTGCAAGGGGCTTTTTAAAAATTAAATCTGTCATGGGAAATATGCTGGCTCTTGCTACTCTAGGCTACCCAGGGACAGTCAGGTGGATTTTTTAAAGCCTGGAAAGTGAGAGGTTTGAAGCGTTCCAGGACTCCTATAACCTCAGTGGGTGCATTAGGAAGTGAGCGGAAGAGATGCCAAGCTCACTCAGGCCCCTGAAAGCATCATGTCCTCTGTGTTGGTCCACTCTTCCTTGGGGTCTCTAGGCACCTCCAGAAAAGTCAAACCCTGACACTAAAGTTGCTGTACCCTGTGAGCTTGGGATAATTCTCTTAGGGAGTCCTCAAAACCAGGTAGGGAAGGAGCAAGAAGAAGACCTGGGAAGTGGGGAAACTGGCCAGTGGCTTCCCTCAGGAAGTCCTCTCTTCCCAGATTTTTACTGATTAGTGACTAAGATTCTGTTCTCCCATCATCCATGCAAAAACACCTCCTGATTAAGTATCAGCCATTTAACTGACCATCTGTACCCTATCCACCATGAGGCACATGGTACCTACAAAGGACTATATTTCTTTCCCAGTCAGGTAAATTTCCACCCCCCACCCCCCTCCCCTGATCAATACCCATCTCAAAATCTCCTCCTCCTTGCTAATCTCTTCCTCACAGCATTTGTTAACTACTTCTGGGACAGAAGGGGTCTTAGACTCAGGACTACCATATACCCATTCTGACGTTAAGGCCTCTTCCCAGCCTTGGATGAGTTTGGCCTTGGCTTGATCTTCAGGGTCCTACCCAGGTGCACAACTCCAGTCAAGCTGGCATCCAGAGCTGAATGTCATTCCTCTGGCTTCTCACAATGGACTGAAACTTGCTTCATAAGGCTACGCTTCCTCTGTGGGCTGCTAACCCCAGATCAGTGAGGCAGGGTCTCCATTTACAGGAGGGGCACAAAACCAAGAATATGGTCTTAACGATTGCCAGACTTGGGCTCAAATTCCAGCTCCATTTAGCTTACTGGATCTGGGGCAAATTATTTAACCTAATAGAGCCTCAGTTTCCTCAGCATCTTAATGAGATAATGCATACAAAGGCATTAGTGCATACCTGGCCTGGGAGACACTCAATAAATGGGGGTGATTATTATTATCTTATGCTGGCATCAGTGGTACCTATAAAGGCTGAGAGACCTCTATACTCAGGGCCTGGGATAGAGAAGAGGGGAGAGGGATGAGATGGAGATATATGGGCAAAGTTCAGAGAGAGACAAAAGGAGAGGTACCTCTACAACTAACCATCTTATAGTCAAGGCTTTAAAAACCTGCACCAATAATAAGAAAGAGGCACATGCCCAATGTTGGTTGATGTAGTTGTATGCTCATTTGTTGGTTGGATGGATAGTTGTTTAGTTCGTTCATTCGTTCGTTCGTTCATTTGTTCGTTCATTCATTCATTCATTCATTCATTCATTCATTCATTCATCAAGTGCTTGCTTAGTACCAAGCTCTAAGAGAGCTAATAAGGAAAGAGAAGTAAATCAGGCAGACAAGACCTAGCCATTACAGAGCTTCTAGACTGTAAAGAAAGACCTACAATGAACAGTTAATTGAAAGTATGATGAGACCTACAAAGAGGTCACTGGTACTTATTGGATCAAAAGACAGGGGGCCTTGCCTGTATTAGAGAGATCAAAGTGAAGCTATGTGGAGTCAGGACACCACTGTGGATTCAGAATTTCACTCTAGAAGCCAAAGTTATATGCAGGCAGGACAAAACCAGCAAGTGATACTAGCAACAAGTGAGTTGCAACCAACAAAGTTTGCAATGAGAAGCACCAATATTGTGTGGGCCTGTGACACACATTATACCAGAAACCATCCACATGGACATCTGGGCTGGATTAGATTTTGTGTGTGAGCTCCCGATGCAAGTGTTCAGCCCCCTGATTGGGGGAGAGGGGTGGTAGTGCTGAACTAACATTTGCTTCCATTAATCTAACATCTTGGAAGGTAGTTACTATTATGATAGGTCACCCGGGTCGAAATCCTAACTCTACGCTCACCAAAAGCACAGGCTAGAATAAAAACCTCCATGACTCACTGCAGGATGTATAAGAACATGTTCAAAGCCAAAGAGCAAAATTTTAAGAGTGGAAGGAGGACGTAAATGGGAACAAGGAAGCACAGAAACATGGCAGATGGGTCTGGAACATGAAGTTTGACTGGGTCAATACGGGACCAATGAAGCCAGGGAGAAAACATCTGTCAGCAGCTTTTTATTAGCACGTGCGCTGCCAAACTGAGGACAAACTGCTCTTTGGTAACAAGGCCAAATGTGCACTGGAAATAAATGAGCCACTGGGCCCCTGAGAGGTGATGGCGAGGAGTTGAGTTCTGGAGGATGTTCAGAAAGCTGGGAGACTCTGCCCACGATCTCTGCCTGGGATTTCACTGAGGACTGAGGGACCAGGATTCCCACTGTGCTGGAGTTATCTTTGGCTTCTTGATGTTTCCCAGACAAGACCTGTCTATTCTACAGGTCACTGAACATGTAAACCAGAAGAGACATTAAAGAGCATCTAGTCCGTTTCTGAGAGATGTTCTGTAAAACGCCAGCTCTGATGCATGTTAATAGGTATATTATAGTAGATAGTAGAAACTTGCTGGTGGAATTTAAAAAGTGTTCAGGGGGTAAATAAATGTGTGAAATGCCAGACTAAGCATCTGAGACCTCAGGAAGCCAACTTGCTCACCTGGGGACTGAACGTACGGTCTGGGACTCATTAGCACTCCCCTATTATTACAACTCAATCACAAATTTCTAAGAGAATATTAGGCAGGTACATTACTCTCCAAGGGACTGCACTGGCCTCATGATTCTCTGAACTTGGACAGATCTTTTTTATTTTTTTTTTAATGTTTTATTTATTTCTGGGAGAGAGAGAGAGAGACAGCGTGAGCAGGGGAGGGTCAGAGAGAGAGGGAGTCACAGACTCCGAAACAGCCTCCAGGCTCTGAGCTGGCTGTCAGCACAGAGCCCGATGTGGGGCTCAAACCCACGAACCGCGAGATCATGACCTAAGCGAAAGTTGGATGCTTAACCGACTAAGCCACCCAGGCACTCCAGAACTTTTTTTTTTTTAATAGTTTATTGTAAAGTTGGTTTACATATAACACCCAGTGCTCATCCCCACAAGTGCCCTCCTCCATGCCCATCTTCCCCCTTCACCTCTCCCCCCCACACCCATCAGTCCTTAGTTTGTTCTCAGCATTCAAGCATCTCTTATGGTTTGCCTCCCTCCCTCTCCCCGCTCTTGTCCCCCATGGTCCTCTATTAAGTTCCTGCTAATCCTCCTACATGTGCAAACATATGATATTTGTCCTTCCCTGCCTTATTTCGCTCAGCATAACACCCTCAGGGTCCATCCATGTTGCTATACATGGCCAGATTTCATTCTTTCTCATTGCCATGTAGTATTCCATCGTATAGATAAACCACATCTTCTTGATCCATTCGTCCATTGATGGGCACTTAGGCTCTTTCCATGTTTTAGCTATTGTTGAGAGTGCTGCAATGAACATTGGGGTACATGTGCTCCTATGCATCAGCACTCCTGGATCCCTTGGGTAAATTCCTAGTAGTGCTATTGCTTGGTCATAGTGGAGTTCTACTGTTAATTTTTTGAGGAACCTCCACACTGTTTTCCAGAGGGGCTGTACCAGTTTACACTCCCACCAACAGTGTAGGAGGGTGCCCGTTTCTCCACATCCTCGCCAGCATCTAGAGTTCTCTGATTTGCTCATGTTAGCCACTCTGATTGGCTTGAGGTGGTATCTCAGTGTGGTTTTGATTTGTATTTCCCTGATGAGGAGGGACACTGAGCATCGTTTCATGTGTCTGTTGGCCATCTGGATGTCCTCTTTGGAGAAGTGTCTGTTTATATCTTCTGCCTGTTTAGTCACTGGATTGTTTGTTTTTCAGCTGTGGAGTTTGGTAAGTTCCTTATAGCTTTTGGATACTAGCCCTTTATCTGATATGTCATTTGCAACTATCTTTTCCCATTCTGTCAGTTGTCTATTAGTTTTATGGATTGTTTCCTTTGCTGTGCAGAAGCTTTTCATCTTGATGAGGTCCCAATAGTTCATTTCTGCTCCTGATTCCCTTGTTTTTGGGGATGTATCGAGTAAGAAATTGCTGCGCTGGAGATCAAGGAGGTTGTTTCCTGCTTTCTCCTCTAGGGTTTTGATGGTTTCCTGTCTCACATTCAGGTCCTTGATCCATTTTGAGTTTATTTTTGTGTATGGTATGAGAAAATGATCTAGTTTCATTCTTCTACATGTTGCTGTCCAGTTCTCCTGGCACCATCTGTTAAAGAGGCTGTCTTTTTTCCATTGTATACGTTTCCTGCTTTGTCAAAGATTTGTTGCCTGTACACTTTTGGGTCCAATTCTGAGTTCTCAATTCTATACCATTGGTCTATGTGTCTGTTTTTGTGCCAATACCATACTGTCTTGATGATGACAGCTTCATAGTTGAGGCTAAAGTCTGGGATGGTGACGTCTCCCATTTTGGTTTTCTTCTTCAATGTTACTTTGGCTATTCAGGGTCTTTTGTGATTCCATACAAATTTTAGGATAGTTTGTTCTAGTTTTGAGAAGTATGCTGGTGCAATTTTGATTTGGATTGCATTGAATGTGTAGATTGCTTTGGGAAGTAATGACATTTTGACAATATTTATTCTTGCAATCCATGAGCATGGAATGTTTTTCCATTTCTTTGTGTCTTTTTCAATTTCCTTCATAAATTTTCTGTAGTTTTCATCATACAGATCTCTTATATTTTTGGTTAGGCAGATCTTTTTTCTTTTTTTTTTAACTCATGGTAAACACTACGTAATAGAGCCTTAAGATTGATAAAACTTAAGATAAATTACAACTTCCCTTCCCAGAACCTTCTCCACATTAGACTCTACCATTCCCTCTATCCATTCGGTCATAGGAGGACGTCAGGATCTGTGATGAGTCCAACAGAGACATTCTTTACCAAACCTCACTGATGAATCACCTGTTCCTCTGGTGCTACCTGAGAGTTTCAGGCACAGGTCTTGGAATCATCTGTCTGGGAGATTTCTAGTTGTTAAATTTCAGCCTCTACTCCCCTTTAAAAACTCTTAGCCCCTGACGGCATCTCTTCATTTCCAGAAAAGCTAAGCTCAGCAATAACAATAATGAGAGCAACACATACATGGAGATCTTGCTATAACAAAGTACCCTTCTAAGGAACTACTACTATTTCCATTTTATAAATGAATGAACCAAGGCCCAGGGAGGTTGGGTAACTGGCCCAAGGTCACTAAGGAGAGCCAAGACTTGATCCCAAGAACTCTGACTCTAGAGTCCACATTTGTAACCACTACTCTCTATTGCCTCCATATGCTTATTCCATGAGCCACACTATTAGGGCTCCACCTCTTCCTTCTTCACTCTGCTACCCCCATTCCCATGGACAACGGAAGGAAAGTAACTTGACTATGCACCTGCTATGTGTAAGGCACTGTGGCTGGCCCACGATTATTCTTCCCATAGCTACCTTTTGGGGTAGACATTATGAATCCACAAAACAGGACTAGCTATGGTTGTTCAATATCCCCCTGCACTCTCACCCCCAGCTAGCAAGTGGCTGAGTCCAGATGCAGAGATCTGGCGTCAAAGCTCACTCATTCCAGAACTTTACTGCTTCCTTGAAAATGGCCACATACACCCAAACTACCTGTATTTCAAGCTGATTCATAAGAAAGTATGAAGCACATTCATTTTCTCCCACACCCCAGGGATCATGATGGAGGTCTGCTATATGTTTTGGGGGTACTAGGGAGAATTCCTAAGGATCCATGGAAGTCTAAACAGGCCCCTAACATCATCCCCTGATCCTCTTGAGGGAAAAGGGACTTGGCTTTGATTTCTGTGTTGCTTTCCTGAAAGAATTATGGTCTTATCACTCACATCATCTATCCCTTCCCCCACCTCTGATTTCAAAACCCTGATTTTATTATCTTTATAGCTTGACAGTCTAATGGATGATTTTAATTCCATAGAAGCTCTCACTATGGAAGAATGACAAAAAAAAAATGAGCTATGTAGAGATCATTTTTAAAACTTAGGCTGTGATGATTCAGTGGGGAAGGGGATACATTTCCAAGTACCTGGCATTTTTATCTTTCCATCTCATCACCTTCCACAAGAATCTGTGCAGAAAGAAACCTGAGAGGCTTTCACGCCAGTTCTGAGCACAGCTCTTTTTCTAAGCCTCCAATGCTTTTACCTTCTCCTCTTGAGAAGAAAGTGCCCTTTGGTTACAAGGTGTGTATGGGGGAGGGTGTTGAAAAGTACATATAGTATTCAAGACAGTTCACTATGGCAACCTCAGTTTTAGAAAACAGGCATTAGTAGGCCCCTGCTTTGAAGCCACCAGTAACTGTAGTCTCAGCTCCCTAGAAACTCACTAGGTTGGGACCTTATCAAGCTAAGAAAAATCTACCCTGGAACAAATTATCATAGGCAAACACTACACAAAACATACTCAAAACCACAACAACACTGGCTTTAAAAATAAAGCCCCACACACAAAGAATGAGAACCACCCTACCAATTACCTACATGCCAATTATCCCATGCACTGACTGCTGTTAATTACCTAATTGCTTATCTACAAGCAATGGGAGAGAAATGGGATTAACTGTGAGACATTTTCTTTACTGTCCTAATGATGAGCAGGAAGACCCAATATCCTAGCTAGTATCTTGGAACAGAACTTGCATCCCAGGTTGAAAGGACAATAGAGCCCAAGTGAAACACGGATTAAAGAAAGGGTCTCATTATAAACAAAGGGGAGCAAAGCATGAACTTAGAACTTCAGAGACCCAAGGCTGAGAGAAAAAATGGGCTGTGGGAAGGAGAAGGTATAAATAGGTATTGAGTAGTTCCTACAGATACTATGTCACTGTTTTGTTGTAATGCATGTAATCTTCTCAATAAATCTAATTAGGAAAGACTTTTATTAGACTCTTTTTACAGATGAGCCTAGAATAGTTTAGGAAATTTTACAAGGGCACACAGCTGGTCAATAGTCAAAACCAGGATATTCAAACCTAGGTCCCTAGTCCCAAAGCGGGTGCTCTGTTTCGTAAGTTACTAATATCATGGCTGGGTTAGCCTGCTATTTAACCAAAGGGAGGTGTGCGTTTCCTCCCAAACACACCCGGCCATGGTGTGGCTGTCACCCTATGGAGGAAACTTCTCATGTCCCCAGACTGGGATTTTCTGTACAAGTTTCTGGGTGTGCGGGAGGATACTGAAGATACTTTGGAGATACTCTGTTCCACTCCTGAAAAGTCAATGAACGGGGAGAAAGCAGAAGTCAAAGAATGCCAACATGGGCGAAGCTTCCCAGGATGATACAATGCTGCTTAGCAGCAGGGGCACATGCAGAGTTTGGAATCTGCTACCTACTGGCTGGGTGACCTTGAAGTGATTCTCTTCTCCATAGGGCCCTAATTTATTCCCTGGAGAAACAGAATTGATACTATAATGTCATGGGGCTATTCTGAGGATTTAATAAACTGACATGAAACACATACTAACTTTGTGATGGAACTTGAAGCTTGCATAATTATCAGGAGTTAGTAATAATGTTAATATCAGTATCCTGCAAAGCTCTGACTGCAGAGAAAAGACTACAAGACTATTCAGGGCCTTGAGGAAGATTCCCAGAGGGCCTTGCACCCCCGAGTGCCAAGGGTCTGGGATGAGGAAGATTCTACCCCCCCTTCTTTTCATGAACAACCACATGCCACCTCCCTTAGAGGAAACGAGTACGCTGTGCTTTCCTCTTGGCAAAACCCTGACTCCATGGTGACTGACCTAAGATGCCAGAATGGCCTAATTTTTCCCTCCATGAATGAAGCTGGCCAAAACAGTGAGTGAATGCTGACCTCACTACTGGTGGGAGCCAAAGAGACAGTGGGGCCAGCACCATGTCAACATTCTAGAGCAGCTGCAAGAGGTAGAGAGAACTTTGGAGTAACACCTGCTCCAAAGAACATTCTGCAAATGAGTACCCTGTGTAAGCAAATGCAGAAGAGCTGCCTTCTTTTAGTTTTTTATTTATTTTGAGAGACAGAGTACAAGTAGGGGGAGGGGGAGCAGAGAGAGAGAGAGAGAGAGAGAGAGAGAGAGAGAGAGAGAGAGAGAGAGAATCCCAAGTAGGCTCCAAGCTGTCAACACAGAGCCTGATGCAGGGCTCAATCCTACAAACCCCAAGATCATGACCTGAACCAAGACCAAGAGTTGGACACTTAACCGACTGAGCCACCCAGGTGCCCCAAGCTGACTTCTTTTTATTTTCCAAAAGGCACAAGATAATATAGAGTGAAGCAGGGTGTCAACTGGTAAAACAAAATACTAACCCACAATGTAACTGAGTTCGTACTGTGTGAGACTCTGTGTGTAAGAGCTTTGTCAGTATTATTTAATCCTTACAATTACCCTACGAGGTAGAACTTCTCATCATCCTCATTTTATAGATGAGGAAGCACTTATAATTTGCAGAAGCTCTAAGTGGTAGAGGCAGGATACAGACCCAGGTCTCATCTGGCTCAGTGCCCACAGGCAAGGGAGTCCAAAGGTCAAAATCCAGGATTGGCCTAAGGGTTGTGCCTCTTTCATTCTTGCCTATGACTTCAGGCATCTTTGGAGGAAATGGAGGAAGGTGACATGTCCCTTCCTGAGCTGGGTCCCAAGAGCAGTGCAGAGAGCTGAGCAGTGCTCACACACATGGATTCAGAGATAAAGGGATGAGGCTTAGAATGCAGAGGCCAGGGGAGACCATGAAGCTGTAAGAATCAGCAAGACAGCCGGGTGATGAATCATTTCTGGCTCCAATTCTTTCATTACTGACACAGCTCTGTGACCTTTTGATAAAAGGTCATATTTGTGAAATGAAGATGGTGGGAAAATGGAGGAGAGACTGGATGGCCATTGACGCACCTTCCAGCTGAGAGTTTTTACGGTGCACTAGGAGACGTCGACGTCGACAGAACCAAACAACTCCCCAAACAGATGTCAAAGGCACTATGTTCTCAGGAATCTTTGCAAACAACACTTGATTTTGCCAAGATAGAAACAGCCGCAAGAATACACTTCACTTTGCCAGAAAAAAAAATTGCTGCAAGAATAATGCATGCATGTAATGTTCTTGTCTTCTATGCCCTATGTAACTATGAATTAATTCTCAGAAGGACACAATGAGAGATTACAATGGCAACACCAAAAAAATGACAAGCCTCTTTTTTCCAAGAAAAAGAATGGCTACCTCTTCTTGTAAAGGATCTCACTAAAATTGTGTTGGATCCATACCAGACTCAGAGACATTTGCGATTGGAAGGACATTTGAAGGTCAACTAATGTGACTCTCCATTGGATACCTCAGGGACCTCTACAACATCTCTGAGGGGTATCTGGGGAATGTCTAAATACCTTAAGGACCACCTGATCTTTCTTATATCTTCTACAGCTTGGATGCTTCCTCTACGCCTTGTGGCCATACACACCCCACCTAATTGCCCTCCATGACAGCCTTTCAGAAATGCTGCCCCCAGTCTTCCCTTCTGCAAGCTGTCAATCATTCTGTACTTATGAAGACAGTCTGACCACGGAGGCACTGCTGTTTTTGTTTTTTTTATAAGACAGATTTATTGGATCCACAATTATTCCAAAATGATTACTACTCCAAATAACCCAAACTGTGTTTTTTTCCAACCTATATTATCAGCAACACTGAAAGCTGATTATAATCAACTTGCTTTCATAAAAAGGAGGAAAAAAAATAGACTTTAGAAGAATCCACGTGGCTAAAAGTACCACCAGCAAGCACTCCACGTTCCCAAATAAACAAAGAACTGTGAAAGCACACTTCAACACCACTGCCCATTCCCAATGAGAATTTAAACGGCCAACTTTAAAATCATAGAACCATAAAAATGATCCATAACCTCACATTTTCTGATGTGGAAACTGAGTCCTAGAGATTCCATCACTTTCTCCTTGGCATCCTTAAATATTTATTAATCCTCTGTACTGGGTTAGGCACTGGGGCTACCCAGGTACCCAGGCCTTGCCTTCTTGGGCCTCTGAGTAGGGACTCACAAGCATATTATAAGGGTAACCTAGTGATATGCATTTGGAACCTTGTATAAGTAACTTGAAAGAAGAAAGGCTGATTCCTTTTTCTGTGCCTTGGCTCAAACTGCCCTTCCACCTGAAACACCTGTATCCTCTCACTGTTTGGCAAGCTCATCCTTTTAGACTCAATTCAAGTATCACTCCCCTCCCCAACACTTTCTCTCCAGCTCCCCCTTTAGCTGCCCTTCTCCTTCATGCTCCCACAATATCTTGTACAAATCACACTCCTATACTTAGCCTCACATACTGCATTTATCCTTCCTGTGCTCATCATCCCTGTTAGGCTTTAGATTCCTGGAGATAAGGAACTGTTATTCAGCTTTCTATGTCTAGTCTCGTTCAGCTGGTGTATACTGGGTTTGATGAGTGAATGAGTAAACAGTTCAGTAGTCTTAAGGGCTAATAGGCATTTGTCACAGAGAGAAAGGGAAAGAAGAATGCCTGGCTGAGGAAGCCCAGGGCATTGAGAGGGTGTGGCGCCTGCAGAGTTCTGCAGAGCCCTCGTGGTGGGAGTGTTCGGGGTGGTAGAGGTGGGCATGGGAAGAGTGGCTGAGGTTGGGGCTTGGGGTTTAAGTCAGGGTTAGATGTGAAAAGCCATGTAAGCCATGCTGAAGCATTGCAGACATTATCCTAAAGTTACAGTGAGGCCAAAAAGTCTTTACAAAGGAAGGGACATGATCCAATTTGTTTTGAAGGTCACAAAATTAGCCAAAGGAGGAAGTGCCGTGTTGAGGACTGATACAAGCGGCAACCTTTGCATGGTGTCAGACACAGGGAAGGTCTGCATCTGGGTGTTGTGTCCTGGGAGCTCAGGGAGAGCCCCAGGGTTGGAAGTCGAGTGTAGACCCAGGTTTGAGAGCTTAGGTGGAACCCAAAGGATTTGAGGAGTAACCTGAGACATGGGAGACCAGAAAGAAGCATCGATCATGATGCCACCATTTTTAACTTGGAACCCCGGGGTGATACAATGTCAACAGAGGCAAGGACCATAAGAATAGGAACAGTCTTGGAGGAAAGATTATGAGATCATTTGTTGAAAGATTCCTATGATAATTCCTATAGGTGGTTTCTATAGGTCCGAGTCACCTTGTTAACTAAAAGAGACAGATGAAGTGCAAGAAAGGTGGTCATGAAAAACCTAAAGAATACGAGACAGAATACTTTAATCCTCACAGAGGCAGAGGGAAAAATCCTGATGATCTGAGGGCTGAAGGAAACAATTTCAGACCAGAAATCTTCTCTGGGTCTTAAAACTACTCTTAAATCAGCAGGTGTATACAAGATACTCTCTAGGCAATCAGATTCCATACCTTTCTGATTTTCTTAACCCAACTGAATCATCTTCCTAGCTTTTAAAAATTATTATTATCAGCTAGTGAATGGGCTCACACCATTTAGTGAGACCTAGTCACCAGGGAGAATTCAGTTTATTTGAATTAAGCAGCCCCACTCAGTCATTTTTCTGACTAATGACCTCATTTTTTGCTCATCTTTTCAAAATGCCAGAAAGTCTAGATATTGCTGGGGAAAAGCCCATGGGCATACTCATGAACCAATCCCTTTTGCAGCAAAATTAACCTTTTAATCTAGCAACATTCTCTTGCCCTTATTTCATAGCAAAATCTCTGAAAAACAAGCCATGCACAGAATCCCTATAGAAACTATTGCTCCACTTAAACAATCTGTGAAAGGAACAATCTGCCCATGTGGTTATCCGCAGGGCACAAAAGACTGTTCTTGGTAGAAAATAAACCAAAATGGCCAGCTTACCCTCTTCCTCAAGTTGTAGGTGAGAATGAGGTTCCGGGAGAAGGAGTGGGAAAAGGCTGTGTAGAATTCTAGCACTTTCTGCAGGGCATCCCGTTTGATCACATGCAGGTCACAGTAGGTCAAGGCCCTAACATTGGCGCAGGACTGGGCAAGAGTGGCTTCCTTCCAGAACACATCTCCAAACACGTCTCCTTTCCCTAGGGAGAAAAGGCGGTGGTGAAGAAAGTGTCAGCCAGAAGATGTCTGGCCAACCAGGTTGGCCTCCCTTTGTCTCCCCAAATTGCTGTCCATTTGGCATTCTATTAACTTGGGCTCATAAAAGGAAAAAAGCCCCCACAAGTTAACAACATGCAATTTAAGGAACTTTAAAATACCATATAAGACATGTCAAAGTTTAACCATGGCCTTTGGGGTCACTGGCTGTTTCTTACCTCCTGAACATCCTCTCCAAAGTGGGAACTCCCTGTTCTTTATCTCACCCCCATTTCCCCGAAACACCAATCATAATCTATAACTAATTATTCGTTCCCTTGCTTGCTGTGTAACTCCCAAGAGGAGAATTCTCTCCACGTCACACAGTGTCTGGAACCTATATAGGAGTTCTGTTAATATGTGCAGGCAGGGGCGCCTGGATGGCTTAGTCGGTTAAGCGTCTGGCTTTTGCTTAGGTCATGATCTCGCAGTTTGTGGGTTCGAGCCCCGCATTGGGCTCTGTGCTGACAGCCAGCTCAGAGCCTGGAGCCTGTTTCAGAGTCTGTTTTTCCCTCTCTCTTTGATCCTCCCCTGCTCACGCTCTCTCTCTCTCTCTCTCTCTCTCTCTCTAGAAAAAAAAAAATGCAGGCAAAAGAGAAGTAAGGAAGGAGGCCGAATTGTGGATCTCCATTCATGCGACTGACTGAGAGGTGAGTAGTATGGAGAAGGTGTGGATGCTCTATCAGGAGCTGAAGATCAAGAGAGGTCTCCTCTGTTGAGGATGATCCACATGGCAAAAGGCAGGCAAGGCGGAAGTTCAGTCTCCCATACTCCATCCACTGCCCTAAGGCTTGTGTTTGTTTGGTGTCTCATTCCTCACCCTTTCTCCCCCACCTCCTTCCATGTCCCTCACTCTTTTTTTTTTTTTTAATATTTTTATTTATTTCTGGGAGGCGAGAGAGAGACAGCGTGAGCAGGGGAGGTCAGAGAGAGAGGGAGTAACAGACTGAAACAGGCTCCAGGCTCTGAGCTGGCAGTCAGCACAGAGCCCGACGCGGGGCTCGAACCCACGAACCGCGAGATCATGACCCAAGCGAAAGTCGGACGCTTAACCGACTAAGCCACCCAGGCGCCCCCCATGTCCCTCACTCTTGCCAAAGGCTCTCCTGGTAGTATAAAAACAGGGGCCCCATACATATGGCGTCTCCAGGACCCTCCATGCCTGGCCTTCCATAAGAGGATATGTCATAAGTCGATAGAGTACTAATCCCACATAACCATATTCTGGATCAAACTTGTATCAATCTCCTCTAATCACCTTCTTTTCACATCAAGGGGTATTCTCCCTACCTTTTGCAAAGTCTAACATTTTAACACATGTCTAATGGAAAGCCCAATTCCTTTCTGGCACAGCCTCTGGTTATAAATGGCTTGAAATGCCTATAAATTTTCAGCACAGATAAACACAAATTTGAGTCCACAGGGAGCTGGAGAGGAGTATATAGGGGGCAATAAAAAAAGCTACAAGTGTGGAGAGTAACCCTCACAACCCTCAAGCGTTGTTGGCCTATGTATCCAGACCAGCCACACTCCTCTGCAGGAAGCAGGGTACCCACGACTCCATATGATTAACAGGCAGGTGTTTTCCTCATTGAGGCCAAGGAGGCAATTAGACTCCCAAGCACCTGGACAGAACTTGATCTTTTCTCAAATGCCAAAGTATCCATTCTAAGTATATAAGGTACTCCATGGGCGCAGCCCTCTCCAAGCACCTCCACAGCATGAGCTGGAAATCAAGTGTACTAGACACATTACTTCACAGTTTCCTATGTGTTTGTGCAGCAGTGTGCACTTCTGATTTATGAAGTTCGTTTTACTGACTCAATATGAACAAGATACATGTGTGCAGATGTAGATAAAAATATTTTTAGATAAAAATGACTTTAAAACTATGCTAGTTCAATTCCCTTCCCAAGTGTTTTTCAATCACCTGTATTATGAAGGGGTTACTTTAGGGTGGGGGCCACTGTATGGGAATGCTTCTCTCTGCGGGATGCTACCAGCTTCCATGGAGATGGGCTCATACAATGTGTGCTGCCCGGTACTGAGTTCTAACCAACAAGGCTGGCCATTAGTTCATACACAGCAAGCATTCTATAACCACCCCCTACCCACTGTGCTACAATGCCTCTCATGCCTTTCATTTTTATGTAATCTTACTCTTCTAGAGAAAGCTCTTCCAACACACAGCATGGCAGTCAAAAAATGGACCCCATCCGCAAGTTACAACTTACATCAAGAGGCAAGTCCTACTTTCCTTCCCCTTGATTCTTAATTTGCCTTAGTTCCTTGCCTTGAGTATGGCAGAAGTGACATTCTGGGATTTTTAAGGAAAGATCATAAGGCTTTTAGCTTCTGCCTGGGTCTCTTGGTACACTTACTCTTAGGATGCCCCTCCTTAGAACCCAACCACCATGTTTTGAGAAGAATAAGCCACACAAGAGGCCACATATCAGTGCTCTTGTGGACAGCCCAGCTGAGCTGTTCACTGACAGACATCCTCTGTCAGACATGTAAATGAGCCATCTTGGCCAGCCCACCAGACTGGTCAAGCTTTTGGATGCCCGCAGCCCCAGCCAATGCTGGTGTGCGGCCACATTCAGAAAGCCCAAGTCAAAACCAACCAACTAGGCTAAACAACTCACAGAATGGTGAGAAACAGTAACAAACTCCTTATACCACTAAATTTAGGGGAAGTTTATTATGCAGAAATAGGTGACCAGAACACACAGAAATGTGGAGCTCAGGACTGAGAGGATCGTGAGAAATTACTTAGTAAGTTACCTAGTATTTCAGCAAAACATTACAAATCATCCCCAACTCTGAGCTGGTGGCACCCCACATCCCCCCCTGAAAGAATGAGATGAGAAAGAGCAAGGAGTGACTCTCAAGGAGCAGATTTTTCTGAGACTTTTGAGTATCAGTGAGAAAATGTAGAATTTACAAATCTTACAGTCTCCTATCATGATGAAATGTGGTATAATTAAGTCAGAACTGAGAGTACAAGACCACTGGTAATCTTGTCTGATTCTCATTAAGATTATTGCTGACCCTTGAAGAACATAGGTTTCAATTGCACAGGACCACTTACATGTGGATTTTTTTTCAATACAGTACACTACCATAAATGTATTTTCTCTTCCTTATGATTTTCTCAATAACATTTTCTTTTCTCTGGTATACTTTATTGTAATAATCCAGTATATAATACATACAAGATAGAAAAATCAATCCTATATGTATTACATGTATTACATGTACAATGTATTACATTGACTATTTTATCAGTAATGTTTCTGGTCAATAGTAGGCTATTAGTAGTTAAGTTTAGGGGGAATCAAAAGTTACACATGGATTTTCTTTTATTTTTAATTTTTTTTACTTTTTAATGTTTATTTATTTTTGAGAGACAGAGAGATAGAACACAAGCGAGGGAGGGACAGAGACAGAGAGGGAGACACAGAATCGGAAGCAGGCTCCAGGCTCTGAACTGCAGCATAGAGCCCGATGTGGGGCTCAAACACACGACCTGTGAGATCATGACCTGAGCTAAAGTCAGACACTTAACTGACTGAGCCACCCAGGCACCTTTATTACACATGGATTTTCAACTGCACAGAGGGTCAGTGCCCCAACTGTCACATTGTTTAAGGGTCAATTGTCCTTTATTTATTTTTAAGTTTTTAAATGTTTATTATTTTGAGAGAGAGAGAGAGAGAGAGAGAGAGAGAGAGAGAGAGAAAGCATGAGCAGGGGAGGGGCAGAGAAAGAGGGTGACACAGACTCTGAAGCAGGCTCCAGGCTCCAAGGTGTCAGCACAGAGCTCAACGTGGGGCCCAAACTCATGAACCACAAGATCATGACCTTAGCCAAAGTTGGATGCTTAACTGACTGAGCAACCCAGGTGACTCAACTGTCCTTCATTTAAACAAAATCTAATGTATGAGCATTACACTTCTCAAACAAATTCAGAGTAGTTTTTCCAATTATAAACAAACCCAGAAAGTAAAATAGTTCCTCATGTGTATTGAACATATGAACTACTCTGTAAAAATTTAGTTTATGAACAACTCTTTAAGGGTACACTTATTGCCTAAAACAAATGACCACCATATTATGGTTGAGACACACCAGGAAATTAATAATCATCTTTAGAAATGACAACATGCCTACTGTAAACTTTTCCAATCAAAGGTTTTGACAGAAACAATAAGTAGAGAGTAATTCCTACTACCCAAAGTATTTCATGGTAAGATCATCATGATTAATCTGTAGGGTCCAGGAAGTCTCAGTATTGTTAGAACTTGGATTTGATTTTCAACCCACATTGAAAATCATACCATCTTTTTTCCTGTCAAGGAAGCATTTTTGGTATAAATGATCTGTTAATGAGACTTAAGAATGTGGTGTCGGAGGACCCGTCATTTTCAAAACAAACCCAAACCTATTCTGGCAAATGAGAAATGTATTTATGACACATGTCACTGGGAAAAACTGTCAAAAAGAAGGATGCAGAGCATTTGACAGGCTCCTGTAGTTACACACAGCTCTGGGATTAATGACTTCCCAGGTCAGGGTTACGAATCAGGGGCCTGGACAAGGCCTACACCCACATTCATCCCTTGTTCCCTAGTGTAAAATGATCATTCACTGAAAAACAAAAGTTCCCCCAATGCAACTGGCAATCAAACTACTTGAGGCAATCAGCTTATTGATTTATTTATTCCATTGAAGCCCTGGATGCAGAATGTTAAAACCTAAGTGTTCCAGGGGGGGAGCCAAGATGGCAGGACAACATGGAAGTCTTTTTTCCATCTCACCTACATGAAATACAGCCATATCAACATTAAACCATCCTGCACACCTAGAAAGCTGATTTGAGGATTAACACAATAATCTGCACAACCTTAACCACAGAACTCAGCAGGTATGAAGCACGGAGAGGTGAATTGGGGGAGAGAGGAGCCACAGAGGGCAGGGAGCTGTTTTTGCTTGTGGAGAGGGGATGGAGACTGGGGGGAGGGCACAGGGGGAAAGCACCCCTGAAAAAAGCAGCTGGAGAAAAAGTAGAAAAGTGGAAACAGCTGCAGAGACTGAACTGAGAAAGGAGAAAGGAGAGGGTTTAAATTCCATTAATACTCTATCAAGAGGGGGAGCACAGAGTCTAAAACTCTGCAACTCAAATACCTAGTGGTGCTCTGGTGGGAAGTGTGAATTCTCAGGAGAAAAGTGGGTCTGGGAGGTCCTCGGCCACGTGGGATTTTCCATAATCCCGGAAATACTGCTGCTACATGATCATGTGAACTTTCTCTGAGGCAGACTAGCACCCAGCCACATCAGCAGCACCAAGGTCCAGAGAACATTCCTGGGTGCGGCTGGCACCCAGCCATTGCTGGGTGAGACCCTCCCCCAGAGAATCTGATTGGGTCAAAGCCATAGTTCCTCAAAAGTGAGGGGTCGGGAAACACAGCCTCAACTCAGATAAAACTCAGTGGGAGGTGCCACCTGGCAACCTGATGGCACGGTCGCGGACAGTGTAAAAGTGGAGAGTGGATGGAAACCAGAGACAAAGGACAGGTGCGTGATTCCTGGTCAGGGAGAGCACAGAGTTCTGATATTGGACTGGGTGATGCCATTTTCACCCTGCCCAAACATGTGCTGGCAAACCTACAGGCACCACAAGCAGCACCATCTAGTGGAGAACGGAGTTGTTACACTAAGCCCTGCCCAACTGGGCCAACCTTGCTCTTCAGGAACACCACAAATCTCTCCGCCTGCTTCGTTAACGGACTACAAAGTGCTTCATAGTTTGACTTCTAGGGGAAAACAATGTAATATCAATCATCTTTCAGTCTGTTTGCTGGTCCATCTACTCAATTTTCTTTTTTCTTTTTTTGGTTTCTTTTTCATTTCTTTTAGTTGGATACAGAAAGATAAAAAATTTATTTTTTTTTCAATTTTTATTAAAAATATTTTCCTTTATTTTTTGACTACATTCTTTAATTTTTTATAAATTTCCCAAATTTTATTTTATTTCCATCATTTCAAGTTATTCTATTTCATCATATTGGTTTTCTCAATTTTTTAAACATTTTCTTTTTTTTTCTTTTCTTTTTCCCTTTTTTCTCTAATCAATCAAGCTCCTTTCAATAGCAAGACCAAAACACACCTAGGAACTACCATCATTTATTTGTGTGTGTGTGTGTGTGTGTGTGTGTGTGTGTGTGTGTGTGTGTGTGTTGTTTTCAATTCTTTAATTTTAATTTTTTTCTTTCCCTTTTTTCTCCAATCAGTCAAGCTCCTTTCAATACCCAGATGAAAACACACCTACGATTTAGCATCACTTATTTTGTGTGTGTGTGCTGCTTTTAATTTTTAATTTTTTAATTTTAATTTCCCCTTTTTTCTCTAATCAATCAAGCTCCTTTCAATAACAAGACCAAAACACAACTAGGATCTAGCATCATTTATTTGATTTGTGTGTGTGTGTGTGTGTGTGTGTGTGTTTTCTTCATTTAATTTAAAATTTTTTGACCTTTTTAATTCATTTTCTTCCTTCAAAATGACCAAATGAGGGAATCAATTAATTAGAAACAAAAAGATTGAGATCATACCATGTGTATTTTCAGATCACAATGCTATGAAACTCGAAATCAACCACAAGAAAAAACTTGGGAGATAACAAATACTTGGGAGACTAAAGAACATCCTATAAAAACTGAATGGGCTAACCAAGAAGCTAAGGAAGAAATTAAAAATCACAGGGAAGCCAATGAAAATCATAACACCACAGCCCAAAACCTCTGGGATGCAGCAAAGGCAGTCATAAGAGGAGAAATATATAGTAATTCAGGCCTTCCTAAAGAAGGAAGAAAGGTCACAGATACACAACTAGACCTTACACCTCAAGAAACTGGAAAAAAACAGCAAATATAACCCAAAACCAGCAGAAGACAAAAAATAATAAAAATAGAGCAGAAATCAATGCTATTAAAACCAAAACAAAAAACAAAACAAAACAAAAACAAAAACCCAGTAGAACAGACCAATGAAACCAGAAACTGGTCCTTTGAAGAATTAACAAAATTGATCACCCACTAGCCAGTTATATCAAAAATAAAAAGGAAAGGACCCAAATATATAAAATCAAGAATAAAAGAGGAGAGATCACAACCAACACAGCAGAAATACAAACAATAAGAAGAGAATATTATGAACAATTATATGCCAATAAAATGGGCACTCTGGAAGAAATGAACAAATTCCTAGAAAGATATAAATACCAAAACTGAAACAGGAAGAAATAGAAAATTTGGACAGACCCATAACCAGTAAAGGAATTGAATTAGTAATCAAAAATCTCCCAAAAAATAAGAGTCCAGGGCCAGATGGCTTTCTAGGGGAATTCTACCAAACATTTAACAAGGAGTTAACAGCTATTCTCCTGAAGCTGTTCCAAAATATAGAAATGGAAGGAAAACTTCCAAACTCTATGAAGCCAGAATTACCTTGATTCCAAAACCAAAGACCCCACTAAAAAAAAGAGAACTATAGACCAATCTCCCTGATAAACATGGATGCAAAAATCCTCAACAAGATATTAGCCAACCAGATCCAACAATACATCAAAAAAATTATTCACCACAACCAAGTGGTATTTATACCTCTGATGCAGGGCTGGTTCAATATCTACAAAATAATCAGTGTGATTCATCACATCAATAAAAGAAAGGACAAGAATCACATGATCCTCTCAATAGATGCAGAGAAAGCATTTGACAAAATACAGCATCCTTTCTTGATAAAAGCCCTTAAGAAAGTAGGGATAGAAGGATCATACCTCGAGAACATAAAAACCATATATGAAAGATCCAATGCTAATATCATCCTCAATGGGGGAAACGTGAGAGCTTTTCCCCTAAGGTCAGAAACAAGACAGGGATGTTTGCTCTCACCACTGTTATTCAACATGTTATTGGAAGTCTTAGCCTCAGCAATCAGACAACACAAGGAAATAAAAGGCATCCAAATCAGTCAGGAGGAGGTCAAACTTTCACTATTTGCAGATGACATGATACTCTATATGGAAAACCCAAAAGATTCCACCAAAAAACTGCTATTACTGATCCAGGAATTCATCCAAGTGGCAGGATACAAAATCAATGCACAGAAACCGGTTGCATTCTTATACACCAACAATGAAGCAACAAAAAGAGAAATCAAGGAATCGATCCCATTTACAATTGCACCCAAAACCATGAAATGCCTAGGAATAAATCAGCCAAAGAGGTAAAAAAAATCTATACACTGAAAACTATAGAAAGCTGATGAAAGAAATTGAAGAAGACATAAAAAAATGGAAAAATATTCCATGCTCCTAGTGAGAAAGAACAAATACTATTAAAATGTCAATACTACCCATGCCAATCTACATATTCAATGCAATTCCTATCAAAATAACACCAGCACTCTTCACAGAGCTAGAACAAACAGTCCTAAAATTTGTATGGAACTAGAAATGACCCTAAAGAGCCAAAGCAATTTTGAAAAAGAAAATCAAAGCAGGAGGCATCACAATCCCAGACTTTAAGCCATATTACAAAACTGTAATCATCAAGACGGTATGGTACTGGCACAAGAACAGACACTCAGATCAATGGAACAGAATAGAGAACCCAGAAATGGACCCACATATTGCCAACTCATCTTTGACAAAGCAGGAAAGAATATTCAATGGAATAAAGACAGTCTCTTCAGCAAGTGGTGCTGGGAAAGCTGGACAGCGACATGCAGAAAAATGAACCTGGACCACTTTCTTAGACCATACACAAAATTAAACTCAAAATGGATGAAAGACCTAAATGTAAGACAAGATGCCATCAAAATCCTCGAGGAGAAAGCAGACAAGAACCTCTGTGACTTTGGCCACACCAACTTCTTATTCAACATGTCTTCAGAGGCAAGGGAAACAAAAGCAAAAATGAACTGCTGGGACCTCATCAAAATAAAAAGCTTCTGCACAGTGAAGAAAATAATCAGTTAAATGAAAAGGTAACTATGGAATGGGAGAAGATATTTGCAAACAACATATCAGATAAAGGGTTGGTATCCAAAATCTATAAAGAACTTATCAAACTCAATAATCCATTAAAGAATGGGCTAAAGACACAACAGAAACTTCTCCAAAGATATACAGATGGCCAATAGATACATTAAACAATGCTCAACATCACTCATCATCAGGGAAATACAAATCAAAACAACAATGAGATACCATGTCACACCTGCCAGAATGGATAACATTAACAACTCAGGCAACAGCAGTTGCTGGAGAGGATGTGGAGAAAGAATATCTCCTTTATACTGCTGGTCGGAATACAAACTGGTGCAGCCACTCTGGAAAACACTATGGAGGTTCCACAAAAAAATTAAAAATAGAACTACCCTACGACCCAGCAATTGCACTACTAGCTATTTATCCAAGGGATACAGGTATGTTGTTTCAAAGGGACACATACACCCAAATGTTTATAGCAGCACTATCAATAATAGCCAAAGTATGGTTAGAGCCCAAATGTCGGTCGACAGATGAATGAAGAAAAAGTGGTGTATATATATGTGTATGTATATATATATATGCATATATATATACATGGAGTATATTTATATATGGAGTATTACTCAGCAAGTAAAAAGAATGAAATCTTGCCATTTGCAACCAGAGGGTATCATGCTAAGTGAAATTAGTCCATCAGAGAAAGACAAATATAATATGACTTCACTCATATGAGGACTTTAAGATACAAAACAGATGAACACAAGGTAAGAGAAGCAAAAATTATATAAATACAGGAAGGGGGATGAAAACATAAGAGACTCTTAAGTATGGAGAACAGAGGGTTTCTGGAGGGGTTGTGGGAGGGGGGATGGGCTAAACATGTAAGAGGCATTCAGGAATCTACTCCTGAAATCATTGTTGTACTATATGCTAACAACTTGGATCCAAATTAAAAACAAAACAAAAAAAACAAAACAAAACACCTAAGTGTTCCAAGTTTCTAAAATACATTCTAAGTGGATGTTTCAAGTGAGGGAAAAGAAAAAGGCATGAAAAGGGGAAGTAAGTCACAAGAGTCTAATTAAAAACCCCAAGCAAACATCCCTATGATAATTAATCCTCCTCCCTCATCCACCCCCCACTTCAGTGATGCTGTCTTCACGTACCTCCACTTTTGCAGTGGACATAAACAGCCCCCTGGGGTATAGACGTGGGACTGAAGAACACTGATAAAACACAGGTGGGAGGTGGCACACAGGGCCGAGGAGCCACAGGGAGAGGGAGGGCAGGTGTCTGCGAGGAGCCCAGGAGAAAACCAAGACCCCATAGATGATTCGCTTTAATGACGGGCAGAGGCTGGAACATCCACATGAGGAGACTTGGAGGGGCATTGAAGGTGGGGGTGCGGGGTGGAAGGAGTGACCAGGGAAAATGCTAGAGGTGCTGGGACTGGGTCCCTGGGAAGATCAAACAGCTTACTGGAAAGTTAAAAAGTTGCAGGAAAGCAATTCAGCCCTTAAACTGACAATTAAGTTTGGAACTCTTCAGAAAAGGCCCTGTTTGTTTGTTTATATGTTTTTTAAGTTTTATTTTTATTTTATTTTGAGAGACAGAGAGAGAGCAAGTGGGGAGAAAAAGAGAGAGAGAGACAGAATCCCAAGCAGGCTCCGCACTGCCAGCACGGAGCCCAATGTGGGGCTCTAGCTCATGAACCTCCAGATCATGACCTGAGCCAAAGTCAAGAGTCAGACACTTAACTGACTGAGCCACCCAGGAACCCCACAGACTTTATTCAATCACAGGCTCTGAGTGAGTTTGGAAGACCCAAGGGGTAGAAGCAAAACAGAAATTTCCAGCTGCTTCTCTTCACTTTTCTCTATTGTGTGCTCTCGGGACCCCTCACAATGGTCACCTGTATTAACAAACCACAATTCTGCAGTATACATTTTTATCTGCTGCTAAAATCACCAAGCATTTCTAGACCCAAACCAATTAGAAAGAGCTCATTCAGTCATTCATGCAACTTTTGGAAAGCATTGTTCTAGAAGCTGAGGTATAGCAGGGGGACAACAGACATGATATAATGAGAGACAGAGACCCCGGTGACTATAACGTAGCAGGGCTGAGTGCCTAATTCTAACACGATAGGACAGCATGTAGGAGGGGTGTCTAGTTCAAGCTCATGCGGTGAGGAAAGGCTTTCAGGGAGATGTGATGTCTGAGCTGAGATCAGCATAAAGATGTAATACAGAGATGAGTCCAGGGAGGGAAAGAGCAGATACAAAGGCCCTGAGGCAGCATATGACCCTTTAGGAGAACGAAAAGCCAGAAGCCTCTGGATTATCCCGTTTGGGATTATATGTTCCTTCACTCACCCGTAGAGGTGAGTGTTGTCAGTGTATCTTATAAACCTTTGAGGAAAGTGCCTGGTCTCCTCATTCAGCTGCAAACTCGCCTAAGCATCTACCATACTCTGTATGCTGAGTGGATGACACCAACTTGTTGAATCAATATTTAAAGACCTGGATTTGTGACATTGTTGGGGGTCTCCACTGGGGGTGCTGAGAGTGCCAGAACATGGGGTGCAGTGAAGGCCAGCCCCCCAGCCCACCCTATGGTCTGTATTCCTCCTCTCTGGAGTATCAGGAGGCCTTCTGCCCTCAAGCCATTTCAGGACTAGAGGTGCCTTGTCACTCACTTCATCAGGATGGTGACTGGAATTGCTGTCTCCTGCCTTAGGATAATTCTGCTAGAGTCTAAGTGTCCATCAACTGACGAATGGATCAAGAAGATGTGGTTTATCTATACCATGGAATACTAGATGGCAATGAGAAAGAATGAAATCTGGCTATGTGTAGCAACCTGGATGGAACTTGAGGGTGTTATGCTGAGCAAAATAAGTCAGGCAAAGGACAGATACCATATGTTTGCACATATAGGAGGATTAGGAGGAACTTAACGGAGGACCAAGGGGGAGAAGAAGGGGGGAAATAGTGGGGGAGAGGGAGAGAGGCAAACCATGAGAGACTCTTGAATGCTGAGAACAAACTGAGGACTGATGGATGTGGGGGGGAAGGGGGAGATGGGCATGGAGGAGGGCACTTGTGGGGATGAGCACTGGGTGTTGTATGGAAACCAATTTGACAATAAACTGTTTCAAAAAAAGGAATAATTCTGCTTATGAGATATGGAAGAGGGGCTGGATAAACACTTCCAGGCAAGCTCTGAGCAGGCTCTGTGCACACCCACTGAGCTGTGCAGTCCAAGAGGAAGAGGAAGAGGACAAGGGCAGCTCTCAGATGTCCTAGATTCATCATATATGTCAGCCACGGTGCTTCTAGGTCCCTGCTTGGTCCCAAGACATCTTTCAGACACAAAGAGAATTTGCTGAGCCCTGGCCTCGCCTCCCTGGTGCTGCCCCCAGCGTGTTTTCCAAGTATTTTGTGATCCTCTCTCAATACAAGCCTCAGGGCCAGACAGGTCAGACTGCCCTACTAGGAGCTTGAGGGGGCTTTTGCCACCTCTTTTGCTCACTCTCTGCCCTCCTGTCACACTGCAGCTCTTACAGTCCCTCCATATCTGGCTCCCTGCTCCCTTTGGGCCCTTGCCAGCACCACCTCAGACCCCCCCGCCATGCTCCTTGGTCTGGATAATTCCTGCTCAAGCTTCCAAACACTCCCCAACCTCCTCCCTGACCCCTTGACCAGAGCAGCTCCCTATCATGTGTACACTCTGTACTCTGGAAACATTCTTCCTACCTGGAGTCACTGTATCCCCAGCGGCGGCTCTGGCACACAGTAGGCACTCAATGGCTGTTGGGTTCTTAAATCAACCAATGGCACTGGGAATCTTACTAAACCCCTACTAGTCCTAATTTACCCATCTAAAAAACGTGGATAATAATACCTACCTCATAGGGTTGTTGTGTGGTTTACATGAAATTAATGTGAACAAAGCCCTTAGCCCTGAGCTTGGAACATGGTAGGTGCTCAGTAAATAGCAGACACAATAAAAGAAGAATTCTCTTAATGGCCCTGTGAAGCAAATCCCACAGGGATCTTCAGGCCCATTTTAAAGAGAGGAAAGTGAGCTCTGGACAGGTTAAGTAAATGCCTGTGATTCCATAGGCTTTTCCCACGCTACCACGTGGCCTCCATGCTAGGAGAGTCTGCAATGCTCCCAGAGGGCTGTCCTCTGCATTCCGTCCTTCAAACACCCCTCTTTTTCAGTCAGCATTTATTGAGATCCACCTTGGTCAGGCACCATGTGAGGTAACAGGAAAAAGAATAAATTAGAGACAGCTTTGACCTTAAAAAGCTATGGCCTAGGAATCTAAGTATTTTCCAAAACCAGTTCTCTCCTCTTATGGTAATGGAAGCCATGACTTGTAACTGGGCACAAACATGACCATAATTAAAGGCTGCATTGCACATGGGTATGGCCATTTGTCCATGTTCTGGTTAAGGGGAGGGCCACAGAGAGGATGTGTGCAACATCTAGGGTCATGCTCTGCCCTTCCTCTCCCCTCTCTTCTATGGCCAGAACAAGGAAGTGAGCTCTCTTGGACCAAGAGGCCATGTTGACAGCCAAGTTAGGATGAAGCAACAGGTAAGAAGAAAGCAGGGTGCCCAACACCCTGAAGCTGACATACTAGCCCTTTTATACCTGGACTGCTGCGTGAGAGAAAGACAAGTTTCTGCCTCGTCTAAGCTTCTATTACCTTAAGTTTTTCTGTTGGAGCAGCTAAACCCACATCCTAGCCAATTCAGGAGTCCACGACACCGTCTCGTGGGGAAGTACAATGTGTTGAGCTCTATGGGGAAGGTATATACACACCTGCTTTCTCCATCTGCTACAGGGAAAATCATGGGCTTCCATGTGATGATGGGAGCTCTGGAAGCACATTCAGAGGAAAAGCTCCAATGACTTTGGCTAAATACCTTGGTGATACCTACCCACTTCCCAGGCCAGCCCTGACTGTGTGGCCAGAGGGCCAGGATCTGCTGAAGACTCACTGTGTACCAGGCCAGACACCAGCCAGGGGCACTGCCACAGGTACCCACCATGTGTCTTACCCCAAAGGTGATGAATTCCAGGTTTTCCAGCTTCTTTTAGAATACTATATCCTCCCGCCTCCGTCTATGGCTGTTTCCCTTGAGTCACTGGAGACCATGGGGAAGAGTAGATAGGTAAAGTTTTGAAACCTTGTAAACGTTGCCTTCTTTTATCTGTAATGAAGCTACAACACCCTTCTTTTTGCTCTTTCTGACAAAACAAATGCTGCTGGCAGTCTGACCTCTGCTTCATCTGCGACAGTTTAGAGAAGTGAGAAGGAACCTCAAATACAGACAGGCATAGCGGAAACCTCATCAATTTGCTTTCCCGTCCAAGTTGTGAAAATATACTACTAGGAATAAAGCCTTAGCTTTAAGTGTCAGGTCTTATCTGATTGTGGTGTGGGGTTGGGTGCTGAGCCAACACAGTTTATTGGATTTCTTTTGCCAACAAAGAAAGCAGGAACTGGAGATGTTCAGGAGGCCCTGACAACCAGGCACAAGCATGCATGTCACCCCACTCTCAGAGGGGCATCTCATTCTAGAAAGGTTTGGTCTCACTTTAGGTGTTGTCAGGACGGCTCAGAGATGTTCAAGGATCATTTGCCTTCTTTTGAAGTTAGTACAAAGGAGAGCAATCACTATGCCCTTCAGCAAACCATCTCTGTATTAGAGACAGGATGCTTGTGTGGTCAGCCATCTACCTGGTCGATGGAACCCACACAGAAACTGTGCCAGTCCAATGTCACATGCCAGGTCCAACGTGAACTGTCTCTGGCTCTCTCTCCATGGCAGGTATCTGATTGGGAGTGCCCAAAGATGGGGTTACACCTCACCATCTCTTTGCACACAATCCAATCCAGTGCAACAATCTGAGCCCTACCTATCATGGACAAGGCAGTGTCCAAGTGATGAAGGGGGTGTTATAACAAGGAAAAGGCATGGTCTCTACAAGGAGCTTTGATTGTGAGGAGACAACACCTATGAGCGTGTAACAGTGAGTATAAAACACATAAACACATAACACTAAGACTGCTACACCCGTCAGAATGGCTAAAATTAACAACTTGGGCAATGACAGATGCTGGCGAGGATGCAGAAAACGGGGAACCCTTTTGCACTGTTGGTGGGAATGCAAATTGGCATAGCCACTCTGGAAAACAATATGGAGATTCCTCAAAAAAATTAAAAATATAACTACCCTCCAACTTAACAATTGCACTACTAAGTATTTATCCAAAGGATACAAAAATGCTAATTTGAAGGGACACATGCACCTCAATGTTTATAGCAGCACTACTGACAATAGCCAAAGTCTGGAAAGAGCCCAAACGTCCATTGATGGATAAATGGATGAAGAAGATGTGGTGTATATATATACACAATGGAATATTCCTCGGTGATCAAAAGAATGAAACCTTGGGGCACCCAGGTGGCTCAGTTGGTTGAGCGCTAGACTTGGGCTCATGTCATAATCTCATGGTCCATGAGTTTGAGCCTCACATAGGGCTCACTGCTGTCAGCGTGGAGCCTGCTTTGGGTCCTCTGTTCCCCATTCTCTCTGCCCCTCCCCCACTCACACACACATGCACTCCCTCCCTCCCTCCCTCTCTCTCTCTCTCTCAAAAATAAACATTTTTAAAAAAGAAAGAAATCTTGTCATTTGCAGCAACATGGATGGAACTAGAATGTATTATGCTAAGTGAAATAAGTAAGTCAGAGAAAGACAAATATCATAAGATCTCACTCATGTGGAATTTAAGAAGCAAAACAGATGAATATAGGGGAAGTGAAGGAAAAATAAGATAAAAACAGAGAGGGAGGCAAAGTGTAAGAGACTCTTAAATACAGAGAACAAACTGAGGGTTGCTGGATGGGAGGTGGGTAGAGGGATGGGCTAGATGGGTGGATGGGCATGAGGGAGGGGATACTTGTTGGGATGAGCACCGGGTGTTATAGTAAGTAATGAATCACTAAATTCTACTCCTGAAACCATTATTGCGCTATAGTTAACTAACTTGGATTTAAGTTAAAAAAATAATATAAAATAATAACATTAAAAAAACATAATCCCAACCTATGTTGGAGGTTATCTTAGGCCAAGACTATGGAGATCTCATGTAGAAAAATGAGAAAAAATCTGGCCTTCTATGGTGAGGCAAGAGAACTGAGACACAGGAAAGAGATGGGTAATTTTTCCAAAAAGCAAGAGGGGTGGGAAGCTGGATGGCTGGAAATACAGTTAGCTGGTCTAGGCTATGTTTTCCTTTCTTTTACAGCTCAAGTCCTTGATAATGTTAGTTACACTGTCTCTACACTCCTCCTTCCATAAGGGCAGCTCCAAGTGCATCCTGCTCTTGCCCTCCTCTCAGTGATGCATTTAGGAGAATCTGTTGGGGTCCCTGGGTGGCTCAGTCAGTTAAGCATCTGACTTTGGCTCAGGTCATGATCTCACAGCTCGTGGGTTTGAGACCCGCATCAGGCTCTGTGCTGACTGCCAGCTTAGATCCTGGAGCCTGTTTCAAATTCTGTAACTCCCCCTTCTCTGCTCCTCCTCTGCTCATGGTGTCTATTTCTCTCTCTCTCTCTCTTTCTCAGAAATAAATAAAACATTAAATATTTTTTTTTTTTAAAAAAAAAGGAGAATGTGCACATGGGTAGGCCAGCTCTCTTCAAGATCTGCCTGCCTTCAGGAAGCATGTACTCTCTGCCCCTCCAGGCTGTGAGATTTGCCAGGCAGACCCTCAGGGGGTAGACCTGTGCTGGTCAGCACCAGGATAAGCCTAATTCTGGGGCTCACTATTGGGAAGGTTTCTTGGACACAGATACAAAGCATATTCTCTGATATTAGCTTAATTGGGGGAAAAAAGGTGATATTTGGACTGTATATATCTTTTTTTTTTTTTTTTTTTTTTTTTTTTTTATGTTTTATTTATTTCTAGGAGAGAGAGAGAGACAGCGTGAGCAGGGGAGGGTCAGAGAGAGAGGGAGTCACAGACTGAAACAGGCTCCAGGCTCTGAGCTGGCAGTCAGCACAGAGCCCGACGCGGGGCTCGAACCCACGAACCGCGAGATCATGACCTAAGCGAAAGTCGGACGCTTAACCGACTAAGCCACCCAGGCGCCCCTGGACTGTATATATCTTACTTGTTGTTTCCCTCTTGGTTCAGAACTCTGGAAGATCTTTGCAATTTATGAAGCATCCTGGAACTAACACCCATTTCCCTCCATTCCTCATTACTCTAATCTTGCTTCTGACCCTAAACCCCGCTAACAATACTCCCACCATAGTCAATAATAGCTCTCTTCCTGATACAGCTAAGAGATGTATTTTAGTCCTCAGTGTATTCTAGTTCTTGGATTCTAATGTATATTTAAGTTGTCTAGCATTTTTTATCGCTGAAAGCAGACCGTGTCTTACAATCAATGACATGTCACCATTTAATTGGCAGCATTGTGTCTTAGTGGCCTGTCTTACAATCTAAAATATTGGCATGTCTTACAATCTGTCGTATCTTTCCATCAGTGAAGTCTGGTTCTGTATCAGTGGAAAACGTTCCTTCCCTCTCTCCCTGTCTTCTGTGATATCCCACCCTCACCTGCTGGCCGTCCATCTCAGGCTCCTTTACATATCCCAGATAAACTAGCATTCCTTGGGGCTCTGGTCTAGATCTCATTGCTGCTGCTGCTGCTGCTGCTTTTTTCTTTACTGTTATTTATTTATTTATTTAGAGAAGGAGAGAGTAGAGCATGAGCGTGCAGGGGAAGGGCAGAGAGATAGAAGAGAGAGAATCTATGCTGTCAGTACAGAGCCCAACACAGGGCTCGAACCCACATACCTAGACCTCACTGCTTCTTACCCTCCCTTTTCTCCTTTGGTTTTTCTCAGCCTCTCCCTGGCTTCAACTGCCACCTGGATCATGATGGTCCCCGTGTTTATACCTCAAGCCTAGGTCTCTTTTTTGAGTCTAGAATCTCACACTGGACATACTCACTTACCTCAAAGCCACAAATCCCCAAATGGAACTGGTCTCACTCCCAGGAAAGCCTGCCCACCCTCCAGCGTTCCCCATTCTCGTGAAAGTCTTCTGAGTCATTCCAAACTCAACCTTTTTGCTCTTCTCCAAATGCAACAAAGGACCAAGCTCTGATAATTTTATCCATCAAATACCTCTTAAATTTGCCTCTTCCGTTTCCACTGACATTAAGTCCATTCAAGCTACTCTCATCTCTTAGCACTGTCCTCACTGGCCCCCTGCCCTCTATTCATTCTCCCCACAGCATTCAGGATAACCTTTTTAAACACAAATGTCACTCTTCTGCTTGAAAATCTTAGACGATGCCACACCTTCTGCCTGGAACACTTTCTCTTTAATCCCCTATCCCAAACCCCACTGCCATTGCTCCATGCAGTGGAATTCAGTTCATTATGGAAATCTCAGCTCAGCTACCACCTCTGCCAGGAAGCCTTCCTTGATTTCTTTTGGTCAGTCTGGATTAGACACTTGTTTTATAAGTTTCCATAGTATCCTGTTCTTACTCCTATTACAACTCTTGGCATACTATATTATAAAACTGCATATTTACTTGTCTGTCTGTGAGATAAGACCATTAGCTCTATCCCAGGTAGGTCTGTCTGGCTCACCATTATATCTTCAATGCCTAGACTACACCTGACATGTTTATGGAATGAATAAATCAACACACCAGTGGAAAGATGGGTCTGAGTGGAACATATGGTATGATGGACCAGGATGTGAAAGACTTAGACTATCTTAAGATGGAGGCTTTGAGGAGAAGCTTGGTCCCCAGCCTGAGTGCAAGAACCCAGGTGTCCTCAGGTAGCTATATTGTCAGCCCGGCACAAGAAGGAATTTGCTGACCTGTTCAGAAATAGTCCCGTAATTCACTCTGATCCAGCTTAATGCTAAGCTGAAAAATTTATAGACAAATTTAAACAGAAGACGTAAAGATAATGAATGTTAGAAATCACCCCATTGTACAAATGCTCTGCTTAAAGGAATTAAAATTTCACCCAAATGTGAGTCACCAGCCTTCCTTGTAGGGACCGTGCAGAACACGAGCAAACAAGGCTGGCATCTCTGTTTGGATGCGACTCACTCACTACTGGTTAAATTAAAGCAAAATGGCTTGGAAACATCATGACACTCTCCTTATATTCTCCACAACTGCAATTAGATAAAATTAAATTAGCCGAACGTCTCTCTACTAAAGTAAACAGATCACAAATCCTTCACTGGAGGCAGGTGATAATTTTCCAAGATCACTACAGATAAGAATTGCAAATTGAATTGACTTTTCCTCCTTCCTGTTTATAAAAGTCTAAATGTGCACTGCAAAAAGTGACTGAAATATACTGAAAAATAGGCAATACTGGCTCTTAAGGCCACCACCTAGAAAACTTTGATGAATGTTTTGGTATACTTTCCATCTTTCTTCTGTTCACATGTGCATTTTTATGTAGTTGAGGTTACTGCACATATAGTTATACACTATGTTTTTCCCCAACTTAACATTATATTTAAGGCATTTTGCATGCCGATAAAACTATTTATATCATCATAACAACAGCCTTGATTTACCATAATTTTTAAGTTAACCAGTCCCCTCTGTCTGGACACTAAAGTCCTAAGAATTTCCTTTAGAAAGATCTATTAACTCCCTAATTACCAGTGTCTTCAGGGAAGGCAAACCAATTTTTGAAGTTGCTTAAACAAAAACAGAATTAGGAAGTAGAACCTGGTCCCTACCCCCACCTTGTCTCAATCAAGTAATGCGTGCATTACCTGACACAAACGTTTTGCATTTCTGAAGTTCTAGATTATTCATTCGATAGCTTCTCGCTAGGAGTGTGGATTTAATATAATTGCTTCGGTTGATGGAACAGCTATATGAATATTAATGCTTGGTTGGAGTGTTGAGAGAGACACTTCAATGTAGCCTCCTCCCCCTGTGCCAAGAATAAGCAAAAGATATTATCATATGGTGTGTGGTGGTAATATTCACCTGGCAGCTACACCAGGTCCCCGGGGCGATGTGGAGCGGTGCACTGCAGAAGATGGTAATGCAGGAAGTGGGGGGCCTCCCCCATCCTCTCTAGCTCACAAGCATCCCAGGAAGTATCTCTGAAGGATTTAGCTCCTCCATCCCTAAAATAACGAGGATTTTACATGAAGCTCTTGCTCTTTTTTAAATTCCTTGTTAGATAGCCACTCTGTCTTCAATGACTAGCCATCCTCCTTTTCACGAAGTGTTTGGGGGAGGGGGTGGGTAGTACCCACTAAATAAATGTTATTTTTCCTCTGACTGAATCAGTAAATAATAGAAGGAATGCTGTCAAGATGTCTTTTTGAAAAAAATTTTATTCTTTCAAATTGCATCCTAATAGCCAAAAGGATATGTGGAATAATTCCGATTTTCTCAAGATCTACCTTAAATTAAAAAAAAAAAAAATTCCCAGGGTGCCTGGGTGACTCAATCAGTTAAGCATCTGACTTTGGCTCAGGTCATGATCTCAGAGTCTGTGAGTTCAAGCCCCACACCGGGCTGTGTGCTGACAGCTCAGAGCCTGAAGCCTATTTCCGATTCTGTGTCTCTTTCTCTCTGCCTTTCCCTTGTTCATGCTCTCTCTCTCTTTCTGTCTCAAAAAAAAAAAAAATTAAAAAATCTAAAAGAATTTCCCCAATTCTGAAAGTAGCATATGCTCTTTTAAAGAAGACTTGAAAGACAAATATATACATAGATAGATAGATATAGATAGATAGACATATATATATGCATAAAGTGAAAATCTCCTATAGTATCACAGACTAAAGACACCAACTATGACATGTGTGTAGAGATGTTTGGGGGCTTTTATCTACAAATGTTTTCCCCCACGTAGCTGAGACCACATTGCATTTGAAAATTATATTTTACTTACTTTGCTTATCACAATGGTTTCTAATGCCAGTTATTATTCCTTGCAAGCATTTTGAATGGTTGCATTCTCATTTCCTTTAAAATGCTCTGCTATACTTGGTCATTTAGAAAATTGAATATGATTCCCTATGTCCTCTCTGTACCTGTCTCTTTTGTTTATTTTTCCTATTTCCTATTCCTTCCCCTGAACCCTAAATCTCTGTCAAGAGCCCTGGCTTCTTTTTCTGGTTTCAGACCCCCTTTCTGAGTAGCTTTTGAACACTCCAATTGATCTTTAAATGGGACAAATCAAAACCAAGCTCATCACCTTTATCGTGTCTTCCTCCTGACTTCGCCTGGTCTGTTCCAGTGCCTTCATCTCCCCCCCTCACCTCCCTCTGGCTATTCTCCACATCCTATTCTGTACAATCTTTCAGACTCTCCTTCCAGAATGTCTCATCAATCTGTCCTTCCCATAAAAGGGAAGATTTAGCAAATAAAAACACAAGACACCCTATCAAAGTCTGAATTGCAGATAAATGGATAATTTTTTAGTGTAAGTACATCCCATTCAATGTTTGAGAAATACTTAAACAGAAAATTGCTCATCTATATAAAATCCAAGTGTAACTGGATGTCTTATATTCGACTCAGTTTCTATTTGCCCATACCTTAACACCTCTCATCTCTACTATAAGCCATAGTCATCTCCCTGTCTCTTTGTCTAGTTCATTAATCTTTACAAATAACAGCTCCAATGATGTCATACTTTACCTACTGATTCCCTTCAGTGATTCCCCACTGACATTTAGAAATGTCCACAAACTAGCTCTGACCTGCCTCTCCAGCCCCATGTCCCACTGTTGCCTCTTGGGACTCTCAGCTCCCACTCAAATGCTGGTACTGTGGTTATAAAATACACTCTCCACTTTGCTTCCCAAGGCCTCAGCTCACACTATTCTTTCCATGCAGAATGCCCTACCTCATATGTCCAAATACTGACTCCACCTTCACAGAACCATCATCCTAAGATGGGCCCTCCTCCCCTTGAATACAGATAAGATATTTATTCTATCATTTTTGGCAGGTCAAAACTAGTTAAAGATTGGAAGTTTCACATGCTTTAGGCTAATGTAATGAAAGGCCCCTGACATGTGCTTCCCTGCCTTACTACTTTCTACAATGTCATCGTCTTACCACATTCTACCAAAATCATCAAGCAGTGATTGCCTAAAGCAATGTTTCTCAAGGTACAGTCTTCTAACCATATGGAATGGAACCACCCAGAGGAGAGGAGGGCTTGTTAATGATGCAGAGTCTAAGATTCCATCCTAGAGCTGGGGAGGGGCCTAGGAATATGCACTGAGCACCAGTGTTCCAGCTGTCTTGTGTACACTAAAGTTGACGACCACTGGCCACATGGAAATTCTCCTCATTCTACTCTACTCACACTTGTCCCTGAACATGACTACATATATCCCCACCTCCAATGACTCTCTAGACTTCGGCTGCTCTTTCCACTTCAAGCCCCAGCCTACCAAACACTCCTACTGGTCCTTCTAAGCCTAGTCATCTTCTGCCTCCTCCATGAATATGTCCCTGTGTTACTTCTTGTCACTAATCATGCATTCATCTCCCCAAGTGGAAGAGAACATTCAACCAAGACAAGAATTTTCTCCCACCTCGCAAAGAGACTAACACCCTGTTAGGCTATGATAGTTGCTAACTAAATAGATGCCACATTAATACACAACCAAGGTCAGTGGACACAAGGAAACTAGGCAAAGATGTCTTCTAAATTAGAAATAGTGAGCAGGGGTGTTCATTAAAAAAAAAAGAAAGAGAAAGAAAGATTGCATCAGGAACAAGTATTTACAACTTTATGTGTGCATCTAAGGAGAATCTACATGTAAATCCTAATTCAATAGTGACAGGACCACAGCAGTAAGTTAACTCAGAGTGTCTGATGAGCCACAGCCCGCCAATCTCCCCCATGGCTGCTCCTCTTCCTTGGACAGGCTCTGACCCATCCAGAAGTCGAGAAGAGTTTCCACTGGTTGAGAGCCATGCCTAGATCTAATCCCAAAGGGATGACAAACTCGGTGAAATAAACCCTTCATCTTTCATCCTCCTCTGGCTCTGCTGCCTGTCTATGCACTGCCAGAACCAATTCCCTCCCACAGCTCAGAGGCCATCCCTTCCCTAATATCCCTGGACTCTGGCTCTTCTCCACATCTCACTTCTACCACCATACATAGGCCTTCATCCTTTCTTCCCCCAGTCTCCTAGCTAGCCTCTATGCCTTTGTAACTGTATTCAAATCTTCACTGAAACTCTTTCTGAGCTCTTCATCCCCACAGGATAGAATCCAGATCCTTATTCTGGATCATGGGACCCTTCACATCCCAGTCTCTGCCTGTCTTTTCATTCAATTCAATACAATTCAACTCAATTCAATTGCATTCCACAAGCAGCCCCTGGTGCCTTCCATACGCTGGGCCAAGCTGCAGATATGAAATCTAAAGACCTCATCTCACAAGAGGGACACATGAGTAAGCATGCATATGATGCAGTGTGATGGGCATAGGAGCACAGGAGGCCTTGGAGACTTTATCAATTAGTGGTGGAATTCCTGCAGGGAATTAGTGCAAAGCCAGGGCCACAGCTAAATCTCCAGCTCCAGGGTTCTTTCCCCGACTCAGTGCAGTCTGGCCAAAGAGAGTCTGTCTTGCAGAAGAATGAAAAACCACCAAACCAAAACAAAAAGAAGAGACACGAGATAATCCATGGTTAAAATACAAATTAAGCATGAAAATGCAAAACCCATAAAAGCTACTGTAGGGACACTACACCACAGTGAGACAAGATCATTTAAACACTGCATTTATAAGATGGAAACACAGGGAGATGGATCACACTCAAGATGAGCCCTGATGAAAGTCTGTGACTCATCTCCTTTGGTCAAGTAACATGGATCCAAGATAACTTCCTTTCAGGGGCTTGGGCATTTCCACAGCTTGGGCTGGGACAAAATGGTTACCTATGGCTTTCTATTCTGATATCTATGAAAAATGAGAAGAAAATTACATTAAAAGTATAATGAATAGGGGCGCCTGGGTGGCTTAGTCAGTTAAGCGTCTGACTTTCGCTTAGGTCATGATCTTGCGGTTCGTGGGTTCGAACCCCGCGTCAGGCTCTGTGATGACTGCCAGCTCAGAGCCTGGAGCCTGTTTCAGAGTCTGTGACTCCCTCTCTCTCTGACCCTCCCCTGTTCACGCTGTCTCTCTCTATCCTAGAAATAAAAATAGTTTTTAAAAAAAGTGTAATGAATAAAATGCACATGCAAAAGGCTTGAATTTATTTCAAAGAACGAAGAAAGTAAATTTGAGGAGACATTAATGATTTCCAAGAGAATTCTGAGAGGAGTGTGGGAAGGTGTCCTCTCAAACGTAAGGCAGAGAACATCAGAGGAAAAGAAGATTCTAAGAGATTACCCAGTATTCTCTGCCCACAAGGGACAGCAAGCCTTTCAATCCACAAGACGTATTGGCTATGTTGGTGTTTTTAAACGGCAGGCTTTGGAGTCAGTTAAGAAAGCAATTCAGTGAGTCATGACGTCAATTTCCTTTTAAATGAAAGAATGGAATCTAATAGAAAACACCAGGTTGCTCAGTAGGCAAGAGTAAGCACTGAGGGTGAGAGTGCGTGTGTGTGTGTCTGCGTGTTTGTGTGTGTTCACGACATAATACACCATTTCATGTGGTGAGTTGAGTCAAAAAAGTCTGAAAAACACTCTTCTAGAAAACTTTTCTAGGGTTCTATATTTAACACATACTAAACATACTCAGGGATATAGACCCTTTTCCCCGTTTTTGTGCTAAAATTAAACAGAGAATATTAGAACTGGAAGAAACAAATTAACAGCATGCAAATGAGTGAACTGATAACAAGATGGGTAGAGACAACGGAATGAGACAGAGGAGCTTCGAGCTTTTTCTAAAGCCTTCTGCTTTGTGATAGACAACTAAGGATTCCTGGCTATTTCTTTTCCTTATTGGAGCACTAGATACAGTACCTGCTCAATAATTACTTGTCCAGTGACCCTCGAGAAGTGGTAACACTTATCAAGCAGTGTGATTGATGCTTTTTCAATAATGTCAGTCTCCTGCACTTACAGAAGCTCCTTGAAGGCTGGGCTAATGTGTGGTCCACTGATAACCCCAGTTCTATGACAGTGCCTGGTAAGTAGTAGGTGTTCAATAAATTGTGGTTGGATTGAACTAAAATGCATCAAAAGGCATCAAGATCCAGTTCTAATAACCATTTGTCACCTGAACCCCCTTTGCAAGAAAAAATCAATTTCAGTAAATTGAGCAAAAGATATCCTAATTGGGGAAAAAGCAGCAATAACAACAAAACTCTGAACTTAAGTTTCCAGGGAGCAAATCGCTCTTGGCCCAGAGGTCAAGTAAGTTCAAAGAACTTGTCTCATGTCCTCTTATAGAGTAAGAGCTTCTTGAAATATTACAAGCTTTTTAGGATGTCAAGCTTGGACCTACTTTTTGGATCTCAACTGGCTCCTGGGGACACAAAGAAGATGTTCCTTCCAGTCTGGAGACCTTCCTGGCAACAACCACGGTGAATCTGAAGCAGCTGAGTTATTGCAGAGGTCGTGTCCACAATGCTAACTGGAGTGGTCAGTATGCTCAGAGGGCTGGAGACAGAAGGCTGGATTCGGAGAAGCAGTCAACCACCAAGTAAATCAACAGTGGAGCAAGGCCTGGTTTGCTTCCCTACAAGAAGCCCCAGCTGAGCAGAAATGAGACCCAGTTGGGAAGTAGTCATTTGCCTTCCTTAACTCCTCCGTAGCTGCCTTGTCTCCACATCTCACAGTCCAACCCCAACTCCTAATATGCAGCTGTTAGAGGTGGGTCATTAAGGATGTTGTGCATATGAGGATATAAGTGAGGGGACAGTGTTGATCACCAGGGTAGACTCCTTGGAAAGGAAGAGGGTGAGTTCTTACTGAGGAGGATCAGTGAAAGATGCCCTTAACCAAAGGATCAATTCAAATTCAAATTCAATTTCAACTGCAACTCAAAGGAGAGCTCACTAGCCACCACTCTTCTTCTCAGCCAGGTGAATATCCCAATAGTAATTACCAATGTAAAGACCTCTTTATCAAGGACATGGATGAATATTAAAGGCAGGGATAAATGGGATAAATGGCCTCTCCCTGCTGCCATCCCAAAACAATGGCCCTACCCTATCATGTGTTCTGTTTCTATACACAGTCAAATCTTAGTTCTATGTGGATGAGAAAGGCAAGGAACAGAGTAACCCTGTCTGCAGAACTCAAAGGAGAGCAAGAATCCAGACCCTGATTTTAGTACCAAAAAAAAAAAAGTTCCAACCTCCACCCCATACCTAGTCTCTATCCCGGGCTCCCTCTGACCATCTGCCAGCTCAAGCTAAAGGAATATAAATCATCCTTGGGTTAACCTGAGCAGAATGTAATCAAGGGGGCAAGTTGGCTTGAGGCCAGAGGAGCAAGAGGAAGGCTGTATATCATGTACTCCAAAATAAGCAGGAACAAAGTTTGGACTATATATATATATATATATATATATATATATATATACATATATACATACATATATGTATGTATATATGTATATGTATATATGTATGTATATATGAATACTATGTATTCTTAGATACTTAATTTGAATCTCACTTCTAACATCCATTTAACTTAACCTCTCCCTGCCTCAGTTTCCTAAGAAATCATATGTAAAGGATAAAATATGTCCATGATGTCTAGTAGTACCTGGCAATTTAATGGGCCAGCAATCTACATAAATTATCGTGAGGATTACAGTATTGCCAAATGGATTAGAGTGAAGGTTTTGGGCTCAGAGGGACTCCAAGATGCTGGCTCCATGGTCCTCATCCACTGTGAGGCCTTGGGAAAGTTCCCTAACCTCTCTGGGCCTTCACTATCTCACTTACAAAATGGGGATAATGGGGCACCTTGGTGGCTCAGTTGGTTAAGTGTCCTAGTCTTGATCTCAGTTCAGATCGTGATCTCACAGTTCAAGGGATTGAGCCCCTAGTCTGGCCATGTGCTGACAGAGTGGAGACTGTTTCAGATTCTCTCTCTCCCTCTCTCTCTCTCTCAAATAAACAAACATTTTTTAAAAATGGGGATAATAAAATCACTTCATAGCATTACCATAAGGCTAAAATGAGAATACATATGTAAAATGCCTACACGGACTAGATGACAGTAAATGACGGCTATTACTATGATGGCTTATCCCTTTGGAAAGGTGTACATGCCCCCAGTAAAGAGCTGCTGTGTAGCTACCTCAGGCAATCAGATGAATCCCTCAAAGGTCACTGATGCTCAAAATGCCAAAATACCCATGACACCACTCCTCATCCTATATCCCCTAGTACAGTGTGTGGCACACTGGCTTCCTTGTCAGCCAAGTGAGAAATCCCACAGTCCCCATCCACTCTTCCCTCTCCCCCCACAGCAAATCCACCATCCGTTGATTCTACTTCTTAAACGAGTCAACTCCATTTGCTTCTCTGCACATGCCCACCACTACGTTAGTTCAGGGCACCATCAACCTGCCCCTGGGTAGCATATCTCCAACCTCATCTCCCTGCCCCAGCCATCCCCCCTTCAGTCACTCCCCAAGCAGCAACAATAGCCATCTTTCTACTGTTCAGATCTGACGGTGCCTTTTTCCTGCTTTAAACCCCTTCACTGGCTCCCTGAAATAAAGCCCAAATCCCTTAACATGGCTTCCAGAGCCTGCCATGATCTGGCCAAGGCTTCACTCCCTCCCGGCCTCATCTCTCCCCATGGCTCTCCTTGTTTTGTGTGCTGCAGCCAGGCTGAAGGGGAAATACTTGCAGTTCTACAAATGAATCATGCCCCCTCTCTACAGGGGGCTCTCTCTCTCTCAAGACCGAGTGTGTTTTCCCCTCTGCTTAGCACACTCCTTTGTCCCTTCTCCTCTCCAGTCTTTAGGTTTCAGTTTAGGTATCATTTCTTCCAGAAAGCCTTCCTGACACTGGGATACTGAGTTAGATACCTCTTACACTGTATGCAGGCGTCTGCTCATTTGCTCATCTCCCTCAGCAGCCTGGGAGCCCCTCGAAGACAAAACCCATTTTTGTCATTGAAATACTCCAAGTGCCTAAGACAGCGACTGGCACAAAAAACAAACAAACAAAAAAAAAAAAAACAGGCACTGAAATATTTGTCTGTTGAATAGAGGACAGCAACTGGCCTTGCCCTGAGGAGCAATCTCTCCCTGGCTGAAGGCAGCAGTGGCATTGAGCTGCCCAGCAGCTAAGCCAACCCTGGGAACTGGAGGTATACACCCAACAAAAGCAACACACCTACCTAGAATAGCCACCACCTCGTCATCCTGGATCACCTCCAGGGAGCCGGAGACCACGAAGCAGAGGCTGTCAACACTCTCTCCTGCATGGTAGATAAGGTCCCCCGGGGCGCAGTGCACTGTCTGAAACTCCATGGCCAGTGCCCGCAGGCAGCCGTCGCTGGCCAGCCGGAAAGCTGGGTGCTCCTTGAACACCTTGCGATTCAGGTGCACGCAGATGTCAGCTCTCATGTCCTTGGGGCAGATCTGCAGAACCTGGCCGGGCAGAGGAACAAACAGCGTCAGGGTCCTGCCTGTGGTCTCTGGCCCATTGCCCCTCAGGACCCCAGGAGCAGAAGTAACCCCCAGCAGGCTAGACTGCGCTCTTCAAGGCACTGGTGGACAGGACAGCCACAGTCCCTGTGCTCGTGAAGCTTACATTCTTGTGGGAGAGAGATGCGGTAACCACAAAAATCTGTGCTATATGCTCAGAACAAAGGCCGGAGAGTCAGTGCTAGGAGTACATGGGACTCTTTACTTTATTTAAAGACATTTTTTTAAATGTTTATTTACCTTTGAGAGAGAGAGAGAGACAGAGTGAGACAGGGAGGGGCAGAGAGAGGGGGAGACATAGAATTGGAAGCAGGATCCAGGCTCTGAGCTGTCAGCACAGAGCCCAACGGGGCTCAAACTCACGACTGTGAGACCATGACCTGAGCAAAAGTCAGACGCTTACCAGACTGAGCCACCCAGGAGCCCCTACATGGGACACTTTAGATCCATATTTGGGTAAGGCTTCTCTGAGGAGGGGACATTTAAGCTGACACTTGCAACATATGTCAGAGGAAGCCATGTGAAAGAGAACATTTCAGCAGAAAGGCAAAGGCTTTTGCCTTTGTGAAAGAGGGACAAGGGGTAGGAGATGAGACTTTGGGAAAACACCAAGTGTGCACGAAGAGACTTTAGGTTATGAAAAAAGCCTTTGATTTTATTCTGAGTATGATGGGGACACACTGGAGGATTATTATGACACACGGGGGAGTGACAAGATATATTTTAAGAAGACCATCGCAGCTACAGGGTGGACTTAGAGGGCCCTGACCACGAGGTGGTAAGGATGGAGCCAAGGAATTGAGTTAGGTCACTGCTGCAGGCGTCCCGGTGAGAAGTGAGGAGAGTGTATTTTGTAGACAGAGCTGACACTACTGATGGACTGATATGGGTGTGGGCTTAGAGAGATAAAGTAATTTTAGAGAGATAAAGTAATTCATTTGTGCAAGGCATTGCTAAGTTCTTTAAAGTCACTCATTCATTTCATACTTATTTATTGAACACTTATTATATGCCAAGAATCATTCTAGGCTCTGAGGATGTAGTGGTGAATGACACAGACAAAAATCCTTGCCCTTGTGTAAATTACCGCCTAGTGAGAAGAGACAAATAATAAGCAAAATAAGTAAAATCCAGCAACAATTTTACATTTTTAAGTGTTACATGCACTTAGTAACTAATTTAATCCTCACATGACCCAATGATGTGACTGCTAGTATTGTATCATCTTACAGATAAGGAAACTGAGGCAGAGGGGACATAAATAACCTCCCCAAAGTTACATAGCCAGAAAATGGCAGAGCTGGGCTTTCCAATTAGGTAGTCTGAGTCCACAGCCTAGTTTAGATACTAACCACTCTCTACATCAAGTGGCTGCCCCAACTAAATGCACTTGTAATTTGACTCTCATCTAGAAACTCATGACAAAAGGGGAAATGTAAGAGGTCATGTCAGTCTTCTCTTTCGAGAAAGGAAAATTTCTCAGCCTTTTCTAATGGGAGAAATAGTTCCCTGGACCAAATTTTTGAAGAAACCACTGCATGGCCCCTCACACAGCAAGCATTAAGAAACACAATAGGACACCTTCAAATGGACTCTTCCAGAGAAATTACAAGTGTTCTTAAAATAATCCCTTCTCCCATCCTAGCCTAGTGCACAAAGCTGGGGGCATAAAATCAAACACATTCAGTGAAGACATTGCCTTGGGGTGCTGGTTACTCCTACACCCCTGCTTCCCTGCCTTCTCTGCACCTATGTGCCTCTGTGGCTGAGCTCACCTTGGAATCTGGAAGTTTCTGGAAGCTTCTCAGTCTCCTTCAAAACTCTGCCCAAGTCTCCCCTTGCCAGTGACAGCTTGGCTCATACCCTAACCCTGTCAGGTGCACCTGCACTCTGCACAGAAGGGAGGCAGTGGACAGAGGAGGTCAAACAGTTGAAATCCCAGCTCCTTCCCCTCCAAGTGACCTAACTGCTCTACCCTTCAGTTTCTCCCATAAAATGCACCCTGTGCTCACAATGCCTTGTGAGGATTAAATGAAATTACATCTACTATAATTATACTATTTCCCAGGGGTAGTGTGGGACCCAGGAAGGGGCCCCATATACACTCTGTGCGCCTCTTTCTTCTTGCTCTTGGGTGGCTGGATGCTGAGAAAGCAAGCAGGGTCTCTGAGAGATGGGGATGGAGCACAGACTGAGGCAGTGGAAAATTCAGACTGCCAAGGCTTAGAAGGAGCCCTTGCTAAGTATTTCCCTCCTTGAGGCTCATTAAAAACAAGACTCCTGTTGAAATGCAGATTTAATTTGGATCCTCTTTTCCCCAAGCAGAACACCAGGGAGTGAAGAATACTCGCATGTCATGTCAAAACTGTGCTCGGGAGTTCAAAACCAAGATTTATTCTTCTCAGTGAGTTCACCTGTAAATATTTGGTTCCCCCTGGGCTGGGCTTTGCTGGCAGAAGCTGTGAGTGAAAGAGGCCTTGGAATAGAGACAATGTTTTATTCATGAGCACTGTTCCCAGAGTCACTGGAAAGTATGTGTGACGAGGAAAGGGAACCTGGGGGTAGAGAAATCCGGACCACCATGGCCATCAGATTATCTCCATCATTCTTCTGTTGTCTCTACACTGGGCAGGTTAGGAGGTCCTGAATCCTCCTCTCTGGGCTGAATGCTTCTCAGCTGGAGACTCCTTCCTGGGCACCTTCCTTTCTCCTGAAGAGAGACCAACCCTGCTGGCTCCTGAGGGCCTCAAAGGCTGCAGGGAAGTGTCGCCATGGAGGCTCACAGACCCTCCCCAGGCTGGACAGGACAGATACATGGTTGAGAGAACAGGCTTTAAGGTCAGGCAGACCTGGATTCAATTCCTGACTTTAACAGTTACTATCCATGTGAACTTGAAGTAATACTTAGCTTCTTTTCCCAAGTCTTCATTTTTGAACATGAATAAAGAATTCTTCTAAAGATACCACGAGCTGGTGTGTGGAAAGTCCCGGTCCAATGCCTGGCACACACACGGGCTCAGGGCATGTGAGCTCTCATTTCTGATGTTGTTACCACAGCAGAGCAATGGGTCAGCCTGAGGGAGGCTTTGAAGTCCAGAAGGTCATTGCCAAAGGGGCCTGCCTTAGAGGTTAACCTTAGTATTAAAAGGCATCTAGTTTCATGTGTTACAGACATGGAAACCGAAGCTCAGAGGGACAGGTGACTTGTTCACGGTCACCAGCTAATTACTGGTCAAACGAGAGGAGCCCGGCACTGCCACCCTCCCACCTCCCACACACACATACCCCTAGGCTCTCGTGGTCATCACTGACCATTCTGACCCAGGATGCAGGGGAGGGGAACCAGGGACAGGCTTGGGACCACAAGACTGGACCCCTCCCCAACAACTGTCCACCAAAAGAACTGTCCACTTCCTGGCAGGGGCACTCAGGCCAGGCTGGGCTCCGCAGTGAGTTGCCTCAGTATTTCCCCTTCCACTCGGATCAGGACCTGCCGCAAATCGCAAAGCCTCCCAGGAAAGGGAGTTGGCAGGGAAGAGCAAGAAAGACGAACGCTGACTAGGCGCCATCTCCCATGGGCAGCCGCCCAACCCAGCCCTGCAGTCACGTGGGGAAGGGCTTCTTTCCAGACAACCAGATTTACAGAGCCATCCTGGCCCCTGGGAAAGGAGCCCCAGGGCTGAGAGATCAAAGTTCCTTTCTGCTCCATCAGCTGCCAGGCACCCACAGGACGGACGTGCCTCATTGAATGAAGCAAAAACAACAGGGGCGGTTAGGGCAGGTGGTTGGCAAAGCCAGAGACTAAGACCCGCCCAACCGATGCCCTGCCTGGGTGAGAAATGAGGGCAACTTCATCTGAACTCTTCTTCTCATCCTTCTTCCCTCCAGTACAGTTTTAAATTAAAAAAAAAAGTAGAAAAGAAATAAAATGAGCTTTACAGTTCAAAAAAAAAAAAAAAAAAACACGTAGAAAAAGCTTCCAAATCAGACAAAAACTGTATTCAAATTCTGACTTTGCCATTCTTAACTCTATGACCAGAGGCAGTTAACAAGACTTATTGGGCCTCTGTGTCTTCATCTCTTGGGTATAAATAACAGTAGCTCCCTCCCAGAGTTGCTATAGAGCATAACTGATGCACAAATGCAGGGCCAGACACATGGGAAGTGCGGTAGATATTTGTTGTTCTTTTTTTCCTTTTTATTTTAAAAAATTTTTTGTTTTATTTATTTCTGAGAGAGAGACACAGGCAGAGACAGCGAGCCAGCAGGGGAGGGTCAGAGAGAGGGGGGGACACAGAATCTGAAACAGGCTCCAGGCTCTGAGCTATCAGCACAGAAACGGACATGGGGCTCAAACCCACAAACCGTGAGATCATGGCCTGAGCCAAAGTCAGACGCTTAACCGACTGAGCCACCCAGGCACCACACTTTTTTTCTTTTTAAAGGTAGGCTTCACTCTCAGTACAGAGCCCAACAGGGGGCTTAAACTCGTGACTCTGAGATCAGGGCCTGACTTGAGATTAAGAGTCAGATGCTTAACCATTGGACTTTGGCTCAGGTTATGATTTCATGGTTCACAGGTTTGAGTCCCACATCAGGATTTGTGCTGACAGCTCAGAGCCTGAACTCTGCTTCACATTCTGTGTCTCCCTCTCTGCCCCTCCCCTGCTTGTCCCCTGTCTCTCAAAAATGAATAACTGTTAAAAAATATTTAAAACAAAAAAGCTGGATGCTAAGCTAACTGAACTACCCAGGTGCCCCAGTATATTTTCTTTTTTTAAAATTTTTAAAAAATGTTTTTAATATTTATTTTTGAGACAGAGAGAGACAGTGCACGAGCGGTGGAGGGGAGGAGAGAGAGGGAGACAGAATCCAAAGCAGGCTCCAGGCTCTAAGCCGTCAGCGCAGAGTCTGATGCGGGGCTCGAACTCAATTGCAAGATCATGACCTGAGCCAAAGTCGGACGTTCAACAGACTGAGCCACCCAGGTGCCCCATAAGTATCTTTTCTTAACGTGTGTTCAAGACATGGTGGTAGCTGATGCTATGGTGGTGTGCTTATTATGTTACTGTTGTGATTATGGCAGATCTTCAACAAAACTGAATGATCATTCCTTTTAAGTTGGAATCCGTAAAATTGAGTTCAAATTTTCCTTTAAAACTGTCAACTTTCAACTAACTATTCTAACTGAGGAAGAATAGGAGCAAGTATAGCTGTTCTAAAGCCAGCTGAATTTGGCTTTAAATTTGTTATATTTCTGCAACAACTTTATCTTTCTGTTTTTCTTATTCCAACAGTGAAAGGAGTCTGAATTCCCTGAGTACTTAGAGATTGGCAGTGAAAGGAGAAGTGTGGCTGGAAACACTCAGAAGCAGAGAAAAATGGATGCAGGATTACATTTTTGCTTATAGAAAATATACACAGGAGGTAATTCCTAAATGAATAGAAACCCTCTGTACCTTTTCTCTATTCTTCCCAGCCACCAAATTTTCTTCACTCTATTGAAATGCATCTAGAATAATGCAACTCTTAGAGAATAATAGGGATTTATTGCTGTTTCCATTTTACAGATGGGAAAACGGATACCTTAGCCTTAGAGAGATTTTTTAAACTTATTTATTTATTTACTTATTTTTTTACAAATAGTTTATTGTCAAGTTGGTTTCCATATAACACCCCATGCTCATCCCCACAAGTGCCCTCCTTCATGCCCATATCCCCTTCCCCCAACACCCATCAGTCCTCAGTTTGTTCTCAGTATTCAAGAGTCCTCATGGTTTGCCTCCCTCTTCCTCACTATTTCTCCCCTTCTACTCCCCCACAATCCTCTGCTAAGTTCCTCCTAATCCTCCTATACGTGCAAACATATGGTAGCTGTCCTTCTCTGCCTGACTTATTTCGCTCAGCATAACACCCTCAAGGTCCATCCATGTTGCTACACATGAATAAACTCAAAATGGATAAAGGACCTGAACGTGAGACAGGAAACCATCAAAACCCTAGAGGAGAAAGGAGGAAACAACCTCCTTGACCTCCATCACAGCAATTTCTTACTTGACACATCCCCAAAAGCAAAAGAATCAAGAGCCTTAGAGAGATTTCTAACTGATGTGAATAAAGATACAATCAGTGACAGCGCTGTGCCATCTTGGAGCCCAAGGTCATCCAGATGACCTCACTCTGGATGGTCCTGAGTCTCATCATCATGTAAGTTAGTCTTCTAGCTCCTCTCTTCTTTAGGAGATACATGTGGTCTTTCTAGTATCTTAAATAAAGGCTCTGAATCTCTTAATTGCTGGTCCTTGAGCAAAGCTGAGCTGGAAGCCATCAAAACCTCTGGAGGTACGATGTGGGAACCCCAAGCTACCCAACATTCTGATGCACAGCCAGGTTTGAGAACCACTGCCCTAGGAGAGCCTCAGGTCTCCCTGGGAAAGCCAACACACAGGGCCTACCTGAACTTGTCCTCCTTACCTTCTCTGTATCGATGCCTCTGGACATGGACCAGGTGGACACGATATAATCCATGACTCGCTCACTCAAGCCCTTTGGCACCTGGTAGAGCTTCAGGAAGTCCCGAACACTGTTGAGCATCTCATGGTACCGGTTGGTGTTGGCATACATCTGCTGGAAAATGGTTGTCACGTTCCCGAAGATGGTGGCATAGAGAAGTGCTTAAGCAGGAAGAGAAGGAGAGACAACACATTAGTGGTCCTTGAATCAGGGCCCAAGAATGCTCAACTTTCCCAGAGCAGGCCAATGGCCAGAGCTGCCCTCCCCAGGGCAGACTGTCTTGACCTTTGCAGAAGAAACTTGAAAAGTCTGAGCCATGCCTGAAGCTACCAATCAAATACATTATTCTGATTAAGCCCAATTCCTAACCTATTGGCAAAGTAATTTTTTTCAAGCCCCACTACGTGCCAAGTACTACACTACCTGCCAAGGGCAGGATAGTGAATGAGGCATTCAGTCCTGGCTTTCACACAGGAAATGGTGGAGTGGAAAGACACACCCTGAATCCATTATCACGAATAACTAAATAATAGCAAGTCTGCCAAGTACGATGAAGGATGTTATTTATATCTTTGCTTCACACTTATTGTTAAGGTACATGTAAATACAACAATTGACTGTGATGTGGCTCCTGGGGAAAATAGCATGGCTTTAATATAGCAAAAATAAAATCAGGTCTTCTCTGAGATATAACAAGTACATAGTATGTGTTCTTACTGTTCCCCCTATATTAGTATCAGGAAGGAGGACCATTACATCATCATTAAACCCCACCTTGTACCTCTTACTCCCATTTGCCCTTGAAGGCTGAGCTCAAGTGCCACCACTTCTAGGAAGCCTCCCCATGAAGGTGACCATGACTCCCTAGGCATATTTCTATACAGCTTGAAATGGTATACAAACCATTTTGCAACTATATGCTTCTTTCTCTGTTTGTGCCTGTATGGGTTGAAGGCTGGACCCATCTTTTCCTTGCCATTGTATCCCTGGGAGCTAACACTATACTAGTACCCAATAAATAGTTGCCAAATTATTTTTAAAAATTCATAAGTATATTATTTGTGAGGTTCACATGTTTTTGCTCTGCTTTTTTTTTTTTTTAAAGTTGAGGTATTGTTGACATATAATAAACTGGACTTTTAAAGTATACAATCTGATAAGTTTTGACATATGTATACACATAAAACCATCACCACAGTCAAGTTAGTGAACAATTCCATCACTTCCCAAAACGGGTCATGAACCTTTATAATCCTTCCCATTCCTAAGTGATTGCTGGTATTTTCTGTCACCATAGATTAGTTTGCATTCTCAAGAATTTTCCATAAATGTAATCATACAATATGTATTCTTTTTAAACATTTTATTATCTAAATAAAATTATATCTAATAATTCATAACTCTAAAATATATCCATTTAAAATATACAATTCAATGGCTCTGATTATATTTACAGAGTTGTGCAATCACTACATCTATATTTAGAATATTTTCATCCCTCTGCCAAAGAAACACCATACCCATAATCAGTCATTCCACATTTCCCTCCCAATCCCTCAGCCCTAGTCAACCAGTAATCTGCTTTCTCTCTGTATAGATTTGCCTACTCTGGACCTCTTAAATAAATTAAATCATATAATATATGAATATATATGGCTGGCTCCTTTCATGTAACACAATGTTTACAAGGTTCATCCATGTTGCAATATGTATTGGTACTTCATTCCTTTTTATTGTTGAATAATTAAAATTCAATGATATTGGCAATCCACATTTCATTTATCCATTCACCAGTTCATGGGCATCTGGGTCATTTACCTTTTGGCTATCATGAACAATGCTGTTATGAACACTCATGTGCAAACTTTTATATAAGTGTGTTTTCAGTTCCCTTGGGCATATGCCCAGGGGTAGAATTGCTGGGTTATCTGGTAACTAAGTTAAACATTTTGAGGAACCGTCTCCCAGCTACACTATGTTCCATTCCCAACAGCAGTGTATGAGAGTTCCCAATACCTTGTTTTGCTTTGTTGAGAGAGAGAGAGAGAGAGAGAGAGAGTGAGAGCACGAGAGCACACAAATAGGGGAGAGGGGCAAAAGGAGAGGGAGAGAATCTTAAGCAGCCTCCAGGGGCCCATCATGGTGCTCAATCCCATGACCCTGGGACCTGAGCTGAAATCGAGAGTTGGACACTTAAGTGACTGAGCCACCCAGGTGCCCCATCTGTCTTTTTGATTACTGCCATCCTAGTGAGTGAGAGTTGCTATCTCATTGTAGTTTTGATGTGCATTTCCCTGATGGCTAATGATGCTGAGCATCCTTTCATGTGGTTGTTGGTCATTCTTATCTATGCTTTGGAGAAAATGTCCATTAAAATCTTGCCTGTTTCTCAGTTGGGTTGTTTGTCTTTTTATTATGGAGTTGTAAATGTTCTTTATATATTCTGGATATAAATCCTTTATCAGATATATCATTTGCAAGTATTTTCTCACACCATGTCAATTTCTTTTCATTTTCTTGATGGAATTATTTGCAGCATAAAAGTGTTTAGTTTTGGCATAGTCTACTTTGTCTATATTTTTTTTCTGTATTCTTTTTTGACTAGTTTCTTACCCTCTGCATAATTGAGATTCATCCATATTGTTCGTTATGAATACTTCATTCCTCTTTTCAAGAAAAAAAATAGCATTTTATTATGAAATAAATATAAATTCACAGAAAGCTGTAAAGATATAGTACAGAGAGCTCTTGTATACCCCTCACCCAGTTTCTCCACTGGTGAAATCTTATGGAACTAGACAATAATGTCAAAACCAGAAGATTTACACTGCTATGAAGTATCTGTAGAATTCTGTGTCATTTTATCACACATGTAGGTGCATGTAACCAGCACCACACAGAATACAAAAACTCTCCCATCACTGCAGAGACCTCTCTTGTGCTCCCCCTTCAGCCACCAATAATCTCTTTTCCTTTTTTATATTTCTGCCATTTCAAAAACATTATATCTGCACTCTGTATCCTATTTCTGGACTCTGTCTCAAAGCTGAATCCAAAGGCCTCCCCTGGGTGTTGTCAGGGGGAATTCCTACACCCCTGCAAGAAGAGCTGTGTTTCTGGCAGTTTTCCACACAAATAAGTTCCTAATCAAGAATTCAACTCCACAGTACCTTGTTCTGTTCCTTTATGTATTAGAAAACAACTTGAAAATATTTTATAATGCTGGTACAGGGTATTATATTATCCTCAATCATATGTTTGAATTATTTCACAATAAAAGGTGAACTTGAAAAACTAAAAAAAAAAAAAAAAAAACCAAAAAAAAAAAACATTATATAAATGGAATCATGTACGTGACTTTTTGAGATTGGCCTTAGCAAAATGCCCTTGAGATGCGTCCATGTTGTTGCACATGGCAATGGTTCCTTCCATTTTATTGATGAATGCCATCCCATTGCATGGAAAGGCCACAATAATTTCTTTCAAATGATCTTACTCAGACTTAGCCAAAAACTTAAGGGAAAAATAAGAGAGAAAGCATGGATATGGATGTAAGGGAAGGAAATTTTCAGTTAATTTGTCCACCAGGGCTAGATATGACTGCTTAAGAAACTGAGGATCAAGTTCCACCTGAAAAGAACTACAAATTAGGTTGGGAAGGAAAAAGTGCTGCCAGCTCTAGAAAGGTACCAGAGAGTGATATCAATCTGACCAAGGAAGCCAGATAAAAGCAAAAGTAGTCAAAGCCTGAATAATGCAGACACAGCCTTTATAAGCTCATAAATAACCTCATACACAACAGGGTCAAGTCTCTTGCTTCCTGCCTCCTGCATCACTGAGTAGGCTCAAAACCGGCCTCTCAGGGCCTGGGCTAGCTGCCTTGCTCCCAGTGAGTCTGAGTCTAACTTAATAAGCCTGTATGGCAGTCCCGGCTCAGCTCTGTTTTCTGGCCCACAATGAACCAAAGGGCATGCATGAAGAGTAAGAGGTGCCTTTCTCGGGATGGTTGCTAGAAAATTAATTTAATTTTGAGCTTAAAAATATAGTTACACCAAATCAATATGGTAAGAAAAGCTCTCTTGTCCATGATTTGAGAACAAGGCGCAGGTCTGAGACACCAGTGTGCTGGCCAATTAAGGCAACAATGCCACATCTATCATTTACAGCCCAGGGCTGCTCTCACGCCAGTCTGCTTCTGAGACATTCTAGAAGGCTGAAGGTCCTCAGGAGGGCCTTATTCAATTATTATTACTATCAGAAACATTATTACTATTAAAAATGGATAATTCTGCTCTCAATGCCCCTTTTCTAATTTTATGAAGTGAGGTTATACATTTTTCATGCACACATTTTATTTATTAATATCTCTATATAAAGCATTATGCCTTACATACTCAGAGCCTAACTGTGAAAGATGGCATCTAAGTCCTGTTTTCACTTGAATAGATATATGATTGTGATGTAGGAAGAGATGGGATGTGGGAAGAGAGGGAGATTGGAATGTCTCTGCATAAAAGAACCTCACAGCTCAGAGGGTGCTGTGGATGACTCTGAATGTGATTTAGCTGGGTCCCTCAATGGTGGGAAAGACCTTTCCCAATCCCAAAGCAAAATGCTGATTTGGGTAAGAGCAGGTTTCTTTCTCTCTTTGAGCAGTTTTATTTTTTAAGTTTCTTTATTGCGGGGGGGGAGAGAGAGAGAGAGAGAGAGAATGTGTGTGTGGTGAGCAGGGGAGGGGCACAGAGAGAGAGACAGAGAGAATCCCAAGCAGACTCCATGCTGTCAGCACTGAGCCCAACTCAGGGCTTAATCTCACAAACAATGAGATGGTGACTTGAGCTGCAGTCAAGAGTCAGACACTTAACCAACTGAGCCACCCAGGTGCCCTGTCTTTGAGCAGTTTAGAGTTAACTCTGTATCACAGCAAGAGTCCTGGGTCCCACCCAAGGAAATAAAAACATAGTATTCTCTGGCCCTTAATTACAACTTGCTGCATGGAATTTAGGGGAAGGGTGGCAAAAATTTTTGTTTCTTCTTTTTAAATTTTCATGTTTATTTTTGTATTCATACACACATACATAGTCAAAAGAGTTAAGTGTTCAAAACATCTTTTAAAATATTTACTCCCCTAGACCCTTCTTTTCACCCACTTTCCCATTGTGCAGAAGCACCCATTTTTTTCCAGTTTTCAAAGTTTTTTGTTTGTTTTATTTATTTTTTATTTGATTTATTTATTTATTCATTTATTTATTTATTTATTTTGAGACAGAGGCACAGCACGAGTGGGGGAGGGACAGAGAGAGAGGGAGACACAGAATCTGAAACAAGCTTGAGGCTCCAAGCTGTCAGCACAGAACCCGATGTGAGGCTTGAACCCACGAACCGCGAGATCATGACCTGAGCTGAAGTCAGACGCTCAACCGACTGAGCCACCCAGGAGCCCCTCGTGTCTGGCTTTTGATTATCGACACTCTAGTGTGTGCCAAGTGTATCATGGGGTTTTGATTTACATTTCTCTAATGACTCATGACATTGAGCATTTTTTCATGGGATTCATGTCCATTTGTACATCTTTTGCATAGAATTAACTCTTCATTTAAATTGGGCTCCTGTAAGAAGCACCCATTTTTTATTGTGTTAGCTGATTATTTTGCTATTGAGTTTCATTGTTGAATGTCATTCTCAAACCACCATGTCCTGATATTTCAGTTTTGGGAATTAATCCACCGTCCTCTTAGAATATAGCTCCTTACCTATACTCTACTACCATCTCACACTCCTTTCCCATACTTCTTCCCAATGCCCCTCCTCCAACATAGTTATATCATCATCTTGGCTCCATAATAATCTGTGCTGAATTATTGTAACTAGATGAATGATATTCACAGCAAAGCCATGTAGTATACTCAGGTTACTTTCCCTTTTCTACAATGTTTTCCTTTTCCCTGTAGTTAATAATGCTCTTTTCATTTGCTTAATATACTTATCTCTAATTTGACTCCAAATTCTACCACAGATAAAGTTTCTTCTTAATGTATTAAAATATATTAGCCTATTAATTTCATTTCCATAAAGAAATCTCTCCTGGGGGCACCTGGGTGGCTCATAGGTTAAGTGTCTGACTCTTGGTTTCAGCTCAGGTCAAAACCTCATGGTTTTTGAGTTCAAGCCCTATGTCAGGCTCTGTGCTGGCAGAACACAGGCTGCTTGAAATTCTTTCTCTCTGACCCTTCTATGCTTGCGCTTGCACTCTCTCACTCGCTCGTTCTCTCTCTCTCTCTCTCTCCCTTTCAAAATAAATAAACTTTCTCTCTCTCTCTCTCCCTTTCAAAATAAATAAACTTAAAAAAAAGAAGTTAAAAAATCTCTTCTGGAGTCTTCTGAACTGTTCCATCACCAGCCATGAGTATCTCTGCCCCAAGCATTCTGGGAAGTAGTTCACTTATTTGAATTAGATCCTCTGATTCCTGTATCCCAGATCTTCCACATTCTTAATTTACTCATTTTTGTTGGTAGAAGGCATCCTTTATTAGTGTTCTGAGAAAGGGTGTATGAGAGCAAAAATTTTGAGACTTAATGTTTACTCTTATACTCAATTATACCTAAGCTAGGGGGAGAATTCTAGATGAGAAATCATTTCTCTCATTTCTTGATAGAAGCATCTCTCCCTTGTCTTCTCTTTCTGTTGAGAAGTCAAAAGCATTCAGATCCTTTATCCTTCATACTGAACCTGTTTTTTCTGTCAAGAAATTCTTTTTCCACAATGTTCTGAAAATTCATAATGGTGTGCCTTTTGCTGATTATTGGCTCAGGTCTCATCTACTGCACTAGGTTTTCAATCTGGAAATTTATGGCCTTGATTTCAAGGGAATTTTCTCGGGTTACTTCACTTCCTTCCTTCCTTCCTTGCCTCCAGCAGATCAAAGTGAAAAGAAAAGAAGAGAAGGAGAGAAGAGAAAGAGAGGAGAGGAGAAGAAAGGAGAGAAGGTGGGGGAGGGAAAAGGAGGGAAGGGGCAGAGGGGAAGGGAAAGAAAAGGAGGGGAAGGGAAGAGCAAAGAAAAAAGTAAACATGCAGGGTGGCAACAATGGTGGATGGGGTGATGGAAGAATAAGCATAATAAGGACACTTTTTATTTCTAGTCAGCTTTTTTTAATCACTTAAAATAAAATTCTTCACAGTTTCTCAAAAGCCAAGGGAGAAGGAAAATTGAGAGACTGTTCTATTTTATGAACCCAAGATAGAGGGAAACCCTAGTTAGAAGCAACAAATTATGGGGAATGGAAAAGAAAGTAAAGTAGGTAACCCAATCTCAAGGATCTTCAGTAGAACAGAAGAGACACTGCAGAAGTCAGTTTGGAAATAAGAAGTATGTTTAACAGGCCTCAGGTCCTAAGTTCCTAGTTATTCTTTGTTTATGCTTAACTTTCTCTCTAGCTCCCAGGTCTCCTTAGCATCCCCCATCTAGAGCCACTGGCCATCTTGCATCTCTGTGTCTTCGGGATGTCTACTCTAGGATCTTGAAGCAGAAGCAGGACCTCATCTGCCAGCTAACAAAGGCGAGTGAAGACCCCACCCCTGTATTAGCAGGGTGTCTCTGGCATTCTGAGTGACTGGCTTCTGCAGAGCTGTTAGGACGTCACTCACATGCTTTTAATACGCAGTGGGTTAAACGGTCTTGTGGGCTTCTCTAGGAAGTTGGTCATTATTCACAAAATTACTCCTGTTGGAAAATGCACCCCAACTACTAATAAACAAGCTTACAGAGCATAATTTACTCCTAAACTCAAAAAGTCTAAAAAATGTAATAAAAAAAAAAGCTATGTCTGCAGGTGTATCAAACGTTAGAGCTAAAGGACTAATGAGTCATTTTTCTTTTTTGTAATAATTTAACAATCATTGCTTTCTGTTGATAGTTTATGGGTTTATCCAAACTACCTCTGTTCATACAGAATTCCAAATGATGTTTTAAAACAGAATTTAAAGGGGCGCCTGGGTGGCTTAGTCAGTTAAGCATCCGACTTTCGCTTAGGTCATGATCTCGTGGTTCATGGGTTCGAGCCCTGTGTTGGGCTCTGTGCTGACTGCCAGCTCAGAGCCTGGAGCCTGTTTCAGTCTGTGACTCCCTCTCTCTCTGACCCTCCCCTGCTCACGCTGTCTCTCTTTCTCTCCTAGAAATAAATAAAAATGAATAAATAAAACAGAATTTAAAGAAGATGCTACTCTCACACACATTCTTGTTTCTATACTCTTGATTCCCAGCAGAAGGTTATTAGGCCTTTGTTAGCTCTTATCACATGGCCACTCCATTTGGCAATGATGGGGACATGTTGGTCATGGAAGATGAACTGATAAGGATACAGCCACACTGACATCTCTGACATCTTTCTTTTCCCCTTGTATGCCAAATACAGAAAAAGACTAAAAAATCATGGGCTGTATGACTACACAGAGGGAATAAGTATTGATGCAAGAGACAAATCAGGTAAAAACATCATAATCGAAAAGAATTCTTAAAAATGGAGGTAGGCCTACAAAGTCATATTGGTAAAAGATTCTCTTAGTCTAATCTTTTTTTTTTTTTGGTCTAGTTTTATTGAGACATAACTCACATACAACATTTATTAGTTTAAGGTGTATAACAATGATTTATGTATATATTGAAAAATATGACAGTAAGTTTAGTTATATAGTTAATAGTTTAGTTACATAATTATTGGGGTTATTTCTCTGATGGTTTCTCCCCCTTCATTTTCTACTCTTTCTTCCCCTTCATTTTCTACTCTTTCTTCCCAGATGCTGGACCTCTAGACTAATCTAATTTCTTATTTTCCTCTCTGGTTTCCTATCACTTTATGGGATATTTCTTCAACTTTTATCTTCTATTCCTTTTATTTAATTTTCATGTACTATCATACTTTCCATTTCCTTCAGTTTCTGGTTCTTTAATTGTTGCTTTTTAATACCATTCTGTTCTGTTTCACTGATGTTAATATCTTTTATTTTCTGAGATGCCAACAATAAATATAGTTTTAAGTTTTCTTATCTCTGCTTGGTCTTAGTTTCCTCATTTATTTGTGTTTGCCTGCCTTTCATATTAGAAATATATGGTAATCTTAGATGCCTGCTCATATTTTATTTTATTTTTTTTTTTAATGTTTTATTTATTTCTAGGAGAGAGAGAGAGAGACAGCATGAGCAGGGGAGGGTCAGAGAGAGAGGGAGTCACAGAGTGAAACAGGCTCCAGGCTCTGAGCCGGCGGTCAGCACAGAGCCCGACGTGGGGCTCAAACCCACGAACCGCGAGATCATGACCTAAGCGAAAGTCGGACGCTTAACCGACTAAGCCACCCAGGCGCCCCTGCCTGCTCATATTTTAAAGGAGGATCCAAAAAAAAAAAGAAAAAAAAGGAAGATCAAGAGCCTTTGTGTGTATAAGTGGGGTTGTCTGTCACTGTGAGAATTCATTGTAGGGTGACCTGGCGGGAGTTTGGTTGAAGAATCCATGGTGCCATCAACTTTAGGGTTGTCCTTTTGGATTTTTCTGAGTTCCTCGGAAGTCCCCAATCTGCTGTCTAGAGAATGCTCGCAGCATTCAGCAGATAAGTAGGGAGTTTGAAAGTCTCAGCACTCAGTATGTAAACTGTCTCCTAAGCCCTGGTGTCCTATGGTATCTCTGCTTCTACTGTCCCTACTGTCTCCTAGCCCAGAGACTCTCTCTCAAGAATACACAAGGCTTCTGTGAGTGGAGGAGGGACAGTGACCCAGCTTCATAGAAGAAGGATATCTTGGGGTCTAAATGCTTCCTAAACAAACTTTCTTTTTTTTAATGTTTATTTTTGACAGAACATGAGTGGGGGAGGGGCAGAGAAAGAGGGAGACACAGAATCTGAAGCAGGCTCCAGGCTCTGAGCTTCTGAGCTGTCAGCACAAAGCCTGATGTGGAGCTCAAACTCACAAGCCATGAGATCATGACCTGAGCTGAAGTCAGACGCTTAACCGACTGAACCACCCAGGCGCCCCCAAACAAACCTTCAACCAGCCCTATTCTTAACCCTCCTTCACTCTCACTTCTAATGGCTTACTACCACTACTGCCTGAGTCTTTAGGGCAGTTCTGCTGTAAAACAAATTATTGTTTAGATATCCCCTTTGTCACCTTGGGGTTCATCTCTCTTTGGTCTGCCAAGTCAATGGCTGCTTTCCAGCTTTCAAATTTTTGTTACCCTACCCTTGGGCTCTTTATGTTTAGGGATTCCATGCCCTAAAAATATCTTTCCTTTGTTGTTGCTTCAGTGGGGTTTCAGGAGTGATCAGATGTAAATGTGTGTGTTCAGTTAGCCATGTTTATTGACAGTAATACTAATGGTTTCCAAAGACAATTAGGAATTGCTGGCTTTGGCACAAGGTGACCCCCACAAAATTGAAAAACAGTTTCCAAACCTTCAAAGCCAGGAATTCAAGAGGTCAAAGCAATGTAGTAATAAAAAACAACACTACCTAAAGAAGGATACGAACACTATTTGGCAGATAAGGAAATGGAAGTTGAAGATCAGAGAAACATCATGCAGGGAGGCCAGAACTCAGGGTCTCTCTGACTCCAATGCCATACTCCTCTAAATCACCTACTTCCAAGTTTCACTGTGTGTCATAATAACTGGAGGACAATTGGCAAACTTCTGGGCCCTTGACCCCAGAGTTCTTGATTTGGTTGGTCTTGGGTGGGCCCTAGAGAATGTATATGTCTAACAAGTTCCCAGGTGATATTGCTGCTGCTGGGATCTTTGAGAAGCACAGTACTATGATTTCCTATCTTCATTTGCAATTCAGGTTTTATTTCAGAATATGTTATCAAACTCTGTGGACATAAATGTTGGTTCTGATTTGTTCTTCAAGGTCAAGGCCAGTTACATTATTAACCAATTTCTTTTTTTTTTTTAGAGTAGGTTTAGACAGATCCAAAAGGAAAGAGTTGCTTATCTATAAAAAGCCAATTTCCAGAATATGGACTGTAACATTCTCTCTTTCTCCCCCTCCCTCCTTCCTTCTCTCCATCCTTTTCTTCTTCAACTCTGTTCCCACCCTGGCTACCCCACCACCCCCAGATCTCATAGATGCCAGCAGGAAAAACCAAGGAAGAAGAAGCCCTTTCCAGTCCCTGCTTTTGAACCAGATAGTGCCTCAAATTCAATATCCATTAAGACTGTGCCTTACTGATGCTTATTTTAATGAGACTTAATTTCTTTATCTTTTGAAGAAAAAAGAGAAAAGACTCTTATTATATGAATTTTCCTTAGAATAGAACCACCAGTCTTATGATCCTTAATTCCCCATTAGCCAGCCATCTGATTAGGATGAACTGCTCATTAAATCATATAGCTGCACTGGTGGGTTGCGGGTAAAAGTCATTAACAAACACAACACTGGCACTGAGAGCTCAAAGCAGTCCACAGACATCCTTTCACTTCTAAGATAGTAATGAGATACGGTAAGTAGAATCAAAAAAAGGCTGAGAGGAGTTCAGAAATGGAACTTGCTGCTTTCTATGTGAAGCACAGCCCAGCAAATTCTGACAGGTGAACCCAGTGACTTTGGCACCCACAATATCATCTGATAAAGGTAGAAAAATAGGGTCTTCTGAGTTATGCTCTCTTGGGTTCAAATTCCAGCTCAGCCACTTAGAACTGTGCGGCCAGAGGCAAATTACATTACTTCTTTTTTCCTCCATTTCTGTCAGCCTGACAAAAGACATAACACCTGCTCACTTCCCTGGGTTGTCGGGGAAACGAGACACCGGGTGAAAGTACCCAGAGTACTAAGTTGGAACAAAGAGATCTTCAACGTTATCATCTCTTTCAGTTATTGTCCAGGAGTCAAATGTCAGAACACACACATCAGACAGCATTTTGCTAAGACAGTAACCTGGAACATCAGCCTGAATGGGAACTATTATCTTTTAATTGCATAGATGGACTCAAAATTCATCATTAGAGGAATATACTGGAGTCCAGAGAGAGATGATTTAAATCAAGCTCATCAAAGGAAGGCCTTCAAAGGAATCTCAAAATCCCTAAATGCCAAGAACTTTGACACATCAGCTGAGATACTATTCAGTGATTCTGAATGAAGCTATTCAGAGATTGGAAAAGAATGAAGAACTGTAAGTTTGCAGGAAGGCAGAGGGAGTAGTAGGGAGGAAGGCCTGGGAACCAGACCGAAGTCCTTATTCCATATCATCTGGCCCACATGACAGCAACACATCTAATTTTGTTCATTTAGTATTTCTGGTCTTTGCTGCTGTTATTGCTTTGCTTATTCTAATGTGATAATGATAAGTGGGTGTGAGGATAATGTTTATATTGGCATGGTAACTGGCAACTAAGTTTAAAAATCTTATTTCCTGTGATTTGAAATCTATAGCTATGAATCTATCTCATTGTCTGGGGAGAAATGAGTGGTAACAAATGGAAGATGAAAAAGAAACTGTCATGCTAGCAGATCAATCCGGTGTAGGAGAAACCTGTACTCTGGAGACAAAAAGCTGCAATTTGGAAACCTGGTTCCAACTACCAACCTTAGGGTAATCATTCCTCCTCTTTAAATATCTTTGTATAGAAAGGAGTTAATAATTGCCTTACAGTTTATTTTTTTAACAAGTGGGATAGTATATATAAAATGCTTATCATCGTACCTGGTACATAATAACATTAACTTAATCATCTGATGTCTTCATTCAATGAGCATTAACTGAATACTCAGGCGTGTCATGTGCTGTGCTAGGAAGCAATATGGTATAGTGAAAATAACTTGGTCTCTGAACCCTTCTGGCCCTGCCACTGTCAGGGGGCAAAAATTTCTGTCCCCTTCATGGTCCTTCAAGCCAGACCAAGAATCAAATTGACATGAGACAGACTGACAGGAGAAAAATCAAATTTAAGAGCATATACACATGGAATCCACATAGACATGGCAATTTCAAAGACAGTCAGGCAAAATGAGGTACAGATGTCATCTTGAACTAAGGAGAAAGGAGCAGCGGTCTGGGACTCCAGAGGAAAGGAATGCACTTCACAGGGAGATAAGAAGGGCAGATATTTGGTAATTTGATGTTTCCCCTGCCATATGGATGAATCACTCAGATATAATTTATCTCTACTAAAACCTCTTATTCTGAGAGACACCTCCACTTTAGATTCTCTTATGTAGTTAAGGGAAGGGAAAAAGCTTCTCTTGAGCCCCCAGGGCTCATGCTCATGCCTCATGCTCAAAATAATCTTCAGCCAAAGTGGCTCATCTCCGGGTGGTCTGCCCTTGGCCTGGACACCACCAATTCAAGTCATAAGAGTCTCAGATCCCTCATTCATGAAAGAGAGCACAATCTCCTCCTTTCAGTGAAGACTCTGAATTAACACAACAAATGCCAACCACAATGCTGGCATGGGAGAGATCCAAAATAAATCTTAGTTTTCTTTCTTGACACACCCAGTGTTAACTAACATCCTTCCATTCATCACCCCTGGACTCTGGTCCCCTTGGCCCTTGTCTCTGAGTGGCTACATCCTACTGTGATATGTAGGCTTGTGTTTTTCTTTAAACAGAAGACTTTCTGGAGTGCAGGAACTGTGGTGGTCCCTTCAGGAACATCTTCTGCATTCAGTGGGTGCTCAGGAAGTGCTATTGAAGAGACTGTCCCAAAGAGGGGAGTTCCCTCAGGTTCAATAGTACAAGATTTACAGAGTGGGTGGGTCTTTTCTACACCCCACAGCCATTTCTCTGACACCAGCTGGGTGTCCTACACTTCAACTCCATTGTGAGACTGTCTATGGGAGGCGGCATCAGATTCCACAGGCCAAGGGCTCAGTCCCACAAGATCGCCCTCACTTTAGATGCCATTTGCAAGTCCAGATTGCTACCCATACTTCTGACAATGGTTCCCACGAACCCCTCCTTGGGTTAGATTAATTTGCTAGAGCAGCTGACAGAACTCAGGAAACCCGTTTATTCATTAGATTACTGGTTTATTACAAAGGATATTAAAGGATAGAAATCAACAGCCAGATGAAGAGATACACAGGGCAAGACCCTGAACAAAGAGCATCTGTCCTCCTGGAGTTTGGGGCCTGGCATGGTACTTGGAAGCGTCTGGTTCACGAACCTGGAAACTCTCCAAACCTTCTCCTTTTAGGTTCTTATGGAGGCTTCTTTACATTGGCAAGATTGATTAAATCACAGGCCATTGGTGAATGAACTCCACCCCCTCTTCCCTCCCGGGAAGGTGGAGGGGGAAGGAGGTTGAGGGGTAACAGAGGGGAGGGGCTCAAAGTTCCATCCTTCTAATCACCTGATTAGCTCTCCAGGTAACCAACGCAGATCCTTAAGTGCTTCCAAAAGTCACTTCATTAACATAACTAGGGACACTTTATTGCTTTTAACACAGAAATTCCAAGGGTTTTAGGAGCTCAGTGCCAGAAACAGAGAGGAACACCAAACATGTATTTACTATTATAAATCACTCAATGTAATATACTATTATAACATCACACAAAGGCTTCACAGACTGTGGTCTCAAACCAGAAGGATTACATGCTTGGGCAGTTGGTAGAAATGCAAATTCTCACACCCTCTTCACATCTACTGGATCAAAAATCTCTGGGGGTGAGACCCAGGAATTTGTACCTTTTCAAACTCTCCAGGTGATTCTGAGACATCTTAAAGTTTCAGAAATGCTGCTTTATACCACAGGGATTGTCAATGCTCCACTCCAAGAGAGGAAGATGGTCGGAGGGAGAAAAAATACTGGACCATATACTGAGAAGCAGGATGAGGCCATGAAGGCAGCTAAGCTTATCTCATGAGAAAGAGCAATGACAGTGAAGCCATGACAGAATGAGGGAATGATCCCACAGCTTAGTGGCAACATGACGCATGGGAAAAAGGACTATACTCAGCTCTGAATGTCCTACCAGCTCTATGTCCTCAATTCCTCCTCAAGCCGGACAGCTATTCCCCTGAGCAGAGAAAGATTCCCTGAAATCAGGGAATATAAAACCCTCATACATTCCCTACTTTATAACAAGAAAAGCCTGAAAAACCTCACTTAATATCTTGCTAAGAATAGCACAAATTCCTATACCATGCTGAAACTCTGCTGTGTTGGTGAATGTCACTTAACAAGCAAAATTCTTACAGGGGAGACAGAGGTTATTTTCAGCTACTTCTCATCTGTCGAATGAAACAACGGCTCCCACTCCACGGTAACCCATTAACCAAGCAGTCTGTGCCACCTCATTCCAACCAGTGTTTTAATAGCACTACAGATAAAAGCACAGCAATTTCCACAGGCAATTACTTCTGCAAATGAATCAAGAAGGTCAGACACAGGTTGGAAAGGTCTCCGAATAATTTGCTACTTTTCCTTATTTTGTGCTTGCTGAGTTCTTGATTGCAAAGAGACAACCACTTAGTTACAGTTAACATCTGGCTAACAAGGTACTGGCTTGCAGATTTGCAAACCCATGTCTTGCTTTACTTGATAACAAGAGCCCTAAGTTTATATTTCTCCAATATGAGTCATCAAAGAGAACCCAATTAACAAAGCCATTTATTTATTTATTTATTTTAATATTTTTATTTATTTCTAGGCGAGAGAGAGAGACAGTGTGAGCAGGGGAGGGTCAGAGAGAGAGGGAGATACAGACTCCGAAACAGGCTCCAGGCTCTGAGCTGGCAGTCAGCACAGAGCCCGACGCGGGGCTCGAACCCACGAACCGCGAGATCATGACCTAAGCGAAAGTCGGACGCTTAACTGACTAAGCCACCCAGGCGCCCCAACAAAGCCATTTAAAATAACACGTAATTTTTAAAGCCATTTCAGCAAATGTGTGTTAACCTTAACTGGGCTCATTTCATAACTACATAAAGAGTAGTTATGTCTACTCCTAAAGTTATAAGCTCACAAAAAGCTCAAACTTTATTTTTCTTCTACATCTCAAAGCAACTACCTAAAAGAAAACTTTTCAAAGGGCCCTATGATCACCATGGTGAATTAAATTGGAATAGCATACTCACTGCACAAAATGCCTTTTAAAGAAATACCTCTTCCAATAATAGTAATAGAAAAAAATTAAAATCCCTTTCTCCATTGTTGACAACTCTCGTCTTGGTACTTCTAGCATCTGGTGATTTTCCTCACTGGAAACCAGCCGTATCTTAGTTGTTCAAAGTCAAAACTGGAATTATTTGGTTGCTAAGTGACAGTGTAGGGTCATAGCGCCTCTCTCCACATTGCCTCCAAAGTAATAATTACCCTAAATGGTCATCCCCCACCCAGCTTTCTACCACACAGAATGCCAAGGAGTAGAGTCTGAACTCTCATACTGGACAGAGCTATCCTGTCCTTGGTCAGTGGTCCTAATCTTGACTCTGCTGTCTGATAGCTGTGAGGCAAGTGATTTCCCCCCTTTGTGCACAGGAGGCCTGAATATGTATCTAATAAAGAAATACCAAGAGTCATAATAACAACTGGAACTTACACTGCTTTTATGATGTACAAATCATCATTCTAATCATTTTGCATACATGATTTACCTTAATGGTAGATACTATTATTATTTGCATTTTACAGATGAGTCTGAGTCAAAAATGTTTAAGTGATTTGCCCAAAGTCACACAGCTGGTAAGTGGCAGATGGAGGATTCACATGCAGGCGGGCTGGCTTGGGAACCCACTCCCCACGGCACCAGACGCCTCTCTACACACGTCTGCTGTGTGCCAGACACTGCTCCAGTACCTCAACTATACTGACTCACTTAAATCTCTTTAGCAGCCCTAGAAGGAATGGTTATGGTTAGCCTTATTTGCAGATGGGCTACAGAAAGTTTAAGTAACTTGGCCAAGGTCACACAGCTACTAAGTACAGAGCTGGATTTAAACCTGGGCAATCTGGATACGAAGTCCATACCCTAAACATTTATACCAGGATCTCTCAGCCTTTGCATCACTGATATTTTGGGCCAGTTAATTCTTTACTGTGGGAAACTGTCCTTTTTTTATGTTAAGATCTTATTTGTAAGCCTTCTTTGTCATACAGAAAGTCAAAATGCTATTACAGTCTCTATATAACTAGCAGTCACTGACAATTGACTCACCAACCACAACGACCCGTGGTTGTGCAAGAATCTTACACAAATGGGGTGCCTGGGTGGCTCAGTTGGTTAAGTGTCCAACTTTGGCTCAGGTCATGATCTCACAGTTTGTGGGTTTGAGCCCCGTGTCAGGCTCTGTGCTGACTGCCAGCTCAGAGTCTGGAGCCTATTTTAGTTTCTGTATCTCCCTCTCTCTCTGACCCTCCCCTGCTCACAGTGTCTCTCTCTCTCACACACACACACACAAATAAATAAATAAAAAAAGAATCTTACACAAAGACCTAACAGTGCTCACACTTTTGTTGGAGTGAAGTCTGCAAGCTTGATGGTGGATTTTGAAGAGGGACTAAATGAAGGAAGGTAGAATGTGACAGGAACTATCCTTTGGCTCTCTGGGTGAGTGTTTGTGGCTGGTATCACAGCTACCCTTTATTATTATTATTTAAACCGCTACCAGTGAGCAATCCAACCAATACCAGTTTTTTCCTTGCAGGTTGTTTGGGTCTTAATCATCTTCTCATTCATCATCAGTTCCTCTTTTCCTCTTTTCCCTTTCCTGCTTTCTTACTCTTCTTCCTCCTCATCCTCCTCATCTTTATCACCTAATCCATCCATGTCCAAATTCTTCTTCCTCTCCACTCACTTCATCTTTACCCTCACCCCTCTTCCGCCTTTGAGCCTCTTGGCCACAGCCATGTAGGTAGGTCAGCTGGAGAAGATACTACCTTCCTAAACATTCCAACTAGTAACTCCAGTTAACCAGATGTGAGCTTTTCAGACATTCCCACTTTTTCAAAGATTCCACGGTGCTGACATCCTGCGATATATTGCCACTGTGGTTCAGATGTGTGAGATTTGAAAGGTTTTCTGCTAATTTGTCCAGACCTCCAAAGATGCCATTGTCGCTAAGCTCAAGCTTTTTCCACTTAGGTATCTGGAGGAGAGGTGAAACTGCATTTATGACACTGAGCAACACTAAGTTCACAAATTCAATTGTTCAGCCCGCAGTATTCCCATCATTTGATCTGTCATTGTCCGGGACAGGTTTTCCAAACAGCTGTGGGAGTCTGGTTCCTCAGCTCCAGGTGGAGCCTCCTCTTCACATCCATGGTTCCCTCCTCCTCACTCCTCACACTTTGCTTTCCGCAGCGGGTGACAGGCATCCAGGACTGCTTGGGGATGGCTGTCGGATGGCAGTCCAGGGGAGCCCTGGGAACCCAGTGACCCCTGGAGAGCAGAAAAAACATGGAGAGAAGGGGGCGGAGGCGCAGCGCTGGTCTCGCTATTGCCACTCTGGGCCACGGGCCGCATTGTGCTTGGATGCGGTGGTGGCTCAGCTTGACTCAGCCTGATGCTGCTGCTGCCTTTCTTTGTATAAATAAACCTGCCAGATGAGGGAGTCGACAAGAAACAGGGCTTCATGGGCTCTAAAGTCCCTCCGATCTCTAAGAAATGACTATGATTATGGATTATGATTATGGAATTAGATAGAAAATGGAAGTGGGTGATAATAAACCAGGTCTATTCATGATGATAAAACTTGGCCTTTCTCATCTTCCTAGAGTAGAAAGACAATTTTTCCAGCCTAATGGTGACATCCATAATTGACTTTGAGGACTTCTTAGAAGCCCAGGTATCTGTCTCCCGCAAAGATTTTGATCAGGTAGAAATCATCTTCCTGTCGTACCCCCACACTCCAAATCCCTGCTGCTTCCCTCCCACTAAATCTGACACATCATAGCAGTCAAAGCTCTGGAGTCACACTGACTAAAGGATTAAATGTCAGCTCTGCTACTTATCTGCTGTGTGACTCTGTGCAAAGCGCTTGATCTCTCTGAGCTCCACTTCCCCATCTGTACAAAAAGGGGATAATACCATCCTTGATGAGGATTGAATGTAATGACATATATGAAGTGCTCCATACAGTACCTGCTTGCTCAACACTTGTCAGTTGTAGCTATGTTTTTATTATTCGAGATGCAACTCAAAACAAAATGTAACTCTTCCAGAAGCCTCCAGAACCGTCACATCTAACCACCAAGTCTTCTGCTCCCTAGTGTAATTCATGTGTGAAATCAACGATCCTCATGTGGGCCCTGCCTACCACCAACCATCATGATCATGATTCTCTTTTTTTAATCTTTTTTTTTTAATGTTTACTTTTGAGAGAGAGAAAGAGAGAGCACATGCAGGGGAGGGGCAGAAAGAGAGGGAGACACGGAATGTGAAGCAGGCTCCAGGCTCTGAGCTGTGAGCACAGAGCCCGACACCAGGGGTCGAATCCACAAACCGCGAGCTCATGACCTGAGCTGAAGTTGGACACTTAACTGACTGAGCCACCCTGGTCCCCATGACTGTGATTCTCTCAATGAAGGGGCATATTAGAATCATCAAAACAGCTTTTTTAAAATTACATTTTCCTAGGTTTAGTTATGCTCAGGGGTGAAGTGGGGTGAAAGGAGGATAAGCAGGTAGATTTTTTTAACCTTCCCAGGATTCTTATAGGCACCATTATCTCATTCCCATCTGTGAGCTTCTAGATTAGTCTGTGAGTAACCACTGGATGCCCAGTTTTGCAAAAGGCTGGCTATGTTCAACTATTCTAAAAATGTTAAGAAAAAGAATATGATGCCTTTATGAAGCAGAATATAAAAGAACAGGCTTAGCCAAGAAGTACTTTATGCTAACTGGGTACTGATGATTAAAAAAATAAAAGAGAGGGTGTAGTTAATTGAAGAAATTAGTAACTAAGTTGATAAATGAACTTTTTTTCTAGTTGAGAAGAAATAATCATAGGCTAGATACAGATTTTACAGATACTAGGAAAAAAGATGACTTTTATTAATTTTTTCTCTTTTCTCACTTGAAGGAGGAAAGATTAAGAAATAGTATGTAGATAAAAAGGTAATTTTCAGCCTTAAAATTAGCAAGGTCATTATTTTTCATGAAGAGAGATGGCTAAGGTGGGGCTGGCCAAATGTCAGGAAGAAGAAACAGCGCCTTCACTAGGGCTTTGAACAGCCAAGTCTTGAGTGTCTGCCATGATACCTTGGACAAGCCAAGAGCCCTGGGCGTCTTGCCCTGAATCACTGGGCCTGCAAGACAGTCAAAATTACCCTAACAGGAGAGAAAAAAATTAAATTAATCTAAGCACTGGTGGATATGTTGAGTTTAGAGAGAAAAACAACATTCAACTTCTATTTAGCTGTTTGATAAGGTATGTACCTACCTTGACAAATTAGTCTAAGAAATAGCAATCAGAAATCACTGGACTCTAGTCTTCTGTTGACAGTGTTGTTGTTAATAGAAAAGGCCCAAGTGGTAAACTCCTCCAGGTTTCTGATTCAGCTTCACCATGCCATTACGACTGAACAGTGGACCTGGTGGTAGCTATCAGGGACTATTAAGACCAGTGTTTATCAAAACATAATCAGTCTTGTGATAAGAGAAGAAACCATCCCCAGAGAATTCTGCTGGAGGGGCAACGCTGAGGACAGAAGGAAGCAATTGGGAAGGTGTTCCTGACAATAGAAATAGCATCTCCAAAGGTACAGAAGGCAAGGACAAGGACAATGTGAGCTAGAGGTCAGTTGAGGTTATTTAGCTGTGATAGAAGTATCTGGAAACAAAGCCTGCATTTAACTGACTCCATTTGGGGAACTGAGTGAAGCAAGCCCGCCTGCATGAGAAGATGCCAGAACTTGTTCTTGAACTAGCCAGTAAATGAGGGAGCTGGGGGAAATGGAAAAGTCCAGGCAAAGGGAATGGTATGGCCAAGGCTGGACCGTTGAGAGGACAAATCTCATCTGACGAACTGCAAGTCTCTCAGCACAGCTGGCTCCTAGAATTCAAGGATGATGGTGGGGTGATATGAAGAGAGGAAGCTGGGGTGTAACAAGACCCCATTATGCAAAGCATCCTTGGGTTTTATCCTGTAGGCAGTGGAGCTCCTTATTTATGACTGGTCCCTCCACCCTTGGGCACAGCACAGGTGTGGTAATCTCTCGTTGCAGATGCTGCTGTGCTCCCAGGTTCCAGGGGAAAGGTCAGAGCAGCCCACCAACTGGGTGCTCTCTCTGACAGCTGCCTTAAGGCCAAGGGAGACACTGACCACCTCAGTCTTTCTGAGTGATCCACTGGTATCAACAGAGCTTTCAAACTGCTAATTCGGTTTGCCAAGACAGGGTATCCAATTACATTAATTCTGATGCAAAATTAGCAACATTTTCTCTGGCAAAAGTTTTCAAATTGTCATAGCTTCTGTAGCTTTTGAAATATTTTTCAGCCTCATTCAGCACATGGGGAGGAGTTTCAGAAAGATGTTTTCACTGAGTGGGGTCTACAATTTGTACGCACACTTGTAAATGGAAGACCAGAGGTAGACTCTCATCCAGCATACATACACAGGCAGAGATCCTGGTTCCACGACAGCCCTCTATTTCTTTTCTAAAAGTTAGATTTCAACTCCACTCAGAGAGGCTCTTTCTGAGCCACTCAACCCTCTGGATGCCTCCCTGAATCTGAAAAGAGGAAGGCAGAAAACCTGAGAAGTGACAGGCTTGGTTGGCCCTGGGAAGGTCACTGTGACATGGCCATCAATATGAGGAGGAAAAGGAAGTTCTGAGGGACTCAAGCTTATAGAAAGAGCAGATTATTAGTCTCTACTTTGCCCTGACAGGCACTCTTGAAACCCTGGGCTGCTCCCCAGTGGGGTTCACAGGGGCTCTCTGGGGAAGAAAGCAGAAGAGCCTCTGAGGAGGAAGGAGTATTTTACCACTGACATCAGAAGTGCCAGCCCATGGTGTCAACAGAGATAGTCCAACTTTCAGTTGATATTGTAATATTTTTAAATTCTCTAATAACAATGCATTAGTGTGCACCACCCTCACCCCCATCTTGCACTTGGGTCAGTCCTGCTCCTCCTGGTCTCATTACAACAGGTGGGTGGAGGTGTCAGAATGATAAAAGTGAGCCCCATTTAGCACGTGGTGGTTTCATCAGCAGCAGTATATGCTCTCCTGCTTAGAAACTGCAGGCCATGTGCCCTCTTTGGAACCAAAAGCAGTTCAAGTATTAATGCGAAACTGAATGGGCTTTCAGATAATCGCTTCAGACTAATGGCCGAATTCGATCTCTTTGTTCATTCATTTATTCCACAAACATTTACTGAGCATCTCTCTGGTGTTAGGTGTGGTGCTAGCACTGAGACACGTTGCCTGATAAGACCAATGTCTACATGAGTAGATAAATGAGACTCGGTGTGGTCAGGGTGCAATTTGACAGGGGGAAGGGGCGGTGAGTGGAGGTGGGCAGGGTGTGCAGCATGTCCAGAGAGTTTTGAAGCATAAATGGAGTTGAGGGTATGGCAGTGGAAGGGGAGAGGAAGACTCCCAAGCCAAAGCAACTGGTTGAGCCCTGGGGCACGGGGCATGGATGGAGGCCAGTGAGAAAGGAGACTGGAAAAGTGCGCAGGGGCCAGGTCTGAAGCCCTGCATCGGGCTAAGATGCTTGGATTTGCACAAATCCAGACTTGCTCCACAAACTTTTAGCATGTGCTAGGAGCCAATGGACATTTTTGGAGCTTCATTAAATATCATGACAGCATGGGGGCGCCTGGGTAGCTCAGTTGATTAAGCGTCCTACTTCAGCCTAGGTCATGATCTCGCAGCTTGTGAGTTGGGGCCCCACGTCAAGCTCTGTGCTGACAGCTCAGAGCCCGGAGATGCTTTGGATTCTGTGTCTCCCTCTCTCTCTCTGACCCTCCCCACTCACACTCTGTCTCTCTCTCTCAAAAATAAATAAACACATAATTATATAAAATGAGGGTATGGGCACTGTCCTTTGCTGAAGATTTTACACATATTCGGTTATTTCCACCATTTAAGCCTTACTGTTTTGGTTAAATTCTAGCAGCATAATGAAGTCACTGCAGATAAATTAGCCAATCAGTAAAGAACATGGATTTGAATGCCCAACTTCCTCACCTACCAGCTCTCCTCTGCCTTTTTTTTTTTAATCAATCCTATCACGCAGGCCCAGCATTTTGGCCTCATTTCTGCATACCCCTTCCCTCACCCTTCTCAATTCAGTTATGCACGTGTGTGTTTTCTCCATTCCATTCCTCCTCTTGCTCCTGGTGTGCAGAGCCTTCCGTTCTCCAAGGACCTGAGCCCATATCCTCTCTCCAGGCCCTCCCAGACCACCTCAAATCCTGCTTCGACACAGCAGGAGCCATGTTTTGAAAAAACATTCTTTGGATCATTTCACTCCCAGCTCTGAATTTTGGAGGTTCCCCAGTGAACTCAGCCATACAGTCGGTCCTCCTGAGCATGGTGCCCAAGCACGTGGCTACATATGTGCCTATGCATGCTTTCTCCCACTACTCGCTCTTATGTTCCACATCTCAGACAACCTTGCATGTACCCTGCGATCAGGATTGGTTCCGTGGACATGCAACCTGTGCAGTCATGTGGCCTCTGCCCTTGGAAGCCCCCCGCCTTCTTGGGTGAGTGCTGTGCTGCCCATCTTGAAATTCTTAATGGCTGTTAAACAAAGGGCCTCACATTTTCATTCTGCATTGGGGTGCCACAAATACGTTGCCGATGTTGCCTACTTTGCATCCTCATCTTTACTCATGTTCTCCACACTGATAGAACATGAGTAAAGCTGCCTGCTCCTACCTGTTAGAACCTGATCCCTTGTCAAAGCCCAGCTCAAATGCCAGCAAGTCTTTGTCAGCCCAAGCCTGAAGTAGGCTCTCCTCTGGGATCCCAACATACTTCACTTGTACTTCTGCTTTAGCACTTGTCACACATAATGTGACCCACATAAGGTGTCACACACAATCTCATGATGTAGTTATCTGCAAATGTGCCTCCTTACCTTGCAAAGGAAAGGCAAGATTCTCTAGGATGGGGCTGGCAGGTGTATCTTTTCATCTCCTTTGCTTCTCAAGCCCTGGCACAGAGTAAACCTTCACCACATTACTGATGAACTGAATTTCACTCTCCAGAATAACCCAGTGGTTTCTTGGCCACCACTGCCTCTTCTTCTGATGAACTGCTCCCAGCCTAGCTGGGTTCTGCTGACAGGCCCATGACAACGTTTGGCCATCTCAGAAACTATGGTAAAGTAAGAACGGGCACCAGGTAGACAATTACTTGAGGTGAACAAAATGGTTCTGTAACTAGAAATACACACAAAGTGCAGTCTGAGTGAAAAGGAGGGGAAAAAACACCCAGTTTGTAAGTTCATAGACCAAAAAGATTTTCCACAAAAGACTCACAGGTCGGCAAAATTTTCTACAAAATAGAACTGATTTCCAATTTTGTCTAAAATTGTTTCTAAAGTACCTGGTATGCCCAAGAGGTTTCCTGAGGTTGAAGACTTCCACCAAAAAAGTAGCCAATAGAGCTCAGCTTAAATATTTTCCCCTCAGGATCATACTGCATCAAGAAGAGGCCTGACTATGACATATGCTCTCCCTGCAATTTTCTTTCTTTCTTTTTTTTTTAATGTTTTATTTATTTCTGAGAGAGAGAGAGAGAGAGAGGGAAAGAAAGAGAGAGAGAGAGACAGCGTGAGCAGGGGAGGGTCAGAGAGAGAGGGAGACACAGAATCTGAAACAGGCTCCAGGCTCTGAGCTGTCAGCACAGAGCCCGATGCGGGGCTCGAACCCACAAACCATGAGATCACAACCTGAGCCAAAGCCGGGCATTTAACCAACTGAGCCACCCAGGTGCCCCCTCCCTGCAATTTTCTTACAACACATCTTAATCCAGTCATGGCTCTTTCTTGCTTAGAAACCTGCCAGCACTCTTCTTACTGGAGAATGGAGCTCAAATACCTTAATAAAAAATAGCCAACATGTATTGAGCGCTTTCTTTGTGCCAAGTACTATACAGAGCTGATTTCATTGAATCCTACCAGACCTAGATAATAGGCACTATTTTTATCCCTATTTTAAATACCTGAAAACTGAGACAAGACAGGTTAAGTAACTTGCCCCAACTCATACAGGAACCAAGCAGTAGAGTAAAGATTTGAACTAGGAGGTCTGAGGCCTGAGCACTTTATCACTGCACTGTCCCTTGGCAAGCCAGGCAGCTCCATCCCTCACACCTCTCCTCAGCCTCTGTCTCTGGTCCCTCACTGAAGCCCCTTTGGGGTTTGTTCAGTGCCCTGATTGTGCTCCATTTCCCTCATTTAGGCTCTGAGCCTCTGTTCTCAGCATGTCCTTTATTCTGGTGAATGTGACCCCCTTCGGCCTGGGTCTCAAATTTGAGTCTTAGGACTACTTTCTACTCCTAAAACGTTAAGGACAACAAAGAGCTTTTGTTTATGCAGATTATATCCATTACTATTTACCACGTTAGAACTTAAGTCTGAGAACATTTTAAAATATTTATCCATTACAAATAATAATACACTCACTATATGTTAACATACGGAACATATTTTACAAAAATAGTAATACTGTCCAAAACATAAAAAGGTTAGTAAGAAGAGTGTTACTGCTTTACATTTTTATAAATCTTTTGAATGTCTGGTTTAATAGATGACAGCTAGATTTTTATACTTGCCACCCTCAACCTGAAGTGATATGTTGTTCTGGTTGAAGTATATGAAGAAAATCCAGTCTCACACAGGTATGTAGTTAGAACAGGAGGGAATATTTTAACAGACCTCTCAGACTGGGCTGAGGGCATTCTTTGATACTATGCTAAAATTCAACAAGTGGTAGTTTCTTACAGCTTAATGTGAAATCTGAAATCATGCTAATGAACTTTTCATATTGTGTTACATTAATACATTGGTCTATCTTGCACTTTGAATGGATCTCTTACCTAGGTATGATGACTTCATTAAGTTATGCAGATCTTCCAAAAGTCAACACATTCCATCAAACAATATCAAAAGAAATCATATTCATTAATATTACCATCAACTGCATCAAACAGACTTTAGTATTGGAAACTTTCAAACTCACGATGGCAGTCACCAGTTTTGCAGAATTCTAATTTTTGCCTGAAAGCTTTAAATTTATAATTGGCAACAAATACTGGCAGTTGTTTTCCTTGAAGTGATGGGCTCACCTCATTGATTTTCATGAAACTGTCTGCCAAGTACCCCAGTTTGGAAAGCCACACTTTGTCAGTCATTCTTTCAAGTAAAAATGGTAATGAAAACAGCAGGAAATGACATGGCTATTTCATCTTGGAATTCAATTGTGCAAATGCCTTTCCTTGGAAACAACCATAGTATCCAAGTACGAAGAAGTGCTTTACATATACTTCTCTTTTTGTTACACAGAATATTAAAATAGATACTCCAGGGTCAAGATGTAATCAATTTAACTATATTTATCACTTCATCAAGGTCAAGAAACTAGTTTTTGTTTTTTGTTTTTTTTAAACAAGTGCCTGGCAGGGGCGCCTGGGTAGCTCAGTTGGTTAAGTGTCCAAGTTCAGGTCATGATCTTATGGTTTGTGAGTTTGAGCCCTGTGTCACGCTCCAGGCAAACAGCTCAGAGCCTGGAGCCTGCTTTGGATTCTGTTTCTCCCTCTCTCTCTGCCCTCCCTCACTTGCTTACTCGTGCTCTCACTCTCCCTCTCTCTCTCAAAAATAAATAAACATTAAAAAAAAATTTAATGAAAGTTAGCAAGTGCCTGGCAGTGAAGAGTATAATCACAATTAATACAATTTGGGACTGCCTTGATTCATACTAAGGTGTTGGCTATTTAACACACCATTGTTTTTGTACCATCAGTGCACATATCAGCACCGTAGAAGAGGCAAATGATGTCTTCACATTATTACATAAATGGTTTTGAACTCATAACCTCTTTGAAAAGCTCTTGGAGACCCCAGGCATATAAAGATCCTGCTTTGAGAACTGCTGCCCTACATACCTTTTTAGAGCCAATGCTCTAAAATGCTACTTCCCTAAAGAATTTTACCACCTCCTCTTCTGAGACACCACTGTAATTTGTACAAACTTTTGGCATAGTACTTACAACATTTTATGACACATAGTTAATTATATCATCTCCCCTCCTCCCAACCATAAGTTTCTTTAGACAGAAACTGTGTCTTATGTATCTCTGAATATCAAGGCCTTAACAGTGGAAGGCATGTAGAAAGTGCTTGATAGATACTGCTGAAAGGATGAATAATTTGTACAGCAGATTGTGTTTTCTAACAATGGTTACAACAATATGTCCATTACACTTACCCTTCTATAATCTTGCCACATACCCAGATAGGTCTGTTCCCCTCTCTTTTTTAACCTGGTAGGCTTTTGTGATGGCATCAACCTTTAGAGCACGGTAGGAAAGATGTCACTTGGCTTCTGAGGCTAGGTCTTTAAAGTGCCATGCACTTCTGCCTTGATCTCTGTGGAAACTCACACTTGGAATCCAGCCATTACACTAGACAGAAGTCTAAACAGCCTGTGGAGAGGCCAACATGGAAAGCAACCTGGGTCCCTGGCTCAAAGCCCCAGCTGGGTTCCCAGCCTACATCCAGGAACCAATGTGCTACTCATGTGAGTGAGCCATCTTAATAAAGGATCATCTAGTCTCCATGTGAGCTGAGTCTACTGACAACATGTGGAACAGAAATGAGACACAGATCAGCTGCAGATTTAGGAGGAAAAAAAATGCTACTGTTTTAAATCGCTACATTTTGGGGGTGATTCATTATGCAGCAACAGACATTCAATACACTTCATATTTGAGCTATCCTCATGAAGTTATCAGGTGAGAGAAGATAGAAACTCTGATATACCAACCCCAGTATTCCCTACCACATGTGGCCCAGGGATGTGCTTATTGTAATGCTCAAAACATATATGTTGACCTGAAGTCAGCACTTTTTTTTTTTGATGCCACATTTCCAATGAGATAAAATATATCTCATTTACCAGGACACAATTAGATACTCCAAAGCTATTAGGAAATGACATGAAATGTAAAACACAAGCCATAAAACCCAGGTCTCATATTTTTTTTCCCCATGAATTGGGCTACAGAAGGATTTTAAATAGTCATTACTAGACAAATGTCTTCCCATCTACCTCCTTGCCAGCTCAGATGAGAAATGTGAGGTAGCCAGTCAGGAAGTCAGACAAGGAAGGCCAGAGAAGACAAGGCAGGTAGAGAAAATGTTGGCATGTATTTACTTTTATAACTTGCTATTTTTGTGACTGTTTCCATTTTTAATCAACCTTGCTTCATGTATAGTTTAACATTATTAGCTAAATTAAGAAAGAAAAATTGTATCATGTATTTTTAGTTCTAATTTAAAATTGTAAAGGAAATTTCACAGCACTTGTTTCTTTGTTTCCAGAAAGGACAAACTTTGGCTGAATGCATCAGTAGAAGTGAACCAAATAATGGTAATGGAAGGGATTCCAAAGAAATGGAAACAAAGGGGATCATACTAATTTTATTTGGAAATACTATTTCTCACATACTAAGTTTGGGTTTGTAGCCATGTTTGAGGGTGACATGCTAAACCCCAAAGTGTGCTACTGGTAGAGATGTTCTAAGTAATACCTCTAAAACCTCCTGGGTAGCATTTACTTATACAAGTTAAAAAAATTAGCTCAAAACCAACAGAAGTATTTGAAATAAGAGTATATTGCCTTAGAAAGCCACAGAAGCAGATGTTCAAATTTTTACCTATTAACACTCTGCAGGCTTCTAATAAAAATAGCACTTTTGGTTGCTGAGGCAAAAAACCACACTCAATCAATAAAACAGTGAAAATCTGAAGCAGAGGTATTTACTTGGAAATGTTGAGTGAATCTGTGGTAAAGAAGCTAGGCTTCAATACCACTTTCAAATGATATCACAGAGTAACTTACAAGGCTAATGATACAGAAGACCAACTCACAGACCAAATAAAGCAAGCAAAGTATTTCCTGTTGCAAACTGTTGAGTGCACCTATACTAAGACCAAAGACAGCAATCATTCAGTAGATAGATGATTTGAACAAGATGGTGATATGAAGAACGAATCCCTCTTTTTTTTTTCATGCTCATGGCCAAAAGACATAAATAGCTCTCAAAAGTATAAAGCTAAGAAAATTTACATTGTCAACAGATATGCTTTGGAGTTTATGTTTTATGTAGAGTATGCTCTGATAGCACAGCTGAAAAAATAAAAAAATATACTGTTATTACCCAGTTAATAAATTTTCACCAGAGTGTAAACTAATGCATTGCTGCCTTTGTTGAGAAAGACTTGCTTCAAAAATAAGTCAGCTAAAGGAAACACTGTATTTGGTGACACAGTAAAAATTGTAAATTACATAAAGGTAAATAAGTTAAATTCATGATTACTCAATAAATTATTGAGAAGGAAGCTAATAATAATCAACACTATTTCATGTTGATGTTTGATAGTTACCAAGGAGCAAAGTTTTGTCAATAATGTCTTAAGTACAGAAGGAATTTTTAATGTTTTGCTCTTGGTCTCCACTTTACAAAGATGTAAATTACATATCCAAACTTGTTTCTTTGTCTGCCCTTGTTATTTTAATGATCCCAATATTTCCATGTAAAGGAGGAACATGTTTTTCAATGACAGGTAAGACTGAAGACCAAAACCAAAAGGTGGATACTTAAAACAACAGTTTCCATAGTTTACAACATGTTTCAGAATTTAACAAATTATCAGTGGAGGAGGTGATGATGTTGATATAGCATATCTAAAAAAAGTTATCACCAAATATTTTCTGAATTTGAGAAGTGTTTTGAATTCACTTTTTTAAGTTTATGCATATATATATATATATATATATATATATATATATGTACACACACAATTCTGTGGATTCATTTTTTCATCAAAAGACAATTTAAATTTAACTAACATTTTTGGAACTGGCTACTGATGAAGAACCGAAGATGAAGTTGGACACAAAACACCACTTGCTTCATTTCAGATAAAAATTACAAATGAATATTCTGAGCAATGCTAAATTAGCTAGAGTCTCTTTTTTTTTTTTTTATTCCTGTGAACATTATATCAGATCACCCAGAGAATCTGAATATTAATCCTACCACCCTAAGGAGAAATGCAGGGGCCATATCCTAAAGGACCTTGAACGCCCTTCATAACATACCTGGGAACATAAGCCACATACACTTCCAGGAAGGTCTTTCTTTCCCATCTCCAGACCCTGTAGGAGAATGTTCTATTCTTTCAAGCTGGGAGCAGTTTTATTCCACTCTTCAGTAATAATGGCTCTTGTTCACTGTTATTCAGAAAGTCACTGCAAATCATTCTGAAAGTGTCTCCTCTCAAACAAAGGGGTTTAGCTGAGGATGGATCAAAAGATTAGCTGTCACTGTCCTAAAAGATGTGGACTCTACCTGGGAGTGGACCCTTACAGATCTCTGACATGGATGAGTAGTTCCCATAACTATGTATTGGAAAGGATAATCTAGTTGCCAACCACCTACTTTAATTCAGCATGCTTCTGTTGTGTGCCTAAACCATGGCTTGTGTACTTGATGCACTGTGCCTGGGCTTCATCATCTTTCCCCAAAAACAATATTTTTGTCAATCCAACCTAGATTCAATAAATTAACAAGCAAGAAGCAAGCTCACTTATGCATGGTGTTCATTCAAAGTGTGCATATAGGCGTTTAATAGAAGGAATTGCTTTTTCATTCATAACTTTAATTATGATTGTGGAATGACAAAAGTACGAGTGTAATAGGAATTTTCTATACTAATCACCAGCATGTGCATGTCAAATAAGAGATGTGCACAGTGTTTGTAATTTCTTTCCTTTTTCTCTATGTTTGTTCTGAATATGTTTACTGAAATAAAAGTTTATGTCTGTTCAATCTAATTTAAAAATTAGGGCTTATATTTTATTCACCTTTATAAAACTTAATTTTTCCAAATTTAACCAATTATATTTTGACAAAAGTATTAGTTTGAGATGGATTGGATATTTTAAGAAATCAAAAACTAGCTCTTTTCATGTGTCTGTTAGCCATCTGGATGCCCTCTTTGGAGAAGTGTCTGTTCATGTCTTCTACCCATTTCTTCACTGGATTATTTGTTTTTTGGGTGCAGAGTCTGGTGAGTTCCTTATAGATTTTGGATACTAGCCCTTTATCTGATATGTCATTTGCAACTATCTTTTCCTATTCCGTTGGTTGCCTATTAGTTTTATTGACTGTTTCCTTTGCCATGATAAGGTCCCAGTAGTTCATTTTTGCTCTTGATTCCCTTGCCTTTGGGGATGTGTCAAATAAGAAGTTGCTGCAGTTGAGGTCAAGGAGGTTTGGATCAAGAAGATGTGGTATATTTATACAATGGAATACTACATGGCAATGAGAAACAATGAAATCTGGCCATTTGTAACAACATGGATGGAACTAGAGGGTGTTATGCTGAGCAAAATAAGTCAGGCAGAGAAGGACAGATACCATATGTTTGCCCATATAGGTGGATTAGGAGGAAACTAACAGAGGACCATGAGGGAGAAGATGCAGAAAAATAATTGGGGAGAGGGAGGGAGGCAACTCATGAGAGACTCTTGAGTGCTGAGAACAAACTGAGGGCTGATGGAGGTGGGAGAGGGGCTGGGTGGTGATGGGCATTGGGGAGGGCACTTGTTGGGATGAGCATTGGACGTCATATGGAAACCAACTTGATAATAAACTATTTAAGAAAAAAAACCACCTCTTTATCACAGATAGCTTGAGAAGCACTGAACTAGAGAACTGACAGGAGCACATATGCTATTTTTATTTTTTATTTGTGGAGACTCTCCAGACCCATGATTAATAGGTATGTTCTGAGCTGTTTTCTACTTGCAGTGATGGGTTTCTGGGGAGCCCCCTATACACCTTCTCTTACACCCATATCCCTATGCTCATGACTTCACAAGGTAGTTCCCTATGGAGTAATGCTGTCCACAAAGAATAAGGTGAAAATAATAAAGATGGAACTTCACATCAGCCCAACTCATTTTAGATAACAAAACCAATTAGAAAAGAGTTCATTGAGAAGGTCAAACAATGTAGAGGTCATGGCATCTTATCCCTCCCAGGAAGAACTTGAAGATTACTTTTTCTCTTCTTTCTTTTTAAAGGGAGCATTGTCATAGAAAGAAAAAGCTGACATCCTCTAGTTCAGCTTTCAGGATTTCAGTTGAGAATGTCTAAGAAGTATTTTTCCTCTCACCATGAAATTATCTGCTACAGCAATTCTGCAGTCACTCTGAATACATACAAAGTAAAATGACTTCTGCTCTGAAAGTTACATTTCCAAGTGACGACGTGCAAAAAGCAGCATTGCAAAGTGTGCCTTTGTGTGCAGAGCCCAGTGAGCAATTACCTATCCCTCCTGACCATGCTGTGTAGGCACAGAGCCTAGGCAGCACCTTCGCCAAGTCCGCCCAGTGCCTGCAGAGTTGGCACGTGGCAACCCGGAGTCTGGTTGGAAACACATTCCCCATCAAAGAGCTTGTTTCTTAAACCTGGAGAGACTATAAATTTACCTTCTTCAATTTCATAAATACAATTTCCAAACTTTAAAAAATATCCATTTGCAAAACCCTTCATGACTATGTAATCTCTCCGTAACTTGTAATACTATCATGCAACAGACATTAACAAGCACTACTAATTTTCAAGGATTTGGGTAGAGAACTAGGAAGATCAAAGATGAGTAAGACAACTTCCATGCTAAAGGTGCTGTGCTATATATAGCAAACAGGTCATTATTTCAATACATTATGTTTGTACATTACAGCTCACATTTGAATATCTCAAGTGAAATAGGCAGGGAGGAATTATTGTCATTTTCCCAAAGAGAAACTGGAAAGGTGGACGTATTAAATTATCTTCTTACACTCACATCACAAGGGTATGATTCAGAACATAGTGGTGGGTAAAAGCATGGCTTTAGATTATACATATCTGTGTTCACAAACCAGCATCAATGGTCGTCACCTTAGTTGGTTACTTGGGACATACTAGCCCTTTTCACTTTCTTATCTATAAAATGGAGATAAGAGGGGCGCCTGGGTGGCTTAGTCAGTTAAGCGTCCGACTTTCGCTTAGGTCATGATCTCGTGTTTTGTGGGTTCGAGCCCCGCATTGGGCTCTGTGCTGACTGCCAGCTCAGAGTCTGGAGCCTGTTTCAGTCTGTGACTCCCTCTCTCTCTGACCCTCCCCTGCTCATGCTGTCTCTCTCTCTCCTAAAAATAAATTTAAAAAATTTTTTTAAATTAAAAAAAATAATAAAATAAAATAAAATGGAGATAAGTAACACCTGCCTCAATAGACTCTTGAAGGATTAACTGAGAAAATGTTTGAGAAGATGGGAGGAGCTCAGTAAGTGACAATAGTTATCATTACTTCATCAAGAGTCCCTGTTAAGCCTCCACTTCCATGTACTACAAAATGTGGAAAATAACAGACATGGGAACTCACAATGTGATACAAAGAGAAGCAAGCAAAGGATGTAAGATAATAAAACAAAGCAATAGAGCAGAAACTAAGAACGACGACTCCTCCATATCTTCATAGTAGCATCTAGATCTCAGAGCACTTATGGAATATGCTATCATTGTCAGGATGTCTGGCCACCCCACTCCCACTTCTTGCCAGTAGATTATGAACTCCAGGTAATTTTTAATATTTTGCTAAATCCTTAGTCATACAACTATACAAGTACTGACAGATCATGGAGTCAGGGAATGAGTGTACCAGGGACACAGTTATGGTTCTTGCCCTTGGGGACCTGCCATGATGCAGGCACTCAATAAAACATGCTGAATTAAAGTAAGTTGTTCATTGGGGCGCCTGGGTGGCTTAGTCGGTTAAGCGTCCGACTTTCGGTTAGGTCATGATCTCACGGTTCGTGGGTTCGAGCCCCGCATCGGGCTCTGTGCTGACTGCCAGCTCAGAGCCTGGAGCCTGTTTCAGTCTGTGACTCCCTCTCTCTCTGACCCTCCCCTGCTCATGCTGTCTCTCTCTCTCTGTCTCCTAGAAATAAATAAAACATTTAAAAAAATAATAATAAAAAATAAAGTAAGTTGTTCATGCTTAGATTGTTCTTTCAGGGGTTTTCCAGTTATCTTTCTTTTGTTGATTTCTAATTTCATTCCATTGTGGTCTGACAGCAGATACTGTATGACTTCTATTCTTTTAAATTTGTTAATATGTGTGTTATGGACAGAATGTGGTCTGTCTTGGTGAATGTTGTATATGAGCTGGAGAAGAATGTATACTCTGCCGTTGTTGGATGAAGTAGTCTATACATGTCAATCACATCCAGTTGACTGATGGTATTGTTCAGTTCAACTTTGTCCTTACTAATTTTCTTTTTTTCTCTCATCTTTATTTTTTTATTTTATTTTTTTCTTTCACAGTTTATTGTCAAGTTGGTTTCCATATAACACCCAGTGCTCATCCCAACAAGTGCCCTCTCCTTTAAAAATTGTTTTTAATGTTTTATTTATTTCTGAGAGACAGAGAGAGACAGCTTCAGCAGGGAGGGTCAGAGAGAAAGGGAGATACAGAATCTGAAGCAGGCTCCAGGGTCTGAGCTGTCAGCACAGAGCCCAATGCGGAGCTCAAATCCATGAGCTGTGAGATCATGATCTGAGCCAAAGTCGGACGCCCAACTGTCTGAGCCACCCAGGTGCCCCGACAAGTACCCTCTCCTTACTAATTTTCTGCCTGCTGGCTCTGTCCATTTTTGTTACAAGGGTGTAGAGGTTGCCAATTATGACAGTGGATTCATCTATTTCTCCTTGCAGCTCTATCAGTTTTTGCCTCATATACTTTGATGATCTGTTGTTAAGCACATACACATTAAGGTTGTTATATCTTCCTGAAGAATTGACCTCTTTATCATTATGTAACGCCCAAGACCACCCTTTTTAAATACGGGTTTTGGAAACTACTCATCTATGTCAAAGATCTGTAGGGATCCATTCCCAGGTAGAGTCCACATCTTTTAAAACAGTGACAGCTAATCTGAGCCATCCTCAGCTAAGCTTCTTTGTTAAAGAGCAGGCACTTTCATAAATGATTTGCAGTGACTTTCTGAATAACAATGAACAAGAATCATTATTACTGAAGAGTGGAATAAAACTGCTCACAGCACAAAAGAATAGAACATCCTCCTACAGGGTCTGGAGATGGGAAAGAAAGGCCTTCGTGTAAGTGTATGTGGCTTATGATCCTAGGTATGTTATGAAGGGCATTCAAGGTTCTTTAGGATCTGGCCCCTGCATTTCCCCTTAGTGTGGTTGGACTCAAACACAGGGCTCTCTAGGTAGTCTGATTCAATAAGAACCCTGGTCTATGAAGAGGATGAGCTCTCAGGGGAGGGAAGTAGAGAAGGAAGACCTATTTAGCTTCTCCTCCATGGTTCTGACATTCAACTATGATAGAAAACTGCAATTCTCGCTCAGCAAAGAAAAGTCCTGTGGTTAACTAGATCCATGGTCCTCAAAAGGCATTCAGTGGATGGATATCTTTGTTACCTAACAAAACACGTCCCAGTGTTAAGTTTCACTTCCTATGTACATTACTTTCCCTAAAGTGAGTTCTGGTGGGAACTATGTCTTTCTTATAAAATTCCTAGAGCTATTATAATGCCCTTCCTAGGTTGGTACCCTAAGTGGCTTCATGTGACCATTAATGTTGTTCCCCTAAAGTCTGTTCTCAACAGAGCAGCCAGACTGACCTCCTAAAACATAAGTCAGATCATATTCCTATGACTCTTCATCTTATTCAGAATAAAAACAGTCTTTATGATAACCTATAAGTCCTCATGATGACCCAGAAGTCCTCATGATGACCTAGGAGACTTTATGATGACCTTCTACCTGTTGCCTCTCACTTCTTCAACCTCATTCATCCACCCTGGCATCCTTGCTGTTTCCTGAAGACATTCTCCTGCCTTAGGGCCTTTGCAAGGGTTATTACTTACACATGAAGGCTCTTTACCAAAATAACTATATTGTGAACTCTGTACCTCTTTTAAGTCTTTTTTCAATGGTACTTTTTCCAAAAGGTTTCACAAAGAGGGTATAACATTACAACCCATTCATAATGCCTCCCTTTGGTGCTTCCAACTTTCCTTACCAAACTCTGTGATCCCCACCCCTCAACCCCTACAGAATCTACTGCTATTTAGCAAACACATAAAATCATTTGGTTTATCAATCAAACACTCGTGTAGCCCTTATCATGTATCAAGGGTTGTTCTAAGCTCTTTGGAAATAACTAATTTAATACTATTATTATAGGTATTGATTACTGTCTGACTCTTCCTACCAACATATCAGTTCCACAGGGACAGGAATCCTTGTTTTATATACTAATACATCTTATACACTAACATACCTAGCACATCATGGGTGCTTAATAAATATTTGTTAATAAATTAATGATTCTCTCACTAGTTCACAGAATCATCCCTGAGTCTCCTTTAAATATCTCAAGCTCTCTAGTTTCTCTCCCTTTGTATGGGCCATTCCCACTGCCTGAAATGCTATCTCCCCTCATCCATGCCACAAACTCCTACTCATCCTTTAGTTTGACTTAAGCATCACTGCCCTATGAGAACTTCCTCTTGCCTATATGCAGACATAGTTAAGAGCTCCTTCCGTACTGTAGCCACATCAAACCAAGGCCAATTTCCTAAAGAAATTTAGTTCTGCCAAATAAATGCGCCTGTTTTTGCCTGGAAAAGACATGTTTTTGGAGAGTCAGGGCACCAAAATAATACCTGAGCTTCAAGCACAGGGTGACTTGGAATATATCAATGATATGTCAATGATAAAGCACTTGCCTAAAGTATATTTTAACACCATCCACTGGATAAGAGTAAGCCAGATTCTGTGTTGAATAAGAGACGAGAAAGAAAGAAGAGAGACCAGCTATTTACACCATTCAAAGGGGCAAATTAAGGGACATTTAAAGATAAATAACTAAGGTTTAAAAAAAGGAAAGTAGACAATGATTTCCTAGCGAGAGTTTGGAAAGTGACAAAGTCAATCCAAGATAACAAAGGTGTTTGGGCCACAATCTCCCAGACCCTATAGAACTATAAGTTGTCTTCTCTTGACCTCTTAGAGGGACAACTGTAATGTATTTAATGTGTGTCACTTCCCTCCTGTGATACTCTCAGGCAGTTTGAGAGTGTCATTTCAGGACTACAAAAGATCAATAAACCTGCCCAGACTTGACCAGAGTTAAGATTCTTATACAAGGCAACACCATCAAGTTTTAGTTAAGGAATATGCTCAGGAAACCTACCCTGGTTTTTAGATTTCCAGAAATATTTCTGAGTTATCAGGCAGTCTCTTTAAAAGCTACTAAAGAACTTTATAAATACCTGTTAATTATAGTTCCTTAACTCTCTGTAAGTTTGACCAAGCATATGAGGAAGTATGACTTTGCTGTAAAGATACCCTACAAATACAGACTTCTCCAAACTCATCGATGCACTATTTTCTTTGTGGCTTATCCAAAGAAATTATTGTTGCCAACTTATAATTGATGATTCACTCTGCTTAAGTTCAAGTATTTGAATATACAGGACCTTGAATAATTCAAGCCTATGTACGGTTAGAAGACAATGCCTTTTCATTATCCCCAACCATCATCCGTCCAAATTTATATTCAGAAAATATATCTCCATTTTGGCACTTCCAGAAATAAGTTATTTCTAGACATAATTTCATTGAGAAATAAGCCTTTAATATACTTTATAAATTACCAGCTTTCTCAAGGAGAGTTCAAATCAAATTATGACAGAACTGAGAAAGGGAACTGAGATTAGGCTCAGCCAGATGACCAAGTACTTTTTATGACCAAACAACAAAGGAAGTGGCAGAGAGCTCTAACAGATGCCTGAGTGGGCTGGGTGGGTTGTGGCTTAGGGGCTGACATGGACAGGCAGACAAAGTCTCTACCTGGGAAGCTGTAAAACTCATCTATTCATCCTTCCTGCTGCTACAGCAACCTTGATGAAGGTCACCAAGAGTCAATATTTCCATTCTTAGAGAACTTCCTACTCTGCTTCCTATGTTACTGACCAAACTCAATTGTTGGGAAAACTTCCTCTCTATTTCTTCTCCATTGGGCATAACTATACCTTCTGGAGATGTGCAAGATAAATCTATTCTTTACCATACATGAAATTCTTCAGGTATTTAGAGCAGTAGCATCTAATAAAAGTTTCTGCAAGGATGGAAACTACTATATCTGTGCACCAGCTAATATGGTAACTACTAGCTCCATGTGGCTACTGAGCTCTTGGAATGTATAGGTGTAATGAGGAACCAGTCTTTAAATTTTTGCCTAATTTTAATTACTTTAAATTGAAATAGCTACATATGATTAGTGACTATCATATTGAAAAGTGAAGATTTTAAAACATTTTTCATGATCTCTTTACCAAAAATCTTCCCTTCTCCAGGTAACTGCTCTTGTTTGTTCAATAGTTTCTCAAATAAAATGGCTTCCAGAGCCAGTCCTCTCTGGATATGTCCCAATTTGCCAAATACCTACAGTGTACTAAAGCAGGGAATTCCTGGCAAGGTCTGCCCAAAAGATCATAGCCTCTTATCTGATCCTGCTCAGATATTTGATAATACTCTCTTTAAACCTAACCTAGCCTATACATTTTTGGCATGTGCTGGACACTTTGTAAATATTTTTTTTCTTTTTCTTTTATAGTTTATTGTCAAGTTGGTTTCCAGATAATACCCAGGGCTCATCCCAACAAGTGTCCTCCTTCATACTCCTCTCCTCTTTCCTCTCTTCCCATCCATCAGCCCTCAGTTTGTTCTCAGTGTTGAAGAATTCTGTAAATATTTAAAGCTCAAATGAATATTCCAAGTATTTTGGTATAATCTAATGAGCCCATTTTCTCAATTTAGAGTCTTCTCACATCTACTTTTTTTCTCCCTCTGTTACAATTTTTTTGCTGTTGGCTTTGAGGATTTGTGGCTCTTAATTATATCAGATATTCCTACATTAAAATTATGTAAAAACACATGAAAAACTCAAACATAAATATTTTTAAGAACAACCAGCATTATTTGTTCTCCCTCTAGGAGAAGATAAGAAGTAACCTTCTGAGAAGACAATAATCATTATCTGGAGGAGAATAACATTTCTAGGTAAGCACTTCCCTTCAGAGACTACAACTGACCTTCTGCTTGGTAGGCAGACCCTTTTCTTCTCATTCACTCAGCCCTGGAAGCCACCGAAGATGGGGCTGCAGATTTGATTCCATTCACTGAAATGTCTTATATATTACACATAAAATCAAATATCAGCAAATTATAGTTAATATACTCTTTAGGGAAATTATTCAATGGCTGTTGCATTTCTCATGGGGGAAAAAAGGGTATGTATAAGATGAATTTGAGGAATTTAAGTCATTTCAGAGATTCTTTATCAGGTTTGCAGATTATTCTTCTAAGAGCCAGCAGATTCCTAAACATCTTGGCTTTAAGTTTTTCTTCTCCTTACTCAAAACTCTGTAAACAATCTCTGGGAAACACTAAGAGAGGGCTATTTTTAGGAATTTGGGTAAATACACTTATTTGCAAAGAACTTTTCCAAAGTGAATAATCACCCTTCACAGAGCTGACAATTACTAAATGTTATATTTACAAATCCAACCTCTCCAGTTTGGCATAACTTCACAATTATCTTTTTGGAAAAAAATTCATTCCAGGGGCATCTGGGTGGCTCAATCAGTTAAGCATCCTACTCTTGATCTCAGCTCAGGTCTTGATCTCAGAGTTTTAAGTTCAAGCCCCAGGTTACTTAAAAAAATTTACTTAAAAAAATTAAATTATTTTCTAAAAAATTTTAAAAAGAAAGAATTCACTCCAACACGACCTTGCATGGCTGATGGTGAGCCCCTCGCCTGACCCCTTGATGAGTTTCTGTATGAGTGGTAAAGTCTTCTGAGAACTTCTAGAAAGGGATTTTAAAAATGGCTGATTATCTTCAGCAGAGCGCCTAAAAACCCACACTCACAGAACTCTGTTTCTTTTAATAAAGTAATTTTTTTACCAAATTTCATGCAAATCCTTTCTGTGTATGCTCAAGACAAATAAACAACTATATTTTCACATGCAGGCACAAACAAGCTGAGGTATTTTCCCCTCAAAGCCTCCCAGTAACCCTGAAAAATCTTTAGGAAAGAGTTCAGCCTCTTATTCCACAAAGCCAAGTAGTAATTTTAACACAGTCAGTTAAAGCATGAAAGCCATGAGAGATATGTGTGCCAGAATTCCATGAGGTATAATTAAATTTTAACCAGAATGATACACTGCATGAATTCAAGGGAAGCATTATCTCCTTAACACCCTTACAAAGAAACCTTTTTATTTAAATGATGATTACCTCTGATTTAGTGTCTTTGTAGGCATTTACTGCTAGATGCAAGATTATCTTCTAGTCAATGCTGAAGAATGGTTTATAAAAACTTGGGAGGAGGGAAATGGGGGTAGGCAGAAGAAGGGCCAAATCCCTCTCTTCTTGGTAGACACAAGCATTTACTGCTAGGTGCAAGATTATCTTCCAGTCAATGCTGAAGAATGGTTTATAAGCACTTGGGAAGAGGGAAGTGGGGGTAGACAGAAGAAGGGCCAAATCCCTCTCTTCTTGGTAGATACAAGGGCCCAAAAAGTGGTAGAGAACTTGAGACCATAAAAACAAAACCATCAAGTGCCTGTGAAAAACCACATGTAATTTAAGAGAAATTGATCAAAGTGAATGGTTAGAGGGAAAATATTGATCTTATTAAGTAATGATTTTCATGGTCCCTTTATTTGGAGGTACAGATGGGATGACGAAGAGAGTGACTGGACAAGGCTTCAGGGCTCCAAACCAGGATTTGGCTTTTAACAAGTGTAGCTCTTTGTAAAAATCTGATTTCTATGTTGGGCTTCCATGTAGGCTTTTTATTTAAGATAAAGAGATTTTGAAAGCCTCTGAACTAAATGACCATCTACACAGAATTTGTAGGAAATAGCACAGGGTTTCACTTAGAATGGAGAGGGTAAGTGCATACTTAGGAACATAGGCAATAAAACAACAGATGTTATTCTTATCTCTAATTATTTGTGTTGAGGTCTCGTTTATTTCTAAGAGATGGCACAGAAGTTGAGAAACATAATAAGAGTAAATAATAAGCCTGCCAGGAAATTACCTTAAGTCCCAGAAGAAGGCTGATGGTGCCCTTTGGCAGAGTCCAAGTGGAGTCATACAAAATTCTCATCCATCAACATCCCTCAATTTATCGCAGCATGGAAGAGTTCTCCTCCCTTGCCCTTCCTTTCCAACAACCCCTTCTTCCTACTATTTCTCCAAAAGGACTCTAGACTATAGCTATACTAAACTTGAAGAACACGTTCCAGGCACAGTATAGCAAAAACAAAGATAAGAAAGATACACTGCTGCCCCCAAGGAGCTGAGGTCGCAGAGGAGAGATAATACATGAATCACAGGACAGAAAAGCAAAGAAAGGCAAATGCTACAAAGACAAGGGATGAAAGTTTGGTGACAGCACAGAGAGCCAGGCAGACATGCTGGCTGCTGAAAGCAACAAATAAATCAATTAAGCATATCCTGGGGAGACAGGAAAAGCTTGACTCACTGCCTCTGCCTGAGGTCAGGACCCTCATCATTTCTTATCTAGACAATTCTAAAAGCCTCCTAAATGGGTCTCCCAGCCTCCAAGCTTACTTCATCTATTCTAGCCCATTCTCTACACCTGCTTAAAATCCTTCAAGATACCTAGGCAACTGCAGAAGCCAACACTGCTTACCATGACTTACACTGTTCTTTGTGATTTAAATCTTATTGTCTCTCTGGCTTCTTTCCTTCTAAACCCAAGGTCACACAGAAGCTCTTGGCAGTACCCAAAGACTCCATGTTTTCAAATATAACTGGGTCTTTGTACAAGGTGTTTCTTCTGTCTCATTCTGACTGGTCTCAATCTAACTCCCATTCTTTTCTAGAGACTCAGATCCCCTACAAAGCTTTTCTGGACAGTCCTTAGGCTGGGGTTAGCCACCCGTTCTCTATGTTCCCCAAACACCCTGTGCTTAGCCCTATTAGAACATTTATCATACTACTTGCATTTGTCACTGTGTTTTTATCTGTATCACCCCCCCCCCCAAATTCAGATTGTGAATTCTTAAGATCAGGAAGTTCATTATCTTTGTATCACCAAAGGTTACCGCAGCACATGGAACACAATAGGGATGTAGTGAATGCTTTGAGCTCACTAAAATATTAACCTAGAGCCCCATGACATAGGAGGGAAAAACCAATAAAAAGAAAAGGGAAAAAAAAAGTTAAATTTTATTCTGTTACTGAAGGCTGGGGAAACAGAATCAAGTCACTTAATTGCTCTGAAACTCGGGATTCTTACATGACATGGAGGATTTAGAGGCCACATAGGGCAATGGGAAGTTCAAGAACTTTGGAATCAGCCATACCTAGAAATGAATCCTTTGCCTTAGTCCTCACTGGCAATGCAATTTTGGGAAAATGATTTAGCCTTTTGATGCCTTAGTTTCTACATCTGAAGATAGGGATAACAATAGCATGTAATCAATAAAGTTATTGAGAGGATCATGTGAGCTAGTGCCTGGAAAGCATTAAGAAGAGTGTCCTTCACATAGTCAGCAATTAGTAAATGCCAGGTATCGTTATTGTTGCTATTACTGCTTTTTGAAAATGCTTTGTAATAGCTAAATAAATGTCTATGATCTTAAAAACAAAATAACATTTTCAAAAGTCTTTTTAGGTTTACAGTAAGGAAAGTCCCGTGAGAGCTATAAGAGAATAAATATGTCGAATTAGACTCCAGTATTTTTTTTTATTTTTTTAATGTTTTATTTATTTCTAGGAGAGAGAGAGACAGAGTGAGCAGGGGAGGGTCAGAGAGAGAGGTAGTCACAGACTCTGAAACAGGCTCCAGGCTCTGAGCTGGCAGTCAGCACAGAGCCCGACGCAGGGCTTGAACCCACGAACCGCGAGATTATGACCTAAGCGAAAGTCGGACGCTCAACCGACTAAGCCACCCAGGCTCCTCTAGACTCCAGTTTTAAAGTAATAGCCTACTTAATTTCATTTATAAATATTCTGATATCTTTCAAAACTCAGAAGATACACTTCCAAGAAAATAGTGTATTTGTAGGAGAAGAAATTGCTTTGGCACTTGTAGGCTGGATTCTATCTTTCCTCGTACAAATAAAGAATCTGGGGACAGCCTGTCTAAAGGAAGATCTACCTGGAATAAAGGAAGGGGTCTGGACCCACAAATAAGCAGCCAGGGCTGGGAGAGTGAGATGCGTCTGTGTGTGTGTGTGTGTGTGTGTGTGTGTGTGTGTGTGTGTGTTCTGATGTTTTCTGAAGATTATCCAGGAAATATCTGAGCACATATCTTTCTCAGTCTATGACAACATGGGTCACTGAACAGACGTGTCTCATCTATAGCATTCACTGCATTAGGGTACTTTTCTTTCAGTAAAGGCACTATACACACCATAGAGAGTGGCTCTGGAGTTTTACTTTCACAAAAATCAGCCTAGATCAAAAACACAAAACAAGAAACAACATACCCATTATGTATTCTCTTGAGTATTTCCAGTTTTTAAGAGAGGTAAATGAAGAGCCAGGAAAAGAAAATATATTACAAAGGACAAGAGAAAAGAAAACAAGGGGGGAAAACCCCACACCATGAAAACAGAACTGGCTGGAGCTGTTTCACACTATTGTTTGCATACATCCCCCAGGCAAGGCAGGAAGGACACTCAGGTGTAACGGGGCTCTCCCCTGGACCCCATCAGGAAAGGACAAAATGGAAATATTAACATCATACCAGGTGGGCCTGAGATGAGATATTGGGAAGAACTTGCTTCTAGCAATTTGCAAAACCAAGTTTGGAGTCTTCTCCAGAGATGCTGCTGTTACAGAGGCCAGGGGATGGTCTGGGCCAATACCCAGAGTTCTCTGTGGAGCTATCATTCAGACACCATAGTCCCCTTAGGTCCCCAAACTTATGGCTGCCTCCCTGTTACAGTTTAAATAACAAAACTCAAAGAAACCACAAGCTCACCAAAACCATCAGGAGGAAGGATGCCATGGTTTACACCACTGGTAAGCCCACTTCTCCTGACGAGGACAAACTCATGGTTTTGAATCCTGTGTTGGCCTGTTACCTTTCCTCTCATAAATGGACACCAGGCCAGCTGTCCTGCAAATGTGGGCCAGTAAA
>JAESUZ010002845.1:0-38630 GCA_017311185.1 Proteles cristata cristata
CTGAGCCACCCAGGCACCCCTTTAGTTTTTATTTTTAAATATATTTTATCTTATTTTATTTTCAATTTAATGTTTTATTTATTTCTAGGAGAGAGAGAGACAGCGTGAGCAGGGGAGGGTCAGATAGAGAGGGAGTCACAGAATCAATAGCAGGCTCCAGGCTCTCTCAGCACAGAGCCCGGCGCGGGGCTCGAATCCACGAACTGTGAAATCGCCTGAGCCGAAGTCGGGCGCTTAACTGACTGAGCCACCCAGGCACCCCTTTAGTTTTTATTTTTAAATATATTTTAGTTTATTTATTTTCAATTTAATGTTTTATTTATTTCTAGGAGAGAGAGAGACAGCGTGAGCAGGGGAGGGTCAGAGAGAGAGGGAGTCACAGAATCAAAAGCAGGCTCCAGGCTCTCTCAGGACAGAGCCCGGCGCGGGGCTCGAGCGCATGAACTGTGAAATCGCCTGAGCCGAAGTCGGGCGCTTAACTGACTGAGCCACCCAGGCACCCCTTTAGTTTCTATTTTTAAATATATTTTAGTTTATTTTATTTATAATTTAATGTTTTATTTATTTCTAGGAGAGAGAGAGACATCGTGAGCAGGGGAGGGTCAGAGAGAGAGGGAGTCACAGAATCAAAAGCAGGCTCCAGGCTCTGTCAGCACAGAGCCCGGCGCGGGGCTCGAACCCACGAACTGTGAAATCGCCTGAGCCGAGGTCGGGCGCTTAACTGACTGAGCCACCCAGGCACCCCTTTAGTTTTTATTTTTAAATATATTTTATTTTATTTTATTTTTAATTTAATGTTTTATTTATTTCTAGGAGAGAGAGAGACAGCGTGAGCAGGGGAGGGTCAGAGAGAGAGGGAGTCACAGAATCAAAAGCAGGCTTCAGGCTCTGTCAGCACAGAGCCCGGCGCGGGGCTCGAACACACGAACTGTGAAATCGCCTGAGCCGAAGTCGGGCGCTTAACTGACTGAGCCACCCAGGCACCCCTTTAGTTTTTATTTTTAAATATATTTTATTTTATTTTATTTTATTTTCAATTTAATGTTTTATTTATTTCTAGGAGAGAGAGAGACAGCGTGAGCATTGGAGAGTCAGAGTGAGACGGAGTCACAGAATCAAAAGCAGGCTTCAGGCTCTGTCAGCACAGAGCCCGGCGTGGGGCTCGAACCCACGAACTGTGAAATCGCCTGAGCCGAAGTCGGGCTCTTAACTGACTGAGCCACCCAGGCACCCCTTTAGTTTTTATTTTTAAATATATTTTATTTTATTTTATTTTATTTTCAATTTAATGTTTTATTTATTTCTAGGAGAGAGAGAGACAGCGTCAGCAGGGGAGGGTCAGAGAGAGAGGGAGTCACAGAATCAAAAGCAGGCTCCAGGCTCTGTCAGCACAGAGTCCGGCGCGGGGCTCCAACCCACGAACTGTGAAATCGCCTGAGCCGAAGTCGGGCGCTTAACTGACTGAGCCACCCAGGCACCCCTTTGGTTTTTATTTTTAAATGTTTTTTAGTTTATTTTATTTTTAGTTTAATGTTTTATTTATTTCTAGGAGAGAGAGAGACAGCGTGAGCAGGGGAGGGTCAGAGAGAGAGGGAGTCACAGAATCAAAAGCAGGCTCCATGCTCTGTCAGCACAGAGCCCGGCGCGGGGCTCGAACCCACGAACTGTGAAATCGCCTGAGCAGAAGTCGGGCGCTTAACTGACTGAGCCACCCAGGCACCCCTTTAGTTTTTATTTTTAAGTATATTTTAGTTTATTTTATTTTCAATTTAATGTTTTATTTATTTCTAGGAGAGAGAGAGACAGCGTGAGCAGGGGAGGGTCAGAGAGAGAGGGAGTCACAGAATCAAAAGCAGGCTCCAGGCTCTGTCAGCAGAGAGCCCGGCGCGGGGCTCGAACCCACGAACTGTGAAATCGCCTGAGCCGAAGTCGGGCGCTTAACTGACTGAGCCACCCAGGCACCCCTTTGGTTTTTGTTTTTAAATATATTTATTTTATTTTATTTGTAATTTAATGTTTTATTTATTTCTAGGAGAGAGAGAGACAGCGTGAGCAGGGGAGGGTCAGAGAGAGAGGGAGTCACAGAATCAAAAGCAGGCTCCAGGCTCTGTCAGCACAGAGCCCGGCGCGGGGTTCGAACCCACGAACTGTGAAATCGCCTGAGCCGAAGTCGGGCGCTTAACTGACTGAGCCACCAAGGCACCCCTTTAGTTTTTATTTTTAAATATATTTTAGTTTATTTTATTTTTAATTTAATGTTTTATTTTTTTCTAGGAGAGAGAGAGAGACAGCGTGAGCAGGGGAGGGTCAGAGAGGGAGGGAGTCACAGAATCAAAAGCAGGCTCCAGGCTCTGTCAGCACAGAGCCCGGCGCGGGGCTCGAACCCACGAACTGTGAAATCGCCTGAGCCGAAGTCGGGAGCTTAACTGACTGAGCCACCCAGGCACCCCTTTAGTTTTTATTTTTAAATATATTTTAGTTTATTTTATTTTTAATTTAATGTTTTATTGATTTCTAGGAGAGAGAGAGACAGCGTGAGCAGGGGAGGGTCAGAGAGAGAGGGAGTCACAGAATCAAAAGCAGGCTCCAGGCTCTGTCAGCACAGAGCCCGGCGCGGGGCTCGAACCCACGAACTGTGAAATCGCCTGAGCCGAAGTCGGGCGCTTAACAGACTGAGCGACCCAGGCACCCCTTTAGTTTTTATTTTTAAATATATTTTAGTTTATTTTATTTTTAAGTTAATGGTTTCTTTATTTCTAGGAGAGAGAGAGACAGCGTGAGCAGGGGAGGGTCAGAGAGAGAGGGAGTCACAGAATCAAAAGCAGGCTCCAGGCTCTGTAAGCACAGAGCCCGGCGCGAGGCTCGAACCCACGAACTGTGAAATCGCCTGAGCCTAAGTCGGGTGCTTAACTGACTGAGCCAAACAGGGACCCCTTTAGTTTTTATTTTTAAATATATTTTAGTTTATTTTATTTTTAATTTAATGTTTTATTTATTTCTGGAGAGAGAGAGACAGCGTGAGCAGGGGAGGGTCAGAGAGAGAGTCACAGAGATCAAAAAGCAGGCTCAGGCTCTGTCAACTTTTAAGAGCCCGAGTAGCGGGGCTCGAACCCACGAACTGTGGATCGCCTGAGACGAGTGGGCGCAGCAGCTGAGCCACCCAGGCCCCTTTAGTTTTATTTTTAAATATATTTTAGTTTATTTTATTTTTAAAGTTAATTAGTTTCTTTATTTCTAGGAGAGAGACAGCGTGAGCAGGGAGGGTCAGAGAGAGGGAGTCACAGAATCAAGCAGGCTCCAGGCTCTGTCAGCACAGAGCCCGGCGCGCGGCTCGAACCCACGAACTGTGAAATCGCCTGAGCCGAAGTCGGGCGCTTAACTGACTGAGCCACCCAGGCACCCCTTTACTTTTTATTTTTAGATATATTTTAGTTTATTTTATTTTATTTATAATTTAATGTTTTATTTATTTCTAGGAGAGAGAGAGACAGCGTGAGCAGCGGAGGGTCAGAGAGAGAGGGAGTCACAGAATCAAAAGCAGGCTCCAGGCTCTGTCAGCACAGAGCCCGGCGCGGGGCTCGAACCCACGAACTGTGAAATCGCCTGAGCCGAGTTCGGGCGCTTAACTGACTGAGCCACCCAGGCACCCCTTTACTTTTTATTTTTAAATATATTTTATTTTATTTTATTTTTAATTTTATGTTTTATTTATTTCCAGGAGATTGAGAGACAGCGTGAGCAGGGGAGGGTCAGAGAGAGAGGGAGTCACAGAATCAAAAGCAGGCTCCAGGCTCTGTCAGCACAGAGCCCGGCGCGGGGCTCGAACCCACGAACTGTGAAATCGCCTGAGCCGAAGTCGGGCGCTTAACTGACTGAGCCACCCAGGCACCCCTTTAGTTTTTATTTTTAAATATATTTTATTTTATTTTATTTTTAATTTAATGTTTTATTTATTTCTAGGAGAGAGAGAGACAGCGTGAGCTGGGGAGGGTCAGATAGAGAGGGAGTCACAGAATCAAAAGCAGGCTCCAGGCTCTGTCAGCACAGAGCCCGGCGCGGGGCTCGAACCCACGAACTGTGAAATCGCCTGAGCCGAAGTCGGGCGCTTAACTGACTGAGCCACCCAGGCACCCCTTTAGTTTTTATTTTTAAATATATTTTAGTTTATTTATTTTCAATTTAATGTTTTATTTATTTCTAGGAGAGAGAGAGACAGCGTGAGCAGGGGAGGGTCAGAGAGAGAGGGAGTCACAGAATCAAAAGCAGGCTCCAGGCTGTGTCAGCACAGAGCCCGGCGCGGGGCTCGAGCGCATGAACTGTGAAATCGCCTGAGCCGAAGTCGGGCGCTTAACTGACTGAGCCACCCAGGCACCCCTTTAGTTTTTATTTTTAAATATATTTTAGTTTATTTATTTTCAATTTAATGTTTTATTTATTTCTAGGAGAGAGAGAGACAGCGTGAGCAGGGGAGGGTCAGAGAGAGAGGGAGTCACAGAATCAAAAGCAGGCTCCAGGCTGTGTCAGCACAGAGCCCGGCGCGGGGCTCGAGCGCATGAACTGTGAAATCGCCTGAGCCGAAGTCGGGCGCTTAACTGACTGAGCCACCCAGGCACCCCCTTAGTTTCTATTTTTAAATATATTTTAGTTTATTTTATTTATAATTTAATGTTTTATTTATTTCTAGGCGAGAGAGAGACAGCGTGAGCAGGGGAGGGTCAGAGAGAGAGGGAGTCACAGAATCAAAAGCAGGCTCCAGGCTCTGTCAGCACAGAGCCCGGCGCGGGGCTCGAACCCACGAACTGTGAAATCGCCTGAGCCGAAGTCGGGCGCTTAACTGACTGAGCCACCCAGGCACCCCTTTAGTTTCTATTTTTAAATATATTTTATTTTATTTTATTTTTAATTTAATGTTTTATTTATTTCTAGGAGAGAGAGAGACAGCGTGAGCATTGGAGAGTCAGAGTGAGACGGAGTCACAGAATCAAAAGCAGGCTCCAGGCTCTGTCAGCACAGAGCCCGGCGTGGGGCTCGAACCCACGAACTGTGAAATCGCCTGAGCCGAAGTCGGGCGCTTAACTGACTGAGCCACCCAGGCACCCCTTTAGTTTTTATTTTTAAATATATTTTATTTTATTTTATTTTATTTTCAATTTAATGTTTTATTGATTTCTAGGAGAGAGAGAGACAGCGTGAGCAGGGGAGGGTCAGAGAGAGAGGGAGTCACAGAATCAAAAGCAGGCTCCAGGCTCTGTCAGCACAGAGCCCGGCGCGGGGCTCGAACCCACGAACTGTGAAATCGCCTGAGCCGAAGTCGGGCGATTAACTGACTGAGCCACCCAGGCACCCCTTTAGTTTTTATTTTTAAATATATTTTATTTTATTTTATTTTCAATTTAATGTTTTATTTATTTCTAGGAGAGAGAGAGACGGCGTGAGCAGGGGAGGGTCAGATAGAGAGGGAGTCACAGAATCAAAAGCAGGCTCCAGGCTCTCTCAGCACAGAGCCCGGCGCGGGGCTCGAACCCACGAACTGTGAAATCGCCTGAGCCGAAGTCGGGCGCTTAACTGACTGAGCCACCCAGGCACCCCTTTAGTTTTTATTTTTAAATACATTTTAGTTTATTTTATTTTTAATTTAATATTTTATTTATTTCCAGGAGAGAGAGAGAGACAGCGTGAGCAGCGGAGGGTCACAGAGAGAGGGAGTCACAGAATCAAAAGCAGGCTCCAGGCTCTGTCAGCACAGAGCCCGGCGCGGGGCTCGAGCGCATGAACTGTGAAATCGCCTGAGCCGAAGTCGGGCGCTTAACTGACTGAGCCACCCAGGCACCCCCTTTGGGTCTCTTTTTTTTGCAAATATATTTTTATTTATTTTATTTAATTTAATGTTATTTATTTTCTTAGCAAAAGTCAAGTGAGGAAAGTCACAGATCAAAGCAAACCAGGCTCTGTGGCCTTCAGAGCCAGTGGAGGCTGAAACCTGAACTGTGAAATCGCCTGAGCCGAAATCGAGCGCTTAACGGCCTGAGCCACCCAGGCACCCCTTTAGTTTTTATTTTTAAATATATTTTATTTTATTTTATTTTTATTTTTCAATTTAATGTTTTATTTATTTCTAGGAGAGAGAGAGACAGCGTGAGCATTGGAGAGTCAGAGTGAGACGAGTCACAGAATCAAAAGCAGGCTCAGGCTCTGTCAGCACAGAGCCCGGCGCGGGGCTCGAACCCACGAACTGTGAAATCGCCGGAGCCGAAGTCGGGCGATTAACTGACTGAGCCACCCAGGCACCCCTTTAGTTTTTATTTTTAAATATATTTTAGTTTATTTTATTTTTAATTTAATGTTTTATTGATTTCTAGGAGAGAGAGAGACAGCGTGAGCAGGGGAGGGTCAGAGAGAGAGGGAGTCACAGAATCAAAAGCAGGCTCCAGGCTCTGTCAGCACAGAGCCCGGCTCGGAGCTCGAACCCACGAACTGTGAATCGCCTGAGCCGAAGTCGGGCGCTTAACTGACTGAGCCACCCAGGCACCCCTTTAGTTTTTATTTTTAAATATATTTTAGTTTATTTTATTTTTAATTTAATGTTTTATTTATTTCTAGGAGAGAGAGAGACAGCGTGAGCAGGGGAGTGTCAGAGAGAGAGGGAGTCACAGAATCAAAAGCAGGCTCCAGGCTCTGTCAGCACAGAGCCCGGCGCGGGGCTCGAACCCACGAACTGTGAAATCGCCTGAGCCGAAGTCGGGCGCTTTACTGACTGAGCCACCTAGGCACCTCTTTAGTTTTTATTTTTAAATATATTTTAGTTTATTTTATTTTTAATTTAATGTTTTATTTATTTCTAGGAGAGAGAGAGACAGCGTGAGCAGGGGAGGGTCAGAGAGAGAGGGAGTCACAGAATCAAAAGCAGGCTCCAGGCTCTGTCAGCACAGAGCCCGGCGCGGGGCTCGAACCCACGAACTGTGAAATCGCCTGAGCCGAAGTCGGGCGCTTAACTGACTGAGCCACCCAGGCACCCCTTTAGTTTTTATTTTTAAATATATTTTAGTTTATTTTATTTTTAAGTTAATGGTTTCTTTATTTCTAGGAGAGAGAGAGACAGCGTGAGCAGGGGAGGGTCAGAGAGAGAGGGAGTCACAGAATCAAAAGCAGGCTCCAGGCTCTGTCAGCACAGAGCCCGGCGCGGGGCTCGAACCCACAAACTGTGAAATCGCCTGAGCCGAAGTCGGGCGCTTAACTGACTGAGCCACCCAGGCACCCCTTTACTTTTTATTTTTAGATATATTTTAGTTTATTTTATTTTATTTATAATTTAATGTTTTATTTATTTCTAGGAGAGAGAGAGACAGCGTGAGCAGGGGAGGGTCAGAGAGAGAGGGAGTCACAGAATCAAAAGCAGGCTCCAGGCTCTGTCAGCACAGAGCCTGGCGCGGGGCTCGAACCCACGAACTGTGAAATCGCCTGAGCCGAAGTCGGGCGCTTAACTGACTGAGCCACCCAGGCACCCCTTTAGTTTTTATTTTTAAATATATTTTATTTGATTTTATTTTTAATTTTATGTTTTATTTATTTCTAGGAGAGAGAGAGACAGCGTGAGCAGGGGAGGGTCAGAGAGAGAGGGAGTCACAGAATCAAAAGCAGGCTCCAGGCTCTGTCAGCACAGAGCCCGGCGCGGGGCTCGAACCCACGAACTGTGAAATCGCCTGAGCCGAAGTCGGGCGCTTAACTGACTGAGCCACCCAGGCACCCCTTTAGTTTTTATTTTTAAATATATTTTATTTTATTTTATTTTCAATTTAATGTTTTATTTATTTCTAGGAGAGAGAGAGACAGCGTGAGCAGGGGAGGGTCAGAGAGAGAGGGAGTCACAGAATCAAAAGCAGGCTCCAGGCTCTGTCAGCACAGAGCCCGGCGCGGGGCTCGAACCCACGAACTGTGAAATCGCCTGAGCCGAAGTCGGGCGCTTAACTGACTGAGCCACCCAGGCACCCCTTTAGTTTTTATTTTTAAATATATTTTAGTTTATTTATTTTCAATTTAATGTTTTATTTATTTCTAGGAGAGAGAGAGACAGCGTGAGCAGGGGAGGGTCAGAGAGAGAGGGAGTCACAGAATCAAAAGCAGGCTCCAGGCTCTGTCAGCACAGAGCCCGGCGCGGGGCTCGAGCGCATGAACTGTGAAATCGCCTGAGCCGAAGTCGGGCGCTTAACTGACTGAGCCACCCAGGCACCCCTTTAGTTTCTATTTTTAAATATATTTTAGTTTATTTTATTTATAATTTAATGTTTTATTTATTTCTAGGCGAGAGAGAGACAGCGTGAGCAGGGGAGGGTCAGAGAGAGAGGGAGTCACAGAATCAAAAGCAGGCTCCAGGCTCTGTCAGCACAGAGCCCGGCGCGGGGCTCGAACCCACGAACTGTGAAATCGCCTGAGCCGAAGTCGGGCGCTTAACTGACTGAGCCACCCAGGCACCCCTTTAGTTTCTATTTTTAAATATATTTTATTTTATTTTATTTTTAATTTAATGTTTTATTTATTTCTAGGAGAGAGAGAGACAGCGTGAGCATTGGAGAGTCAGAGTGAGACGGAGTCACAGAATCAAAAGCAGGCTCCAGGCTCTGTCAGCACAGAGCCCGGCGTGGGGCTCGAACCCACGAACTGTGAAATCGCCTGAGCCGAAGTCGGGCGCTTAACTGACTGAGCCACCCAGGCACCCCTTTAGTTTTTATTTTTAAATATATTTTATTTTATTTTATTTTATTTTCAATTTAATGTTTTATTGATTTCTAGGAGAGAGAGAGACAGCGTGAGCAGGGGAGGGTCAGAGAGAGAGGGAGTCACAGAATCAAAAGCAGGCTCCAGGCTCTGTCAGCACAGAGCCCGGCGCGGGGCTCGAACCCACGAACTGTGAAATCGCCTGAGCCGAAGTCGGGCGCTTAACTGACTGGGCCACCCAGGCTCCCCTTTAGTTTTTAATTTTAAATATATTTTATTTTATTTTATTTTATTTTCAATTTAATGTTTTATTTATTTCTAGGAGAGAGAGAGACAGCGTGAGCAGGGGAGGGTCAGATAGAGAGGGAGTCACAGAATCAAAAGCAGGCTCCAGGCTCTCTCAGCACAGAGCCCGGCGCGGGGCTTGAACCCACGAACTGTGAAATCGCCTGAGCCGAAGTCGGGCGCTTAACTGACTGAGCCACCCAGGCACCCCTTTAGTTTTTATTTTTAAATATATTTTAGTTTATTTATTTTCAATTTAATGTTTTATTTATTTCTAGGAGAGAGAGAGACAGCGTGAGCAGGGGAGGGTCAGAGAGAGAGGGAGTCACAGAATCAAAAGCAGGCTCCAGGCTCTGTCAGCACAGAGCCCGGCGCGGGGCTCGAACCCACGAACTGTGAAATCGCCTGAGCCGAAGTCGGGCGCTTAACTGACTGAGCCACCCAGGCACCCCTTTAGTTTCTATTTTTAAATATATTTTAGTTTATTTTATTTATAATTTAATGTTTTATTTATTTCTAGGAGAGAGAGAGACAGCGTGAGCAGGGGAGGGTCAGAGAGAGAGGGAGTCACAGAATCAAAAGCAGGCTCCAGGCTCTGTCAGCACAGAGCCCGGCGCGGGGCTCGAACCCACGAACTGTGAAACCGCCTGAGCCGAAGTCGGGCGCTTAACTGACTGAGCCACCCAGGCATCCCTTTAGTTTTTTTTTTTAAATATATTTTATTTTATTTTATTCTTAAATTAATGTTTTATTTATTTCTAGGAGAGAGAGAGACAGCGTGAGCAGGGGAGGGTCAGAGAGAGAGGGATTCACAGAATCAAAAGCAGGCTCCAGGCTCTGTCAGCACAGAGCCCGACGCGGGGCTCGAACCCACGAACTGTGAAATCGCCTGAGCCGAAGTGGGCGAGTAACTGACTGAGCCACCCAGGCACCCCTTTAGTTTTAATTTTTAAATATATTTTATTTTATTTTATTTTATTTTCAATTTAATGTTTTATTTATTTCTAGGAGAGAGAGAGACAGCGTGAGCATTGGAGAGTCAGAGTGAGACGGAGTCACAGAATCAAAAGCAGGCTCCAGGCTCTGTCAGCACAGAGCCCGGCGTGGGGCTCGAACCCACGAACTGTGAAATCGCCTGAGCCGAAGTCGGGCGCTTAACTGACTGAGCCACCCAGGCACCCCTTTAGTTTTTATTTTTAAATATATTTTATTTTATTTTATTTTATTTTCAATTTAATGTTTTATTTATTTCTAGGATAGAGAGAGACAGCGTGAGCAGGGGAGGGTCAGAGAGAGAGGGAGTCAGAGAATCAAAAGCAGGCTCCAGGCTCTGTCAGCACAGAGAACGACGCGGAGCTAGAACCCACGAACTGTGAAATCGCATGAGCCGAAGTCGGGCGCTTAACTGACTGAGCCACCCAGGCACCCCTTTAGTTTTTATTTTTAAATATATTTTAGTTTATTTTATTTTTAATTTAATGTTTTATTTATTTCTAGGAGAGAGAGAGGCAGCGTGTGCAGGGGAGGGTCAGAGAGAGAGGGAGTCACAGAATCAAAAGCAGGCTCCATGCTCTGTCAGCACAGAGCCCGGCGCGGGGCTCGAACCCACGAACTGTGAAATCGCCTGAGCAGAAGTCGGGCGCTTAACTGACTGAGCCACCCAGGCACCCCTTTAGTTTTTATTTTTAAGTATATTTTAGTTTATTTTATTTTCAATTTAATGTTTTATTTATTTCTAGGAGAGAGAGAGACAGCGTGAGCAGGGGAGGGTCAGAGAGAGAGGGAGTCACAGAATCAAAAGCAGGCTCCAGGCTCTGTCAGCACAGAGCCCGGCGTGGGGCTCGAACCCACGAACTGTGAAATCGCCTGAGCCGAAGTCGGGCTCTTAACTGACTGAGCCACCCAGGCACCCCTTTAGTTTTTATTTTTAAATATATTTTATTCTGTTTTATTTTATTTTCAATTTAATGTTTTATTTATTTCTAGGAGAGAGAGAGACAGCGTGAGCAGGGGAGGGTCAGAGAGAGAGGGAGTCACAGAATTAAAGGCAGGCTCCAGGCTCTGTCAGCACAGAGCCCAGCGCGGGGCTCGAACCCACGAACTGTGAAATCGCCTGAGCCGAAGTCGGGCGCTTAACTGACTGAGCCACCCAGGCACCCCTGTAGTTTTTATTTTTAAATATATTTTAGTTTATTTTATTTTTAATTTAATGTTTTATTTATTTCTAGGAGAGAGAGAGACAGCGTGAGCAGCGGAGGGTCAGAGAGAGAGGGAGTCACAGAATCAAAAGCAGGCTCCAGGCTCTGTCAGCACAGAGCCCGGCGCGGGGTTCGAACCCACGAACTGTGAAATTGCCTGAGCCGAAGTCAGGCGCTTAACTGACTGAGCCACCAAGGCACCCCTTTAGTTTTTATTTTTAAATATATTTTATTTTATTTTATTTTTAATTTAATGTTTTATTTATTTCTAGGAGAGAGAGAGAGACAGCGTGAGCAGGGGAGGGTCAGAGAGAGAGGGAGTCACAGAATCAAAAGCAGGCTCCAGGCTCTGTCAGCGCAGAGCCCGGCGCGGGGCTCGAACCCACGAACTGTGAAATAGCCTGAGCCGAAGTCGGGCGCTAAACTAACAGAGCCACCCAGGCACCCCTTTAGTTTTTATTTTTAAATATATTTTTGTTTATTTTATTTTTAATTTAATGTTTTATTCATTTCTAGGAGAGAGAGAGACAGCGTGAGCAGGGGAGGGTCAGAGAGAGAGGGAGTCACAGAATCAAAGGCAGGCTCCAGGCTCTTTCAGCACAGAGCACGGCGCGGGGCTCGAACCCGCGAACTGTTAAATCGCCTGAGCCGAAGTCGGACGCTTAACTGACTGAGCCACCCAGGCACCCCTTTAGTTTTTATTTTTAAATATATTTTATTTTATTTTATTTTATTTTCAATTTAATGTTTTATTTATTTCTAGGAGAGAGAGAGACAGCGTGAGCATTGGAGGGTCAGAGTGAGACGGAGTCACAGAATCAAAAGCAGGCTCCAGGCTCTGTCAGCACAGAGCCCGGCGCGGGGCTCGAACCCACGAACTGTGAAATCGCCTGAGCCGAAGTCAGGCGCTTAACTGACTGAGCCACCCAGGCACCCCTTTAGTTTTTATCTTTAAATATATTTTATTTTATTTTATTTTTAATTTAATGTTTTATTTATTTCTAGGAGAGAGAGAGACAGCGTGAGCAGGGGAGGGTGAGAGAGAGAGGGAGTCACAGAATCAAATGCAGGCTCCAGGCTCTGTCAGCACAGAGCCCGGCGCGGGGCTCGAACCCACGAACTGTGAAATCGCCTGAGCCGAAGTCGGGCGCTTAACTGACTGAGCCACCCAGACACCCCTTTAGTTTTTATTTTTAAATATATTTTAGTTTATTTTCTTTTTAATTTAATGTTTTATTTATTTCTAGGAGAGAGAGAGACAGCGTGAGCAGGGGAGGGTCAGAGAGATAGGGAGTCACAGAATCAAAAGCAGGCTCCAGTCTCTCTCAGCACAGAGCCCGGCGCGGGGCTCGAACCCACGAACTGTGAAATCGCCTGAGCCGAAGTCGGGCGCTTAACTGACTGAGCCTCCCAGGCACCCCTTTAGTTTTTATTTTTAAATATATTTTAGTTTATTTTATTTTCAATTTAATGTTTTATTTATTACTAGGAGAGAGAGAGACAGCGTGAGCAGGGGAGGGTCAGAGAGAGAGGGAGTCACAGAATCAAAAGCAGGCTCCAGGCTCTGTCAGCACAGAGCCCGGCGCGGGCCTCGAAACCACGAACTGTGAAATCGCCTGAGCCGAAGTCGGGCGCTTAACTGACTGAGCCACCCAGGCACCCCTTTAGTTTATATTTTTAAATATATTTTAGTTTATTTTATTTTTAATTTAATGTTTTATTTATTTCTAGGAGAGAGAGAGACAGCGTGAGCAGGGGAGGGTCAGAGAGAGAGGGAGTCACAGAATCAAAAGCAGGCTACAGGCTCTGTCAGCACAGAGCCCGGCGCGGGGCTTGAACCCACGAACTGTGAAATCGCCTGAGCCGAAGTCGGGCGCTTAACTGACTGAGCCTCCCAGGCACTCCTTTAGTTTTTATTTTTAAATATATTTTATTTTATTTTATTTTATTTTCAATTTAATGTTTTATTATTCATTTCCTAGGAGAGAGAGAGACAGCGTGAGCAGGGAGGGTCAAGAGAGAGAGGGAGTCACAGAATCAAAAGCAGGCTACACAGGCTCCTGTCAACTGGGAAACCCGAGCAGAACTTGAACCACAGACAGCCGTCGCATGGTGAGTCGGCGCTTAACTGACTGAGCACCAGGCACTCCTTTGGTTTATTTTTAAATATATTTTATTTTATTTTATTTTATTTCTAATTTAATGTTTTATTTATTTCTAGGAGAGAGAGAGACAGCGTGAGCAGGGGAGGGTCAGAGAGAGAGGGAGTCACAGAATCAAAAGCAGGCTCCAGACTCTGTCAGCACAGAGCCCGACGCGGGGCTCGAACCCACGAACTGTGAAATCGCCTGAGCCGAAGTCGGGCGCTTAACTCACTGAGCCACCCAGGCACCCCTTTAGTTTTTATTTTTAAATATATTTTAGTTTATTTTATTTGTAATTTAATGTTTTATTTATTTCTAGGAGAGAGAGAGACAGCGTGAGCAGGGCAGGGTCAGAGAGAGGGAGTCACAGAATGAAAAGCAGGCTCCAGGCTCTGTCAGCACAGAGCCCGGCGCGGGGCTCGAACCCACGAACTGTGAAAACGCCTGAGCCGAAGTCGGGCGCGTAACTGACTGAGCCACCCTGGCACCCCTTTAGTTTTATTTTTAAAAATATATTTTATTTTATTTTATTTTCTGAATTTAATGTTTATTTTATTTCTAGGAGAGAGAGAGACAGCGTGAGCAGGGAGGTCAGATAGAGAGGGAGTCACAGAATCAAAGCAGGCTCCAGGCTCTCAGCTGACCCGGCGCGGGGCTCGAACACACGAACTGTGAAATCGCCTGAGCCGAAGTCGGGCGCTTAACTGACTGAGCCACCGAGGCACCCCTTTGGTTTTTATTTTTAAATGTTTTTTAGTTTATTTTATTTTTAGTTTAATGTTTTATTTATTTCTAGGAGAGAGAGAGACAGCGTGAGCAGGGGAGGGTCAGAGAGAGAGAGAGTCACAGAATCAAAAGCAGGCTCCAGGCTCTGTCAGCACAGAGCCCGGCGCGGGGCTCGAACCCACGAACTGTGAAATCGCCTGAGCCGAAGTCGGGCGCTTAACTGACTGAGCCACGCAGGCACCCCTTTAGTTTTTATTTTTAAATATATTTTAGTTTGTTTTATTTTTAATTTAATGTTTTATTTATTTCTAGGAGAGAGAGAGACAGCGTGAGCAGGGGAGGGTCAGACAGAGAGGGAGTCACAGAATCAAAGGCAGGCTCCAGGCTCTGTCAGCACAGAGCCCGGCGCGGGGCTCGAACCCGCGAACTGATAAATCGCCTGAGCCGAAGTCGGGCGCTTAACTGACTGAGCCACCCAGGCACCCCTTTAGTTTTAATTTTTAAATGTTTTTTATTTTATTTTATTTTTAATTTAATGTTTAATTTATTTCTAGGAGAGAGAGAGACAGCGTGAGCAGGGGAGGGTCAGAGAGAGAGGGAGTCACATAATCAAAAGCAGGCTCCAGGCTCTGTCAGCACAGAGCCCGACGCGGGGCTCGAACTTACGAAGTGTGAAATCGCCTGGGCCGAAGTCGGGCGCTTAACTGACTGAGCCACACAGGCACCCCTTTAGTTTTTATTTTTAAATATATTTAATTTAATTTTATTTTATTTTTAATTTAATGTTTTATTTATTTCTAGGAGACAGAGAGACAGTGTGAGCAGGGGAGGGTCAGAGAGAGAAGGAGTCACAGAATCAAAAGCAGGCTCCAGGCTCTGTCAGCACAGAGCCCGGGGCGGGGCTCGAAACCACGAACTTTGAAATCGCCTGAGCCGAGGTCGGGCGCTTAAGTGACTGATCCACCCAGGCACCCCTTTAGTTTTTATTTTTAAATATATTTTATTTTATTTTATTTTATTTTCAATTTAATGTTTTATTTATTTCTAGGATAGAGAGAGACAGCGTGAGCAGGGGAGGGTCAGAGAGAGAGGGAGTCAGAGAATCAAAAGCAGGCTCCAGGCTCTGTCAGCACAGAGAACGACGCGGAGCTAGAACCCACGAACTGTGAAATCGCATGAGCCGAAGTCGGGCGCTTAACTGACTGAGCCACCCAGGCACCCCTTTAGTTTTTATTTTTAAATATATTTTAGTTTATTTTATTTTTAATTTAATGTTTTATTTATTTCTAGGAGAGAGAGAGACAGCGTGAGCAGGGGAGGGTCAGAGAGAGAGGGAGTCACAGAATCAAAAGCAGGCTACAGGCTCTGTCAGCACAGAGCCCGGCGCGGGGCTCGAACCCACGAACTGTGAAATCGCCTGAGCAGAAGTCAGGCGCTTAACTGACTGAGCCACCTAGGCACCTATTTAGTTTTTATTTTTAAATATATTTAGTTTATTTTATTTTTAATTTAATGTTTTATTTATTTCTAGGAGAGAGAGAGACAGCGTGAGCAGGGGAGGGTCAGAGAGAGAGGGAGTCACAGAATCAAAAGCAGGCTCCAGGCTCTCTCAGCACAGAGCCCGGCGCGGGGCTCGAACCCACGAACTGTGAAATCGCCTGAGCCGAAGTCGGGCGCTTAACTGACTGAGCCACCCAGACACCCCTTTAGTTTTTATTTTTAAATATATTTTAGTTTATTTTCTTTTTAATTTAATGTTTTATTTATTTCTAGGAGAGAGAGAGACAGCGTGAGCAGGGGAGGGTCAGAGAGATAGGGAGTCACAGAATCAAAAGCAGGCTCCAGTCTCTCTCAGCACAGAGCCCGGCGCGGGGCTCGAACCCACGAACTGTGAAATCGCCTGAGCCGAAGTCGGGCGCTTAACTGACTGAGCCACCCAGGCACCCCTTTAGTTTTTATTTTTAAATATATTTTAGTTTATTTTATTTTCAATTTAATGTTTTATTTATTACTAGGAGAGAGAGAGACAGCGTGAGCAGGGGAGGGTCAGAGAGAGAGGGAGTCACAGAATCAAAAGCAGGCTCCAGGCTCTGTCAGCACAGAGCCCGGCGCGGGGCTCGAACCCACGAACTGTGAAATAGCCTGAGCCAAAGTCGGGCACTTAACTGACTGAGCCACCCAGGCACCCCTTTAGTTTTTATTTTTAAATATATTTTAGTTTATTTTATTTTGAATTTAATGTTTTATTTATTTCTAGGAGAGAGAGAGACAGCGTGAGCAGGGGAGGGTCAGAGAGAGAGGGAGTCACAGAATCAAAAGCAGGCTCCAGGCTCTGTCAGCACAGAGCCCGGCGCGGGGCTCGAACCCACGAACTGTGAAATCGCCTGAGCCGAAGTCGGGGGCTTAACTGACTGAGCCAGCCAGGCACCCCTTTAGTTTTCATTTTTAAATATATTTTATTTTATTTTATTTTATTTTCAATTTAATGTTTTATTTATTTCTAGGAGAGAGAGAGACAGCGTGAGCAGGGGAGGGTCAGAGAGAGAGGGAGTCACAGAATCAAAAGCAGGCTACAGGCTCTGTCAGCACAGAGCCCGGCGCGGGGCTTGAACCCACGAACTGTGAAATCGCCTGAGCCGAAGTCGGGCGCTTAACTGACTGAGCCACCCAGGCACTCCTTTAGTTTTTATTTTTAAATATATTTTATTTTATTTTATTTTATTTCTAATTTAATGTTTTATTTATTTCTAGGAGAGAGAGAGACAGCGTGAGCAGGGGAGGGTCAGAGAGAGAGGGAGTCACAGAATCAAAAGCAGGCTCCAGACTCTGTCAGCACAGAGCCCGACGCGGGGCTCGAACCCACGAACTGTGAAATCGCCTGAGCCGAAGTCGGGCGCTTAACAGACTGAGCGACCCAGGCACCCCTTTAGTTTTTATTTTTAAATATATTTTAGTTTATTTTATTTTTAAGTTAATGGTTTCTTTATTTCTAGGAGAGAGAGAGACAGCGTGAGCAGGGGAGGGTCAGAGAGAGAGGGAGTCACAGACTGAAACAGGCTCCAGGCTCTGAGCTGGCAGTCAGCACACAGCCCGCCGCGGGGCTCGAACCCACGAACTGTGAAATCGCCTGAGCCGAAGTCGGGCGCTTAACTGACTGAGCCACCCAGGCACCCCTTTAGTTTTTATTTTTAAATATATTTTAGTTTATTTTATTTTTAATTTAATGTTTTATTTATTTCTAGGAGAGAGAGAGACAGCGTGAGCAGGGGAGGGTCAGAGAGAGAGGGAGTCACAGAATCAAAAGCAGGCTCCAGGCTCTGTCAGCACAGAGCCCGGCGCGGGGCTCGAACCCACGAACTGTGAAATCGCCTGAGCCGAAGTCGGGCGCTTAACTGACTGAGCCACCCAGGCACCCCTTTAGTTTTTACTTTTAAATATATTTTATTTTATTTTATTTTCAATTTAATGTTTTATTTATTTCTAGGAGAGAGAGAGACAGCGTGAGCAGGGGAGGGTCAGATAGAGAGGGAGTCACAGAATCAAAAGCAGGCTCCAGGCTCTGTCAGCACAGAGCCCGGCGCGGGGCTCGAACCCACGAACTGTGAAATCGCCTGAGCTGAAGTCGGGCGCTTAACTGACTGAGCCACCCAGGCACCCCTTTAGTTTTTATTTTTAAATATATTTTAGTTTATTTATTTTCAATTTAATGTTTTATTTATTTCTAGGAGAGAGAGAGACAGCGTGAGCAGGGGAGGGTCAGAGAGAGAGGGAGTCACAGAATCAAAAGCAGGCTCCAGACTCTGTCAGCACAGAGCCCGGCGCGGGGCTCGAACCCACGAACTGTGAAATCGCCTGAGCCGAAGTCGGGCGCTTAACTGACTGAGCCACCCAGGCACCCCTTTAGTTTTTATTTTTAAATATATTTTAGTTTATTTTATTTTTAAGTTAATGGTTTCTTTATTTCTAGGAGAGAGAGAGACAGCGTGAGCAGGGGAGGGTCAGAGAGAGAGGGAGTCACAGAATCAAAAGCAGGCTCCAGGCTCTGTCAGCACAAAGCCCGCCGCGGGGCTCGAACCCACGAACTGTGAAATCGCCTGAGCCGAAGTCGGGCGCTTAACTGACTGAGCCACCCAGGCACCCCTTTAGTTTTTATTTTTAAATATATTTTAGTTTATTTTATTTTTAATTTAATGTTTTATTTATTTCTAGGAGAGAGAGAGACAGCGTGAGCAGGGGAGGGTCAGAGAGAGAGGGAGTCACAGAATCAAAAGCAGGCTCCAGGCTCTGTCAGCACAGAGCCCGGCGCGGGGCTCGAACCCACGAACTGTGAAATTGCCTGAGCCGAAGTCGGGCGCTTAACTGACTGAGCCACCAAGGCACCCCTTTAGTTTTTATTTTTAAATATATTTTATTTTAATTTATTTTTAATTTAATGTTTTATTTATTTCTAGGAGAGAGAGAGACAGCGTGAGCAGGGGAGGGTCAGAGAGAGAGGGAGTCACAGAATCAAAAGCAGGCTCCAGGCTATGTCAGCACAGAGCCCGGCGCGGGGCTCGAACCCACGAACTGTGAAATCGCCTGAGCCGAAGTCGGGCGCTTAACTGACTGAGCCACCCAGGCACCCCTTTAGTTTTTATTTTTAAATATATTTTAGTTTATTTTATTTTTAATTTAATGTTTTATTCATTTCTAGGAGAGAGAGAGACAGCGTGAGCAGGGGAGGGTCAGAGAGAGAGGGAGTCACAGAATCAAAAGCAGGCTCCAGGCTCTGTCAGCACAGAGCCCGGCGCGGGGCTCGAACCCACGAACTGTGAAATCGCCTGAGCCGAAGTCGGGCGCTTAACTGACTGAGCCACCCAGGCACCCCTTTAGTTTTTATTTTTAAATATATTTTATTTTATTTTATTTTATTTTCAATTTAATGTTTTATTTATTTCTAGGAGAGAGAGAGACAGCGTGAGCAGGGGAGGGTCAGAGTGAGACGGAGTCACAGAATCAAAAGCAGGCTCCAGGCTCTCTCAGCACAGAGCCCGGCGCGGGGCTCGAACCCACGAACTGTGAAATCGCCTGAGCCGAAGTCAGGCGCTTAACTGACTGAGCCACCCAGGCACCCCTTTAGTTTTTATCTTTAAATATATTTTATTTTATTTTATTTTTAATTTAATGTTTTATTTATTTCTAGGAGAGAGAGAGACAGCGTGAGCAGGGGAGGGTCAGAGAGAGAGGGAGTCACATAATCAAAAGCAGGCTCCAGGCTCTCTCAGCACAGAGCCCGGCGCGGGGCTCGAACCCACGAACTGTGAAATCGCCTGAGCCGAAGTCGGGCGCTTAACTGACTGAGCCACCCAGACACCCCTTTAGTTTTTATTTTTAAATATATTTTAGTTTATTTTCTTTTTAATTTAATGTTTTATTTATTTCTAGGAGAGAGAGAGACAGCGTGAGCAGGGGAGGGTCAGAGAGATAGGGAGTCACAGAATCAAAAGCAGGCTCCAGTCTCTCTCAGCACAGAGCCCGGCGCGGGGCTCGAACCCACGAACTGTGAAATCGCCTGAGCCGAAGTCGGGCGCTTAACTGACTGAGCCACCCAGGCACCCCTTTAGTTTTTATTTTTAAATATATTTTAGTTTGTTTTATTTTCAATTTAATGTTTTATTTATTACTAGGAGAGAGAGAGACAGCGTGAGCAGGGGAGGGTCAGAGAGAGAGGGAGTCACAGAATCAAAAGCAGGCTCCAGGCTCTCTCAGCACAGAGCCCGGCGCGTGGCTCGAACCCACGAACTGTGAAATCGCCTGAGCCGAAGTCGGGCGCTTAACTGACTGAGCCACCCAGGCACCCCTTTAGTTTTTATTTTTAAATATATTTTAGTTTATTTTATTTTTAATTTAATGTTTTATTTATTTGTAGGAGAGAGAGAGACAGCGTGAGCAGGGGAGGGTCAGAGAGAGAGGGTGACACAGAATCAAAAGCAGGCTCCAGGCTCTGTCAGCACAGAGCCCGGCGCGGGGCTCGAACCCACGAACTGTGAAATCGCCTGAGCCGAAGTCGGGCGTTTAACTGACTGAGCCACCCAGGCACCCCTTTAGTTTTTATTTTTAAATATATTTTAGTTTATTTTATTTTTAATTTAATATTTTATTTATTTCTAGGAGAGAGAGAGACAGCGTGAGCAGGGGAGGGTCAGAGAGACAGGGAGTCACAGAATCAAAAGTAGGCTCCAGGCTCTCTCAGCACAGAGCCCGGCGCGGGGCTCGAACCCACGAACTGTGAAATCGCCTGAGCCGAAGTCGGGCGCTTAACTGACTGAGCCACCCAGACACCCCTTTAGTTTTTATTTTTAAATATATTTTAGTTTATTTTCTTTTTAATTTAATGTTTTATTTATTTCTAGGAGAGAGAGAGACAGCGTGAGCAGGGGAGGGTCAGAGAGATAGGGAGTCACAGAATCAAAAGCAGGCTCCAGGCTCTGTCAGCACAGAGCCCGGCGCGGGGCTCGAACCCACGAACTGTGAAATCGCCTGAGCCGAAGTCGGGCGCTTAACTGAGCCACCCAGGCACCCCTTTAGTTTTTATTTTTAAATATATTTTAGTTTATTTTATTTTCAATTTAATGTTTTATTTATTACTAGGAGAGAGAGAGACAGCGTGAGCAGGGGAGGGTCAGAGAGAGAGGGAGTCACAGAATCAAAAGCAGGCTCCAGGCTCTGTCAGCACAGAGCCCGGGCGGGGCTCGAACCCACGAACTGTGAAATCGCCTGAGCCGAAGTCGGGCGCTTAACTGACTGAGCCACCCAGGCACTCCTTTAGTTTTTATTTTTAAATATATTTTAGTTTATTTTATTTTTAATTTAATGTTTTATTTATTTCTAGGAGAGAGAGAGACAGCGTGAGCAGGGGAGGGTCAGAGAGAGAGGGAGTCACAGAATCAAAAGCAGGCTACAGGCTCTGTCACCACAGAGCCCGGCGCGGGGCTTGAACCCACGAACTGTGAAATCGCCTGAGCCGAAGTCGGGCGCTTAACTGACTGAGCCACCCAGGCACTCCTTTAGTTTTTATTTTTAAATATATTTTATTTTATTTTATTTTATTTTCAATTTAATGTTTTATTTATTTCTAGGAGAGAGAGAGACAGCGTGAGCAGGGGAGGGTCAGAGAGAGAGGGAGTCACAGAATCAAAAGCAGGCTACAGGCTCTGTCAGCACAGAGCCCGGCGCGGGGCTTGAACCCACGAACTGTGAAATCGCCTGAGCCGAAGTCGGGCGCTTAACTGACTGAGCCACCCAGGCACTCCTTTAGTTTTTATTTTTAAATATATTTTATTTTATTTTATTTTATTTCTAATTTAATGTTTTATTTATTTCTAGGAGAGAGAGAGACAGCGTGAGCAGGGGAGGGTCAGAGAGAGAGGGAGTCACAGAATCAAAAGTAGGCTCCAGGCTCTGTCAGCACAGAGCCCGGCGCGGGGCTCGAACCCACGAACTGTGAAATCGCCTGAGCCGAAGTCGAGCGCTTTACTGACTGTGCCACCCAGGCACCCCTTTAGTTTTTATTTTTAAATATATTTTAGTTTATTTTATTTGTAATTTAATGTTTTATTTATTTCTAGGAGAGAGAGAGACAGCGTGAGCAGGGGAGGGTCAGACAGAGAGGGAGTCACAGAATGAAAAGCATTCTCCAGGCTCTGTCAGCACAGAGCCCGGCGCGGAGCTCGAACCCACGAACTGTGAAATCGCCTGAGCCGAAGTAGGGCGCTTAACTGACTGAGCCACCCAGGCACTCCTTTAGTTTTTATTTTAAATATATTTTAGTTTATTTTATTTTTAATTTAATGTTTTATTTATTTCTATGAGAGAGAGAGAGACAGCGTGAGCAGGGGAGGGTCAGAGAGAGAGGGAGTCACAGAATCAAAAGCAGGCTCCAGGCTCTGTCAGCACAGAGCCCGGGCGGGGCTCGAACGCACGAACTGTGAAATCGCCTGAGCCGAAGTCGGGCGCTTAACTGACTGAGCCACCCAGGCACCCCTTTGGTTTTTGTTTTTAAATATATTTATTTTATTTTATTTGTAATTTAATGATTTATTTATTTCTAGGAGAGAGAGAGACAGCGTGAGCAGGGGAGGGTCAGAGAGAGAGTGAGTCACAGAATCAAAAGCAGGCTCCAGGCTCTGTCAGCACAGAGCCCGGCGCGGGGTTCGAACCCACGAACTGTGAAATCGCCTGAGCCGAAGTCGGGCGCTTAACTGACTGAGCCACCAAGGTACCCCTTTAGTTTCTATTTTTAAATATATTTTATTTTATTTTTAATTAAATGTTTTATTGATTTCTAGGAGAGAGAGAGACAGCGTGAGCAGGGGAGGGTCAGAGAGAGAGGGAGTCACAGAATCAAAAGCAGGCTCCAGGCTCTGTCAGCACAGAGCCCGGCGCGGGGCTCGAACCCACGAACTGTGAAATCGCCTGAGCCGAAGTCGGGCGCTTAACTGACTGAGCCACCCAGGCACCCCTTTAGTTTTTATTTTTAAATATATTTTATCTTATTTTATTTTCAATTTAATGTTTTATTTATTTCTAGGAGAGAGAGAGACAGCGTGAGCAGGGGAGGGTCAGAGAGAGAGGGAGTCACAGAATCAAAAGCAGGCTCCAGGCTCTGTCAGAACCGAGCCCTGTATGGGGCTCGAATCCACGAACTGTGAAATCGTCTGAGCCGAAGTAGGGCGCTTAACTGACTGAGCCACCCAGGCACCCCTTTAGTTTTTATTTTTAAATATATTTTAGTTTATTTTATTTTTAAGTTAATGGTTTCTTTATTTCTAGGAGAGAGAGAGACAGCGTGAGCAGGGGAGGGTCAGAGAGAGAGGGAGTCACAGAATCAAAAGCAGGCTCCAGGCTCTGTCAGCACAGAGCCCGCCGCGTGGCTCGAACCCACGAACTGTGAAATCGCCTGAGCCGAAGTCGGGCGCTTAACTGACTGAGCCACCCAGGCACCCTTTTAGTTTTTATTTTTAAATATATTTTAGTTTATTTTATTTTTAACTTAATGTTTTATTTATTTCTAGGAGAGAGAGAGAGACAGCGTGAGCAGGGGAGGGTCAGAGAGAGAGGGAGTCACAGAATCAAAAGCAGGCTGCAGGCTCTGTCAGCACAGAGCCCGGCGCGGGGCTCGAACCCACGAACTGTGAAATCGCCTGAGCCGAAGTCGGGCGCTTTACTGACTGAGCCACCCAGGCACCCCTTTAGTTTTTATTTTTAAATATATTTTATTTTATTTTATTTTATTTTCAATTTAATGTTTTATTTATTTCTAGGAGAGAGAGAGACAGCGTGAGCAGGGGAGGGTCAGATAGAGAGGGAGTCACAGAATCAAAAGCAGGCTCCAGGCTCTCTCAGCACAGAGCCCGGCGCGGGGCTCGAACCCACGAACTGTGAAATCGCCTGAGCCGAAGTCGGGCGCTTAACTGACTGAGCCACCCAGGCACCCCTTTAGTTTTTATTTTTAAATATATTTTAGTTTATTTATTTTCAATTTAATGTTTTATTTATTTCTAGGAGAGAGAGAGACAGCGTGAGCAGGGGAGGGTCAGAGAGAGAGGGAGTCACAGAATCAAAAGCAGGCTCCAGGCTCTCTCAGCACAGAGCCCGGCGCGGGGCTCGAGCGCATGAACTGTGAAATCGCCTGAGCCGAAGTCGGGCGCTTAACTGACTGAGCCACCCAGGCACCCCTTTAGTTTCTATTTTTAAATATATTTTAGTTTATTTTATTTATAATTTAATGTTTTATTTATTTCTAGGAGAGAGAGAGACAGCGTGAGCAGGGGAGGGTCAGAGAGAGAGGGAGTCACAGAATCAAAAGCAGGCTCCAGGCTCTGTCAGCACAGAGCCCGGCGCGGGGCTCGAACCCACGAACTGTGAAATCGCCTGAGCCGAAGTCGGGCGCTTAACTGACTGAGCCACCCAGGCACCCCTTTAGTTTCTATTTTTAAATATATTTTATTTTATTTTATTTTTAATTTAATGTTTTATTTATTTCTAGGAGAGAGAGAGACAGCGTGAGCAGGGGAGGGTCAGAGAGAGAGGGAGTCACAGAATCAAAAGCAGGCTCCAGGCTCTGTCAGCACAGAGCCCGGCGCGGAGCTCGAACCCACGAACTGTGAAATCGCCTGAGCCGAAGTCGGGCGCTTAACTGACTGAGCCACCCAGGCACCCCTTTAGTTTTTATTTTTAAATATATTTTATTTTATTTTATTTTATTTTCAATTTAATGTTTTATTTATTTCTAGGAGAGAGAGAGACAGCGTGAGCATTGGAGGGTCAGAGTGAGACGGAGTCACAGAATCAAAAGCAGGCTCCAGGCTCTGTCAGCACAGAGCCCGGCGCGGGGCTCGAACCCACGAACTGTGAAATCGCGTGAGCCGAAGTCGGGCGCTTAACTGACTGAGCCACCCAGGCACCCCTTTAGTTTTTATTTTTAAATATATTTTATTTTATTTTATTTTATTTTCAATTTAATGTTTTATTTATTTCTAGGATAGAGAGAGACAGCGTGAGCAGGGGAGGGTCAGAGAGAGAGGGAGTCAGAGAATCAAAAGCAGGCTCCAGGCTCTGTCAGCACAGAGAACGACGCGGAGCTAGAACCCACGAACTGTGAAATCGCATGAGCCGAAGTCGGGCGCTTAACTGACTGAGCCACCCAGGCACCCATTTAGTTTTTATTTTTAAATATATTTTAGTTTATTTTATTTTTAATTTAATGTTTTATTTATTTCTAGGAGAGAGAGAGGCAGCGTGAGCAGGGGAGGGTCAGAGAGAGAGGGAGTCATAGAATCAAAAGCAGGCTCCATGCTCTGTCAGCACAGAGCCCGGCGCGGGGCTCGAACCCACGAACTGTGAAATCGCCTGAGCAGAAGTCGGGCGCTTAACTGACTGAGCCACCCAGGCACCCCTTTAGTTTTTATTTTTAAGTATATTTTAGTTTATTTTATTTTCAATTTAATGTTTTATTTATTTAAAGGAGAGAGAGAGACAGCGTGAGCAGGGGAGGGTCAGAGAGAGAGGGAGTCACAGAATCAAAAGCAGGCTCCAGGCTCTGTCAGCACAGAGCCCGGCGCGGGGCTCGAACCCACGAACTGTGAAATCGCCTGAGCCGATGTCGGGCGCTTACCTGACTGAGCCACCCAGGCACTCCTTTAGTTTTTATTTTAAATCTATTTTAGTTTATTTTATTTTTAATTTAATGTTTTATTTATTTCAAGGAGAGAGAGAGAGACAGCGTGAGCAGGGGAGGGTCAGAGAGAGAGGGAGTCACAGAATCAAAAGCAGGCTCCAGGCTCTGTCAGCACAGAGCCCGGCGCGGGGCTCGAACCCACGAACTGTTAAATCGCCTGAGCCGAAGTCGGGCGCTTAACTGACTGAGCCACCCAGGCACCACTTTAGTTTTTATTTTTAAATATATTTTATTTTATTTTATTTTATTTTCAATTTAATGTTTTATTTATTTCTAGGAGAGAGAGAGACAGAGTGAGCATTGGAGGGTCAGAGAGAGAGGGAGTCACAGAATCAAAAGCAGGCTCCAGGCTCTGTCAGCACAGAGCCCGGCGCGGGGCTCGAGCGCATGAACTGTGAAATCGCCTGAGCCGAAGTCGGGCGCTTAACAGACTGAGCCACCCAGGCACCCCTTTGACTGAGCCACCCAGGCACCCCTTTAGTTTTTATTTTTAAATATATTTTAGTTTATTTTATTTGTAATTTAATGTTTTATTTATTTCTAGGAGAGAGACAGCGTGAGCAGGGGAGGGTCAGAGAGAGGGAGTCACCGAATGAAAAGCAGGCTCCAGGCTCTGTCAGCAGAGAGCCCGGGGCGGGGCTCGAACCCACGAACTGTGAAATCGCCTGAGCCGAAGTCGGGTGCTTAACTGACTGAGCCATCCAGGCACCCCTTTAGTTTTTATTTTTAAATATATTTTATTTTATTTTATTTTTAATTTAATGTTTTATTTATTTCTAGGAGAGAGAGAGACAGCGTGAGCAGGGGAGGGTCAGAGAGAGAGGGAGTCACAGAATCAAAAGCACGCTCCAGGCTCTGTCAGCACAGAGCCCGGCGCGGGGCTCGAACCCACGAACTGTGAAATCGCCTGAGCCGAAGTCGGGCGCTTAACTGACTGAGCCACCCAGGCACCCCTTTAGTTTTTATCTTTAAATATATTTTAGTTTATTTTATTTTATTTATAATTTAATGTTTTATTTATTTCTATGAGAGAGAGAGACAGCGTGAGCAGGGGAGGGTCAGAGAGAGAGGGAGTCACAGAATCAAAAGCAGGCTCCAGGCTCTGTCACCACAGAGCCCGGTGCGGGGCTCGAACCCACGAACTGTGAAATCGCCTGAGCCGAAGTCGGGCGCTTAACTGACTGAGCCAACCAGGCACCCCTTTAGTTTCTATTTTTAAATATATTTTATTTTATTTTATAGTTAATTTAGTGTTTTATTTATTTCTAGGAGAGAGAGAGAGACAGCGTGAGCAGGGGAGGGTCAGAGAGAGAGGGAGTCACAGAATTTGCGGGCCCAGGCTCTGTCAGCACAGAGCCCCGGCGCGGCTCCGAACCCACGAACTGTGAAATCGCCTGAGCCGAAGTCGGGCGCTAACTGACTGGAGCCACCCAGGCACCCCCCTTTAGTTTTTATTTTTAAATATATTTTATTTTATTTTATTTTATTTTATTTTCAATTTAATGTTTTATTTATTTCTAGAGAGAGAGAGACAGCGTGAGCAGGGGAGGGTCAGAGAGAGAGGGAGTCACAGAATCAAAAGTAGGCTCCAGGCTCTGTCAGCACAGAGCCCGGCGCGGGGCTCGAACCCACGAACTGTGAAATCGCCTGAGCCGAAGTCGGGCGCTTAACTGACTGAGCCACCCAGGCACCCCTTTAGTTTTTATTTTTAAATATATTTTAGTTTATTTTATTTTTAATTTAATGTTTTATTTATTTCTAGGAGAGAGAGAGACAGCGTGAGCAGGGGAGGGTCAGAGAGAGAGGGAGTCACAGAATCAAAGCAGGCTCCAGGCTCTGTCAGCACAGAGCCCGGCGCGGGGCTCGAACCCACGAACTGTGAAATCGCCTGAGCCGAAGTCGGGCGCTTAACTGACTGAGCCACCCAGGCACCCCTTTAGTTTTTATTTTTAAATATATTTTAGTTTATTTTATTTTATTTTCAATTTAATGTTTTATTTATTTCTAGGAGAGAGAGAGACAGCGTGAGCAGGGGAGGGTCAGAGAGAGAGGGAGTCACAGAATCAAAAGCAGGCTCCAGGCTCTGTCAGCACAGAGCCCGGCGCGGGGCTCGAACCCACGAACTGTGAAATCGCCTGAGCCGAAGTCGGGCGCTTAACTGACTGAGCCACCCAGGCACCCTTTTAGTTTTTATTTTTAAATATATTTTAGTTTATTTTATTTTTAATTTAATGTTTTATTTATTTCTAGGAGAGAGAGAGACAGCGTGAGCAGGGGAGGGTCAGAGAGAGAGGGAGTCACAGAATCAAAAGCAGGCTCCAGGCTCTGTCAGCACAGAGCCCGGCGCGGGGCTCGAACCCACGAACTGTGAAATCGCCTGAGCCGAAGTCGGGCGCTTAACTGACTGAGCCACCCAGGCACCCCTTTAGTTTTTATTTTAAATATATTTTAGTTTATTTTATTTTTAATTTAATGTTTTATTTATTTCTAGGAGAGAGAGAGACAGCGTGAGCAGGGGAGGGTCAGAGAGAGAGGGAGTCACAGAATCAAAAGCAGGCTCCAGGCTCTGTCAGCACAGAGCCCGGCGCGGGGCTCGAACCCACGAACTGTGAAATCGCCTGAGCCGAAGTCGGGCGCTTAACTGACTGAGCCACCCAGGCACCCCTTTAGTTTTTATTTTTAAATATATTTTAGTTTATTTATTTTCAATTTAATGTTTTATTTATTTCTAGGAGAGAGAGAGACAGCGTGAGCAGGGGAGGGTCAGAGAGAGAGGGAGTCACAGAATCAAAAGCAGGCTCCAGGCTCTCTCAGCACAGAGCCCGGCGCGGGGCTCGAGCGCATGAACTCGCCTGAGCCGAAGTCGGGCGCTTAACAGACTGAGCGACCCAGGCACCCCTTTAGTTTTTATTTTTAAATATATTTTAGTTTATTTTATTTTTAAGTTAATGGTTTCTTTATTTCTAGGAGAGAGAGAGACAGCGTGAGCAGGGGAGGGTCAGAGAGAGAGGGAGTCACAGAATCAAAAGCAGGCTCCAGGCTCTGTCAGCACAGAGCCCGCCGCGGGGCTCGAACCCACGAACTGTGAAATCGCCTGAGCCGAAGTCGGGCGCTTAACTGACTGAGCCACCCAGGCACCCCTTTAGATTTTATTTTTAAATATATTTTATTTTATTTTATTTTATTTTATTTTCAATTTAATGTTTTATTTATTTCTAGGAGAGAGAGAGACAGCGTGAGCATTGGAGGGTCAGACTGAGACGGAGTCACAGAATCAAAAGCAGGCTCCAGGCTCTGTCAGCACAGAGCCCGGCGCGGGGCTCGAACCCACGAACTGTGAAATCGCCTGAGCCGAATTCGGGCGCTTAACTGACTGAGCCACCCAGGCACCCCTCTAGTTTTTATTTTTAAATATATTTTATTTTATTTTATTTTATTTTTAATTTAATGTTTTATTTATTTCTAGGAGAGAGAGAGACAGCGTGAGCAGGGGAGGGTCAGACAGAGAGGGAGTCACAGAATCAAAAGCACGCTCCAGGCTCTCTCAGCACAGAGCCCGGCGCGGGGCTCGAACCCACGAACTGTGAAATCGCCTGAGCCGAAGTCGAGCGCTTTACTGACTGTGCCACCCAGGCACCCCTTTAGTTTTTATTTTTAAATATATTTTATTTTATTTTATTTTTAATTTAATGTTTTATTTATTTCTAGGAGAGAGACAGCGTGAGCAGGGGAGGGTCAGAGAGAGAGGGAGTCACAGACTGAAACAGGCTCCAGGCTCTGTCAGCACAGAGCCGGCGCGGAGCTCGAACCCACGAACTGTGAAATCGCCTGAGCCGAAGTCGGGCGCTTAACTGACTGAGCCACCCAGGCACCCCTTTAGTTTTTATTTTTAAATATATTTTAGTTTATTTTATTTTTAATTTAATGTTTTATTTATTTCTAGGAGAGAGAGAGGCAGCGTGAGCAGGGGAGGGTCAGAGAGAGAGGGAGTCACAGAATCAAAAGCAGGCTCCAGGCTCTGTCAGCACAGAGCCCGGCGCGGGGCTCGAACCCACGAACTGTGAAATCGCCTGAGCCGAAGTCGGGCGCTTAACTGACTGAGCCACCCAGGCACCCTTTTAGTTTTTATTTTTAAATATATTTTAGTTTATTTTATTTTTAATTTAATGTTTTATTTATTTCTAGGAGAGAGAGAGACAGCGTGAGCATGGGAGGGACAGATAGAGAGGGAGTCACAGAATCAAAAGCAGGCTACAGGCTCTGTCAGCACAGAGCCCGGCGCGGGGCTTGAACCCACGAACTGTGAAATCGCCTGAGCCGAAGTCGGGCTCTTAACTGACTGAGCCACCCAGGCACTCCTTTAGTTTTTATTTTTAAATATATTTTATTTTATTTTATTTTATTTCTAATTTAATGTTTTATTTATTTCTAGGAGAGAGAGAGACAGCGTGAGCAGGGGAGGGTCAGAGAGAGAGGGAGTCACAGAATCAAAAGCAGGCTCCAGACTCTGTCAGCACAGAGCCCGACGCGGGGCTCGAACCCACGAACTGTGAAATCGCCTGAGCCGAAGTCGGGCGCTTAACTGACTGAGCCACCCAGGCACCCCTTTAGTTTTTATTTTTAAATATATTTTAGTTTATTTTATTTGTAATTTAATGTTTTATTTATTTCTAGGAGAGAGAGAGACAGCGTGAGCAGGGGAGGGTCAGAGAGAGAGGGAGTCACAGAATGAAAAGCAGGCTCCAGGCTCTGTCAGCACAGAGCCCGGCGCGGGGCTCGAACCCACGAACTGTGAAATCGCCTGAGCCGAAGTCGGGCGCTTAACTGACTGAGCCACCCAGGCACCCCTTTAGTTTTTATTTTTAAATATATTTTAGTTTATTTTATTTTTAATTTAATGTTTTATTTATTTCTAGGAGAGAGAGAGACAGCGTGAGCAGGGGAGGGTCAGAGAGAGAGGGAGTCACAGAATCAAAAGCAGGCTCCAGGCTCTGTCAGCACAGAGCCCGGCGCGGGGCTCGAACCCACGAACTGTGAAATCGCCTGAGCCGAAGTCGGGCGCTTAACTGACTGAGCCACCCAGGCACCCCTTTGGTTTTTGTTTTTAAATATATTTATTTTATTTTATTTGTAATTTAATGTTTTATTTATTTCTAGGAGAGAGAGAGACAGCGTGAGCAGGGGAGGGTCAGAGAGAGAGGGAGTCACAGAATCAAAAGCAGGCTCCAGGCTCTGTCAGCACAGAGAACGACGCGGAGCTAGAACCCACGAACTGTGAAATCGCATGAGCCGAAGTCGGGCGCTTAACTGACTGAGCCACCCAGGCACCCCTTTAGTTTTTATTTTTAAATATATTTTAGTTTATTTTATTTTTAATTTAATGTTTTATTTATTTCTAGGAGAGAGAGAGGCAGCGTGAGCAGGGGAGGGTCAGAGAGAGAGGGAGTCACAGAATCAAAAGCAGGCTCCAGGCTCTCTCAGCACAGAGCCCGGCGCGGGGCTCGAGCGCATGAACTGTGAAATCGCCTGAGCCGAAGTCGGGCGCTTAACTGACTGAGCCACCCAGGCACCCCTTTAGTTTCTATTTTTAAATATATTTTAGTTCATTTTATTTATAATTTAATGTTTTATTTATTTCTAGGAGAGAGAGAGACAGCGTGAGCAGGGGAGGGTCAGAGAGAGAGGGAGTCACAGAATCAAAAGCAGGCTCCAGGCTCTGTCAGCACAGAGCCCGGCGCGGGGCTCGAACCCACGAACTGTGAAATCGCCTGAGCCGAAGTGGGGCGCTTAACTGACAGAGCCACCCAGGCACCCCTTTAGTTTCTATTTTTAAATATATTTTATTTTATTTTATAGTTAATTTAGTGTTTTATTTATTTCTAGGAGAGAGAGAGAGACAGCGTGAGCAGGGGAGGGTCAGAGAGAGAGGGAGTCACAGAATCAAAAGCAGGCTCCAGGCTCTGTCAGCACAGAGCCCGGCGCGGGGCTCGAACCCACTAACTGTGAAATCGCCTGAGCCGAAGTCGGGCGCTTAACTGACTGAGCCACCCAGGCACCCCTTTAGTTTTTATTTTTAAATATATTTTATTTTATTTTATTTTATTTTCAATTTAATGTTTTATTTATTTCTAGGAGAGAGAGAGACAGCGTGAGCATTGGAGAGTCAGAGTGAGACGGAGTCACAGAATCAAAAGCAGGCTCCAGGCTCTGTCAGCACAGAGCCCGGCGTGGGGCTCGAACACACGAACTGTGAAATCGCCTGAGCCGAAGTCGGGCGCTTAACTGACTGAGCCACCCAGGCACCCCTTTAGTTTTTATTTTTAAATATATTTTATTTTATTTTATTTTATTTTCAATTTAATGTTTTATTTATTTCTAGGATAGAGAGAGACAGCGTGAGCAGGGGAGGGTCAGAGAGAGAGGGAGTCAGAGAATCAAAAGCAGGCTCCAGGCTCTGTCAGCACAGAGAACGACGCGGAGCTAGAACCCACGAACTGTGAAATCGCATGAGCCGAAGTCGGGCGCTTAACTGACTGAGCCACCCAGGCACCCCTTTAGTTTTTATTTTTAAATATATTTTAGTTTATTTTATTTTTAATTTAATGTTTTATTTATTTCTAGGAGAGAGAGAGGCAGCGTGTGCAGGGGAGGGTCAGAGAGAGAGGGAGTCACAGAATCAAAAGCAGGCTCCATGCTCTGTCAGCACAGAGCCCGGCGCGGGGCTCGAACCCACGAACTGTGAAATCGCCTGAGCAGAAGTCGGGCGCTTAACTGACTGAGCCACCCAGGCACCCCTTTAGTTTTTATTTTTAAGTATATTTTAGTTTATTTTATTTTCAATTTAATGTTTTATTTATTTCCAGGAGAGAGAGAGACAGCGTGAGCAGGGGAGGGTCAGAGAGAGAGGGAGACACAGAATCAAAAGCAGGCTCCAGGCTCTGTCAGCACAGAGCCCGACGCGGGGCTCGAACCCACGAAGTGTGAAATCGCCTGAGCCGAAGTCCGGCGCTTAACTGACTGAGCCACCCAGGCACCCCTTTAGTTTTTATTTTTAAATATATTTTAGTTTATTTTATTTTTAATTTAATGTTTTATTCATTTCTAGGAGAGAGAGAGACAGCGTGAGCAGGGGAGGGTCAGAGAGAGAGGGAGTCACAGAATCAAAAGCAGGCTCCAGGCTCTGTCAGCACAGAGCCCGGCGCGGGGCTCGAACCCACGAACTGTTAAATCGCCTGAGCCGAAGTCGGTCGCTTAACTGACTGAGCCACCCAGGCACCCCTTTAGTTTTTATTTTTAAATATATTTTATTTTATTTTATTTTATTTTCACTTTAATGTTTTATTTATTTCTAGGAGAGAGAGAGACAGCGTGAGCAGGGGAGGGTCAGAGTGAGACGGAGTCACAGAATCAAAAGCAGGCTCCAGGCTCTGTCAGCACAGAGCCCGGCGCGGGGCTCGAACCCACGAACTGTGAAATCGCCTGAGCCGAAGTCAGGCGCTTAACTGACTGAGCCACCCAGGCACCCCTTTAGTTTTTATCTTTAAATATATTTTATTTTATTTTATTTTTAATTTAATGTTTTATTTATTTCTAGGAGAGAGAGAGACAGCGTGAGCAGGGGAGGGTCAGAGAGAGAGGGAGTCACATAATCAAAAGCAGGCTCCAGGCTCTCTCAGCACAGAGCCCGGCGCGGGGCTCGAACCCACGAACTGTGAAATCGCCTGAGCCGAAGTCGGGCGCTTAACTGACTGAGCCACCCAGACACCCCTTTAGTTTTTATTTTTAAATATATTTTAGTTTATTTTCTTTTTAATTTAATGTTTTATTTATTTCTAGGAGAGAGAGAGACAGCGTGAGCAGGGGAGGGTCAGAGAGATAGGGAGTCACAGAATCAAAAGCAGGCTCCAGTCTCTCTCAGCACAGAGCCCGGCGCGGGGCTCGAACCCACGAACTGTGAAATCGCCTGAGCCGAAGTCGGGCGCTTAACTGACTGAGCCACCCAGGCACCCCTTTAGTTTTTATTTTTAAATATATTTTAGTTTATTTTATTTTCAATTTAATGTTTTATTTATTACTAGGAGAGAGAGAGACAGCGTGAGCAGGGGAGGGTCAGAGAGAGAGGGAGTCACAGAATCAAAAGCAGGCTCCAGATTCTGTCAGCACAGAGCCCGGCGCGGGGCTCGAACCCACGAACTGTGAAATCGCCTGAGCCGAAGTCGGGCGCTTAACTGACTGAGCCACCCAGGCACCCCTTTAGTTTTTATTTTTAAATATATTTTAGTTTATTTTATTTTTAATTTAATGTTTTATTTATTTCTAGGAGAGAGAGAGGCAGCGTGAGCAGGGGAGGGTCAGAGAGAGAGGGAGTCACAGAATCAAAAGCAGGCTACAGGCTCTGTCAGCACAGAGCCCGGCGCTGGGCTTGAACCCACGAACTGTGAAATCGCCTGAGCCGAAGTCGGGCGCTTAACTGACTGAGCCACCCAGGCACTCCTTTAGTTTTTATTTTTAAATATATTTTATTTTATTTTATTTTATTTCTAATTTAATGTTTTATTTATTTCTAGGAGAGAGAGAGACAGCGTGAGCAGGGGAGGGTCAGAGAGAGAGGGAGTCACAGAATCAAAAGCAGGCTACAGGCTCTGTCAGCACAGAGCCCGGCGCGGGGCTCGAACCCACGAACTGTGAAATCGCCTGAGCCGAAGTCGGGCGCTTAACTGACTGAGCCACCCAGGCACTCCTTTAGTTTTTATTTTTAAATATATTTTATTTTATTTTATTTTATTTCTAATTTAATGTTTTATTTATTTCTAGGAGAGAGAGAGACAGCGTGAGCAGGGGAGGGTCAGAGAGAGAGGGAGTCACAGAATCAAAAGCAGGCTCCAGACTCTGTCAGCACAGAGCCCGGCGCGGGGCTCGAACCCACGAACTGTGAAATCGCCTGAGCCGAAGTCGGGCGCTTAACTGACTGAGCCACCCAGGCACCCCTTTAGTTTTTATTTTTAAATATATTTTAGTTTATTTTATTTGTAATTTAATGTTTTATTTATTTCTAGGAGAGAGAGAGACAGCGTGAGCAGGGCAGGGTCAGAGAGAGGGAGTCACAGAATGAAAAGCAGGCTCCAGGCTCTGTCAGCACAGAGCCCGGCGCGGGGCTCGAACCCACGAACTGTGAAATCGCCTGAGCCGAAGTCGGGCGCTTGACTGACTGAGCCACCCAGGCACCCCTTTAGTTTTTATTTTTAAATATATTTTAGTTTATTTTATTTTTAATTTAATGTTTTATTTATTTCTAGGAGAGAGAGAGACAGCGTGAGCAGGGGAGGGTCAGAGAGAGAGGGAGTCACAGAATCAAAAGCAGGCTCCAGGCTCTGTCAGCACAGAGCCCGGCGCGGGCTCGAACCCACGAACTGTGAAATCGCCTGAGCCGAAGTCGGGCGCTTAACTGACTGAGCCACCCAGGCACCCCTTTGGTTTTTGTTTTTAAATATATTTATTTTATTTTATTTGTAATTTAATGATTTATTTATTTCTAGGAGAGAGAGAGACAGCGTGAGCAGGGGAGGGTCAGAGAGAGAGTGAGTCACAGAATCAAAAGCAGGCTCCAGGCTCTGTCAGCACAGAGCCCGGCGCGGGGTTCGAACCCACGAACTGTGAAATCGCCTGAGCCGAAGTCGGGCGCTTAACTGACTGAGCCACCAAGGTACCCCTTTAGTTTTTATTTTTAAATATATTTTATTTTATTTTTAATTTAATGTTTTATTGATTTCTAGGAGAGAGAGAGACAGCGTGAGCAGGGGAGGGTCAGAGAGAGAGGGAGTCACAGAATCAAAAGCAGGCTCCAGGCTCTGTCAGCACAGAGCCCGGCGCGGGGCTCGAACCCACGAACTGTGAAATCGCCTGAGCCGAAGTCGGGCGCTTAACTGACTGAGCCACCCAGGCACCCCTTTAGTTTTTATTTTTAAATATATTTTATCTTATTTTATTTTCAATTTAATGTTTTATTTATTTCTAGGAGACAGAGAGACAGCGTGAGCAGGGGAGGGTCAGAGAGAGAGGGAGTCACAGAATCAAAAGCAGGCTCCAGGCTCTGTCAGCACAGAGCCCGGCGCGGGGCTCGAACCCACGAACTGTGAAATCGCCTGAGCCGAAGTCGGGCGCTTAACAGACTGAGCGACCCAGGCACCCCTTTAGTTTTTATTTTTAAATATATTTTAGTTTATTTTATTTTTAAGTTAATGGTTTCTTTATTTCTAGGAGAGAGAGAGACAGAGTGCGCAGGGGAGGGTCAGAGAGAGAGGGAGTCACAGAATCAAATGCAGGCTCCAGGCTCTGTCAGCACAGAGCCCGCCGCGGGGCTCGAACCCACGAACTGTGAAATCGCCTGAGCCGAAGTCGGGCGCTTAACTGACTGAGCCACCCAGGCACCCCTTTAGTTTTTATTTTTAAATATATTTTAGTTTATTTTATTTTTAATTTAATGTTTTATTTATTTCTAGGAGAGAGAGAGACAGCGTGAGCAGGGGAGGGTCAGAGAGAGAGGGAGTCACAGAATCAAAAGCAGGCTCCAGGCTCTGTCAGCACAGAGCCCGGCGCGGGGCTCGAACCCACGAACTGTGAAATCGCCTGAGCCGAAGTCGGGCGCTTAACTGACTGAGCCACCCAGGCACCCCTTTAGTTTTTATTTTTAAATATATTTTAGTTTATTTTATTTTTAAGTTAATGTTTTATTTATTTCTAGGAGAGAGAGAGACAGCGTGAGCAGGGGAGGGTCAGAGAGAGAGGGAGTCACAGAATCAAAAGCAGGCTCCAGGCTCTGTCAGCACAGAGCCCGGCGCGGGGCTCGAACCCACAAACTGTGAAATCGCCTGAGCCGAAGTCGGGCGCTTAACTGACTGAGCCACCCAGGCACCCCTTTACTTTTTATTTTTAGATATATTTTAGTTTATTTTATTTTATTTATAATTTAATGTTTTATTTATTTCTAGGAGAGAGAGAGACAGCGTGAGCAGGGGATGGTCAGAGAGACAGGGAGTCACAGAATCAAAAGCAGGCTCCAGGCTCTCTCAGTACACAGCCCGGCGCGGGGCTCGAACCCACGAACTGTGAAATCGCCTGAGCCGAGGTCGGGCGCTTAACTGACTGAGCCACCCAGGCACCCCTTTAGTTTTTATTTTTAAATATATTTTATTTGATTTTATTTTTAATTTAATGTTTTATTTATTTCTAGGAGAGAGAGAGACAGCGTGAGCAGGGGAGGGTCAGAGAGAGAGGGAGTCACAGAATCAAAAGCAGGCTCCAGGCTCTGTCAGCACAGAGCCCGGCGCGGGGCTCGAACCCACGAACTGTGAAATCGCCTGAGCCGAAGTCGGGCGCTTAACTGACTGAGCCACCCAGGCACCCCTTTAGTTTTTATCTTTTAAATATATTTTATTTTATTTTATTTTCAATTTAATGTTTTATTTATTTCTAGGAGAGAGAGAGACAGCGTGAGCAGGGGAGGGTCAGATAGAGAGGGAGTCACAGAATCAAAAGCAGGCTCCAGGCTCTCTCAGCACAGAGCCCGGCGCGGGGCTCGAACCCACGAACTGTGAAATCGCCTGAGCCGAAGTCGGGCGCTTAACTGACTGAGCCACCCAGGCACCCCTTTAGTTTTTATTTTTAAATATATTTTAGTTTATTTATTTTCAATTTAATGTTTTATTTATTTCTAGGAGAGAGAGAGACAGCGTGAGCAGGGGAGGGTCAGAGAGAGAGGGAGTCACAGAATCAAAAGCAGGCTCCAGGCTCTCTCAGGACAGAGCCCGGCGCGGGGCTCGAGCGCATGAACTGTGAAATCGCCTGAGCCGAAGTCGGGCGCTTAACTGACTGAGCCACCCAGGCACCCCTTTAGTTTCTATTTTTAAATATATTTTAGTTTATTTTATTTATAATTTAATGTTTTATTTATTTCTAGGAGAGAGAGAGACATCGTGAGCAGGGGAGGGTCAGAGAGAGAGGGAGTCACAGAATCAAAAGCAGGCTCCAGGCTCTGTCAGCACAGAGCCCGGCGCGGGGCTCGAACCCACGAACTGTGAAATCGCCTGAGCCGAAGTCGGGCGCTTAACTGACTGAGCCACCCAGGCACCCCTTTAGTTTTTATTTTTAAATATATTTTATTTTATTTTATTTTTAATTTAATGTTTTATTTATTTCTAAGAGAGAGAGAGAGACAGCCTGAGCAGGGGAGGGTCAGAGAGAGAGGGAGTCACAGAATCAAAAGCAGGCTCCAGGCTCTGTCAGCACAGAGCTCGGCGCGGGGCTCGAACCCACGAACTGTGAAATCGCCTGAGCCGAAGTCGGGCGCTTAACTGACTGAGCCACCCAGGCACCCCTTTAGTTTTTATTTTTAAATATATTTTATTTTATTTTATTTTATTTTCAATTTAATGTTTTATTTATTTCTAGGAGAGAGAGAGACAGCGTGAGCATTGGAGAGTCAGAGTGAGACGGAGTCACAGAATCAAAAGCAGGCTCCAGGCTCTGTCAGCACAGAGCCCGGCGTGGGGCTCGAACCCACGAACTGTGAAATCGCCTGAGCCGAAGTCGGGCGCTTAACTGACTCAGCCACCCTGGCACCCCTTTAGTTTTTATTTTTATATATATTTTATTTTATTTCATTTTTAATTTAATGTTTTATTTATTTCTAGGAGAGAGAGAGACAGCGTGAGCAGGGGAGGGTCAGAGAGAGAGGGAGTCACAGAATCAAAAGCAGGCTCCAGGCTCTGTCAGCACAGAGAACGACGCGGAGCTAGAACCCACGAACTGTGAAATCGCATGAGCCGAAGTCGGGCGCTTAACTGACTGAGCCACCCAGGCACCCCTTTAGTTTTTATTTTTAAATATATTTTAGTTTATTTTATTTTTAATTTAATGTTTTATTTATTTCTAGGAGAGAGAGAGGCAGCGTGTGCAGGGGAGGGTCAGAGAGAGAGGGAGTCACAGAATCAAAAGCAGGCTCCATGCTCTGTCAGCACAGAGCCCGGCGCGGGGCTCGAACCCACGAACTGTGAAATCGCCTGAGCAGAAGTCGGGCGCTTAACTGACTGAGCCACCCAGGCACCCCTTTAGTTTTTATTTTTAAGTATATTTTAGTTTATTTTATTTTCAATTTAATGTTTTATTTATTTCTAGGCGAGAGAGAGACAGCGTGAGCAGGGGAGGGTCAGAGAGAGAGGGAGTCACAGAATCAAAAGCAGGCTCCAGGCTCTGTCAGCACAGAGCCCGGCGCGGGGCTCGAACCCACGAACTGTGAAATCGCCTGAGTCGAAGTCGGGCGCTTAACTGACTGAGCCACCCAGGCACCCC